>CM053570.1:52076804-52104948 GCA_028646485.1 Cryptoprocta ferox | reverse complement strand
GGAAGGGGGAAAGGTAAAGGGGGGTGATGGTCTTGGTGGAGGTCACTTGTGGGGAAGAGCACTGGGTGTTATATGGAAACTAACCTGACAATAAACTATAAAGTTTAAAAAAAATAAAAAATAAAAAAAATAAAAAAAAAAAATAAAAGTCATTAACCTTAAGGGTAGCAGATAGTAGATGCTCAGTAAGTGCTACTTGTTATTACTTAGATAATAAAAGTAAAATATGATTTTAAAAAGTATTCTCTTTCATCGAGTTTATTTCATATAGGAGCTGCCTCTATGTCAAGCAGAAATATATGAATATCCACTCTGACTTTATTTTTATAGATTATTGAATCAGAAGGTAAAAAATTTCTTGCTCCCTTTGTACTAAATCTCTTTCAGAGCCCATAGTGAGTTGGATAAATGCTCTGATATCAGGCCATTAGGCAGAATTTCTAAGGATAGCAATTCCTCAGTTCCTTCTTTGTCCTTATCCCATATACTGTCATAAAACACCATGTCAATGCCTAACCGCCTCTGGACATGATAGGGAGCTGGGGGTGGGGGGAGGGGTGTTCTTCTCTTTATTTCTGACAACTCCAATCTTATCTGTCCAGTTCTTTGCCTACTACACCTTCCAGTGCACACTAAGATTCAGCAAAATAAACAACTTCTAAAACTCCACCCTCCCCATGCTTTCTCTCTGTTAGGTTTCACTAACTTTGCTTTGGCTTCACTAACTTTGCTTTGGCTTCTCTCTTTACCTGAACTAAACTATCCTATATCTTAGCCCATAGGAGACATTCAATACATGTTTGCTGGCTGAACAAAGGACGTTCAACTGCAAAAGAGTCTACATACCAAAAAAACATCAAATGCTATTCAGACTCGGGCTCACTGAAAATATGTGTTCTTTAATCATTTCTGCTTATAGCCTCAATTAGAGAAGAAGAAACATGTTTCTTAAATAATTTTTAATATGTGACAACAGAAATAGTGCAAGGTAAAAAGATACATGTAAATAAATACAAAACAGCAGGTCTCATGGCACTGACAATGTGGAGGAATAGCACTGTCTGGATATTTAGAATAAGGTTGAATATAGAGGCTTGATGCAAAATGGACTTTTACACTATCCTAAGTAACTTATCTACCCCTCCAAGTGCTGTGAGGAATACAAAATATACATCAGATCTGTTTTTTGTCCTCAAAGGGCTTATAATGCAGTTGTGTAAAGGAAAAGATACATGAGAGGGTTCAGAATATTTGAAGCTAAACTGCTGGTACTGAGAAAGCACCTCTGTAATTCTGAGAAATGAATGATTTGTTTGGGCTAGAATTAAAAAGTACATAATAGAAAGTTAGAGTTCTCAAAGTACAAAAATACTGTAAAACTCACTTTAACCAGGTTAATAACTTTCCCCCCAAATTTATAATTTTATACATATTTCATGCAGGCTGTAGAATAATTTAGCTATGCTATACTACATCCTATATTCTTGTGAATACTATTAAAAATACATATTCACATGAGTTACAAAGCTGTAACTCAAAATTTCAACACCTATGGCTTTTTAAAAAGTATAGAATTTTAGAGCTGCTTCTAATCGTTTTTAAACTCAGAGCCAAACTTCTCTATCTCCTTTTCCAGAAAGTTAAGGAAAACCTAAAAATGTTAAGAATATGATTAATGTTTTGGGGTGCCTGGGTGGCTCCATGGGTTAAGCGTCTGACTTCAGCTCAGGTCATGATCTTGCAGTTCATGAGTTCGAGCCCTGTGTGGGGCTCTGTGCTGACATCTCAGAGCCTGGAGCCTGCTTCAGATTCTGTGTCTCCCTCTCTCTGCCCCTCCCCTGCTCGTGTCCTCTCTCTCTCAAAAATAAATAAACATTAAAAAATAAAATAAAATAAAAATACAATTAATGTTTTAGTTCTTTATTCACCTAGTTCTTTATTCACCTCATTTGTAGATTATCCAGCTTCCTTCATTCCTAATGGAGAGCTGCCTGACTTTGAAGAGATTTTTTTGCATGTAGTTAAGTGCTCAATAGCTATTGCTGCTGCTGCTGCTGCTGCTGCTGCTGCTGCTGCTGCTGTTTTTATTATTACTTTTACTATTACTACTCTGGCTTCTGCTGCTATTACTACTACTGCTATTACTGCAGCTACTACTATTTGCTCATTGTTGACAAACACTTGCCTCACCGCCCCCCTCCGCTCCACTCCCATAGTGGAATGACAATATAAATTAAATGACATGAAATTTACTCTAAACCAGGGGTCCTTTAGAGTACAAAGACTCTTGAATATGTGAACTTGATGGAAAAAGTTTACATCTTTATTTTCACTAATCTCTAACTGAAATTCTAAATGTAAGCAACAAACCACAATATTATTAACAGTACCCGCACCTTTGTCACCATTAGAAATCAGAGATATTTTCATATCACTTTATAGTTGTTGCAGAAATATCATTTATGTTCATCAATACTTTTAACTACTAGTACTTGTTATTTAATTCAATAATAAAAAAGCATATATATTTCTATATTATAAATTCAAGTTTTAAAATATTTTGATTTGCATATTTATTTATATTTTTATATTATTTATATATTATTTATATATTGCAGATATAATATATAATTGAGTTTCCTTATAATCTTATGTATTTTGTTTTGTTCACTTAAAAACATTATGCTGAGAAAGATTCAGTAGGCTTCACCAGACTGCCAAAGGGGTCCATAGCTCAAAATAGGCTAGGAATCCCGGCCCTAGTCATTCACTCACAAAGCTTTTGCTCATGCTCTTCTCTCTGCCTCAAATATCCTTCCCTCCTTTGCCTACTGATTCACCCCTCAGCTTAAATTTGCTCTCTATGAAACCTTCCTCTCCCGCCCCCTATTCAAAACAAATTGTTACACTAACTTCCTAAGTTTTTACCCCTATTTTCCTAGCTATATGATCTTGGACAAGTAATTAAACCTTCTCAAACTCATTTTTCTCACTTGTAAAATGGAAATAATAGTAGTATATGTAATACTAAGAATGGCTGTGAAGATTAAGAAAGATGATGCATATTAAATGCTTTGTATAATGTCTAGAGTAGCAGTTTTCATACTTTCTGGTTTCAGGGCCCTTTTATTCTCTCAAAAATTCCTGGAACTCCAAAGCTTTTGTTTATATGGGTTGTATCTATAGATATTTATGATATTCAAAGCAAAACCTAAAAATTTTTACACATTTCTTTATTAGTTAATTGAAAATAACAATAGTATACAATGGAATACTACTTGGCAATGAGAAAGAATGAAATGGAACTGGAAGATATGCTGAGTGAAATAAGTTAGTCAGAGAAGGACAGAGATCATATATTTCACTCATATGCAGATCTTGAGAAACTTTAACAGAAGACCATGGGGGAAAGGGGGAAAAAACAGATACAAACAGAGAGGGAGGGAGGCAAGCAACAAAAGACTCTTAAATACAGAGAGCAAACTGAAGGTGGTGGGGGAGAGGGGAAAGTGGGTAATAGGCATTGAGGAGAGCACTTGTTGGGATGAGCACTAGGTGTTATATGTAAGCCAATTTAACAATAAATTATATTTTTAAAATAAATAAATCAAATACAAAAAATATCAAATATAAACCTTGTTACCTGTTACATAAATTACAGGTTAACATAAATAGTACATTTTTACAGAAAAAACTGTTTCCCCTCAAAATAGTAAAAAGAGTAATGGTTGTTTTCCATTTACTTAAATCTCTTTAACATCTGACTTTAATGTCTATTATTTTATGTTGATTTTGATTTAAAAATATAAAGAAAATCTGGCCTCACATAGCCATGTCGTTTGAGAAGAGAGGAATATTTTAAATGTTTACTTATTTATTTTGAGAGAGAGAGAGTGTGTGTGTGTGTGTGTGTGAGAGAGAGAGAGAGAGCGAGAGTGAGCATGAGCGGGGAAGGGCCAGAGAGAAGACAGAGAATCCCAAGCAGGCTCCATGCTGTCAGTGCTGAGCCAGAATCAGGGCTCAAACTCACGAACTGTGAGATCATGCCCTGAGCCTAAATCAAGAGTCAGACACTTCACTGACTGAGCCACCCAAGCACCCCAAGAGGAGTATTTTAATAGACTTTTCTAATAACTGTGCATATTTTTCTCAAATACTCTACCAATTTGACAAGCAGTAGTTAGATTAGTTGAGATATAGAATATGAAATGATATCAATAAACTTTCATATACTGTTACATTAAAATACACTAGTCTATCTTGCACACCGAATGGATATTTTATTCACATGATTTTATAACATCATGTAGTGGTCATTTGCAAAGTATTGGTTCACTGGGTTATGCAGATCTTCAAAATATTTGATACATTTCACTACACAATAAGGAAAAAAATCACATTCCTTAATAGCACTATAATCTCACTGGAAAAGGCTTTTGATTTTGGGAAGCTGACAAGTTCACAGTACTGAACACAAATCTTCCAAAATTCTAATTTTCACATGAAAGTTCAAATTTTATCATGGGCAACAAATACTGTCAGTTGTTTTTCCTTGAAGTGACAGCTCACTTCATTCACTTTTTTAAAATGTCTGCCAAATACCCATGTTTGAATAAATTTTTGTTTGTCTGTCAGTTATTCTTTCAAGTAAAATGGTGTTCATGAAAACAGGTGGCTATACCCTTGCACAAGTATTTTTCCCAAGACAACCATCATGCTTCGTTGTGTATCAGAAATGCTTTATATGTATTTTCCATTTTGTCACATAGAATATTGAGTAGGTATGTATCAAGGGTCTAGATTTAATAAAATTAATAATTTTTATTGCATCATCTAGGTATTCTTAAGTGAAATTGGCATTGTTTTTTCAAGACAATAATGAATATAATAATACATTAGTGGCAGATTTTGGTGCCACTAATTTGATTCATGTTAAGGCACCAACAGTTTTACCAGCATTGCTTTTATACCATCAGTACAAATGCTAACACAGTGAAAGAAAGAAAGAAAGAAAGAAAGAAAGAAAGAAAGAAAGAAAGAAAGAAAGAAGTAAATAATGTCTTAGTATTATTATGAAAATTGTTTTGACCTTGTATCTTCTTTAAAAACCCTCAGAGATCCCAAGAAAACATCAACTCTATTTCGAAAGCTACTTATCAACAGCACAGTATGTGCTTTATAAATGTTAACTATTGTTATGATGAGCTATAGGGACTATATTTTTCTAATTAAAAGTTTGGATTACAATATCTCACATGATATACCCATGAATAGGTGAAGAAATGGAGACTGTCCCCCCCATATTATTTTTATTCTTTTTCCACTTTGCCTCCATACTATTGGTAGATTATATCCAGCATCCAGACATTAAGGCCCCAAGGACAGCAATAAGACTTTACCTAGGCCTGCCATTCAGCTTTACCCACTACCAGCTTATACAGAGCAAGACTTTAATAAAATACTTGTTCAATAAATGATGAATGAACAAATGAACAAACACAAATCAGTCCATTCTACCTTGTCAGCAACTGTCGAAGGACAGAGGTTGAAGTGGTAGGTAGTTATTTTTGTTTGTGTTCTTTTAAGTTAGGCATTTCAACTATAGTACTTTTGTTTAGAAAATCAAATTTGTATCATAATCAACCAATGTTATCTTTTATAAATAACATTATATTTATAACACTGAATAACATTAACTCTTTTACTTATTAAAAATATAACACATGTTAATTGCAGAAAATACAGACCAAAAAAAGAAAGAAAAGAAATTAGTAGGAATTCTACCATCTAAAAATACATTTTTTAAAATTTTGGTATCCTTCTTTTTTTTCTATGCAGTACATAATTTTTTACCTACTGCTTTGTACCTCCTTTTTTCATCTAACACTGTACAGTGAATGTCCTCCTATATTATCATATATCCTTCTCTAACATAGTTTCCAATATGTACATATCATATGTTATTTGGACGTGCTTCAGAAATAATGGGTTAAGCAGAGTTTTGTTTGGATTTTATTTTTCCCATTTTATTCCTGCCCCATCTCATCATTAGCCAGAAAAGCTATGAAACAGTAGTAACATGGAATGAAATGATAAATAAGTTCAAAGTATCTACTGAGCATTTTTACCTTTCTGTAATTGTCACAAGCACCACAGCAATGAATAACACACCTATAGCAGAATAGTCCTGAAAACAGGAAAAAAATAAAAATTTAGAACACCCACAAATAAGCTATTTTAAGACGTATCTAGAGAGAAATAAGCCTGGATCATGTAGCCAAGAAGAAAGAATTCCTCTCTTGGGAAGCTGCACTGGAAAAGTGTTCAATGATGGGATAGGTGGTAAACTGTTCAGATTGTCCATTGAAAAGTCAACCCAGAAGCTGCATGAAATGAATGGGCAGAAATATAAAGACTAAAATAAGTAGGAGTTGAAGTACAAAGAACTCTATTACTCAATTGCTAAAATGGACATTTAGGTAGAGGTCAAGGGCACTCTATTCTAGATTGTGTTTCAGTTTTTTGAAAAATATATATCAATCTTGAGTTTTCTCCTTAACTTCAAAGATAGCTAGTATAGTCAACTGAATATAAAAGAAACATCAAACTAAGAAGAACACTACCAAAGAGAGAAAGTCAATAAGCAACAGAGTGAAACTGTAAACAAGGGGGAGAGAAAATGGAACTCGATGTCCCCAGAGAAAACTATATCCATACTTATTATAAAATAAACTGTATTTCATATATTACATTATTTCATTTATTATTTCACATATTATAAATATAGTTTATTATGCACATTAAGAAAACCATATCTAGATAGTTTTTTACTGTGGAGAAATGGAAACCTAATTATTTATAATAAATTATTTAGACAGATACTTATTTCTAAGGGCTGCCTTCTGGGTGTTATCAATTTTAAACAACTTTTATGCAATTCAGAATGAAGTTCTGGGGCACCTGGGTGGCTCAATTGGCTAAGCATCCATCTCACCTCAGGTCTTGATCTCAGGATCATGAGTTCAAACCCCATGTTGGGCTCCATGCTGGGCATGAAGCTACCTGAAAAAAAAAATGAAGTTTTTATAAATAACTGAAAATGATAATACAACAGCACTTTCTCTATAAAAGAATATATTTTATTTGACATATTTCTACTACACGAAGTGCATTATTGTTTCATGGTCATAACTTTTATACCCAGAGCCTTTAAGTGACTAAGGTATACTGTGGACAGCAATCTTAAGTCCTACTGCCACCCTTCACAATTTATTTGAATACTTCAATTGTGTCCCTTAGTTTTTTATAATGCAATAAAATCAGTATCTAGATGGTTTTTAAATGCATTCTTTGAAAATCGTTTTATGTAAAATAAATTTGCTGAATTACATCAAAATATATATATAACTATTCTCTCTTTTTCTGTATATATATTTCCTATATTCTAATCTATATAATAAATCAGAAGTCTGGAAACAGTAAGTACTTTCTAATTTTTAGTAAGGGTGAGAAGGTCATTTCTTTACTCAACATGGTTCAGTGACTTAAGTAAGATTCAGAGAGTTCCATGTTCTATTTTCTCAGCTCTTTCCATAAAGTATTGAAAAAATTCCAACCCCCTCAGACTAGTATTCTACAACCTTAATTTACAATTAATTCATGCTCCCCTGTTCCATTATTCCTGCAAGATCATTCATCCAACTAAATCTGTGCAATCCATCCAAAACAATCTCTTTACAAATCCTTAAACATACCTTGCTAAATTCTCCAAGTACTTGCCCATACAACTCCTCTAATGTTTGCCCTTCTTTCTACCATTAATTTCTTCAACCCAGATCAGAATGAACCTGCCTCCTCCACCAAATGTTGCCTAAATAATCCCACTTGTTTTGATCATTCATGTATCAGTTATTTTAAAGAATATAGCTTATTCACATCATCAGTGACATATTGCTCTCAAATTGTTTTACTGAGGCTAACTTTATTCCTTGACTAGATTGTAAGTTTTGGGCAAGCACCATGGCTTCTAATTTTTTTGTTTCAAGAAAATGGAAGACAGAAACAAAAAACAAAAGAAACCAAAAAGAAAAGGAGGAAGAAAGAAAAGAGGGAAAGGGAGAAGAGAAAAGAAATAGAAGATAAATCTGTGAGAGTCTATTTTATGCTATGGACAATGAAAATAATGACATGGCGTTGCTCTGTGAAAGTCAAATTAAACATGAATAAGTCTCATTCTGATGAGCATTCAAAGATGACAATCTGACACCTCCTCATCCTTGTTCCATGCTCTATTTTTTTCTCATTCTCTTTTCTAATTGCTATTTCTAATTTTAAATCTAATAACCACTCTATTTAAAATTGCAAACCCCCCTTACATTGCTTTACTTTTTCTTCTTTATACACTTATTTTTTTAAGTTAGCTTTTTTTAAAGATTTTATTTTTAAGTAATCTCTACACCCAACATGGGTCTCAAATTCCCAACCCTGAGAATGTTCTACTGACAGAGCCAGCCAGACATCCCATCTTTTTTATATATCTATCACCTTTTAACATACTAAATCATTTAATTACTTATTCTATGTGTTTTATTATTGTCTCCTCATCCCTACCCAACTCCAAGTAAGCTCCATGATGGAAGGAATCTTCCTCTGTTTTGTTCCCTTAATGTAACTTCAGTCCATGAAGTAGTATCTGATATACAGTAGATAGATACTCACTAAATTCACTGAATGAATAAAGCTTTCTGCAAATGGCATAACTAAGCTCTAGAAATTTCACAATTACCCACAACAGAGTCACAGTGATCAATGGAAAAGCTGCTTCCTCATTAATGCTGCACACCAGCAGTATCAACCACCTAAAAAGTAACTGAGTTAAGTCACAACTAGATTAAACACCATGAAAAACTGACAGTATAAAGAGTCAAGCAGAACTTTACAGAGGATATGGCAAGTGTGGACTTCACCACAGGCCCCCTGAGGAGCTAAGTGTTAACCAAATGAAATGGTGATAAGGACTGACAGGTGGCCAATCTGGCTCAGAGGCCTTGACTACTCCCTCCCCACTCACAGTAAAAGCCACAAAGTACCTATAAAAGGGGACTTGCTGTCTCAGGAAATCTCTCCAGGCAAGTCTCATATTTCTACTCCAGCTGGCTGACTTGGTGTAAGCTCTCTGCTTCCAACCCAGTTGCCATCCCCTGCCCTGTGTCTTCTGATATGCCATCTAATCAGTAGGCTTCTTTGATTTGCAAACTAATTGTCTTTGGGTCTCCTTTGGCTTTACCATAGTCCCTTGCTGGTCTAGGAAAGAAGTTTATAAGGTTTCTAAAAGGCATGGCTTGCAGACAGCCACCTTCACAAAAAATTTGAAAAATAAGTCTTGTCACAATCTCAGTAATTCCTCTGAGTTCCCAGAGCTCCCAGAGGAGTAGAGTCAGTAAAGATGGGTTCAAATATAGGTTCTACCACCTCATAGTCAGCTGGCCTAAGAAAAACTTGATTCTCTGGACCTGTTTCCTATTCTTCAAAATAAGCAAACCTTCTTTGCAAGGTCATTGTGTGCACATGGGCCTCTTTCCCCCATCTCTAGAGGTAGACAAATTTAACTTGACCTTTAAATGTTGGCTCTGTGTCATATACACTAACTCAGTCTCAAAAAGCTAACAATATTTAGATGATGTTTTGACAAGTCCCAAAGAAAATATCTCCATTACACCCAGAAAAACCTGGGCTTTGAAGTCATATAGGCCTGAATCAGTTGGTGCAGCCACTTTCCAAGCTTTTTCCATGACCTTGGTTATGCTACTTTTCTTCATCTATAAAACAAGTATGTAATAAATATTCACAAACTTGTTGTAAGGATTAAAATAGATAATGTATGTAAAGTGCTTGGCATAGCCTGATACATTTTTGGTACTTAAGGGCTAATATCTATTATTATTAATATTAACATAGATATGGTCTAATATATTCTCTACTGAGATTAGTACTGGGATGAAAGAGACCTGGGCTATTTTCCTTGAAGGCTAGGTCTGGGACTTTCCTTCTCCAGTAATACGGTATATTATAATTTGTTGTGTCAGTAAATGAACAAATGAACAAATGAATGAACAACATAATAACAGAAAGAATACTACAAATGAAGTCACGAGTCTTAGGTGTTTGACTTATTTCTACCACTAATGATATGATTGAAGACCTGGATATTAGATCACTTCCAAGTTCTTTTGGACTTCTAAGTTCAAGCTTTTGGCTTTGACACTGTTTAAGTCTGACATTATTTGAAAAGATACAAGATATACATGGCAAAAGAAAAAGAAATTCTTAATCTACCTCTGAGACCTGCTGCTACAGACTGAAATTGTGTCCCCTCAAAATTCATATTGAAGCCCTAACACCCAGTGGGACTGTATGAGGAGACAGGGTTTTTACAAAAGTAATAAAGGTTAAATAAGATCTAAGGGTAGAACCCCAATTCAATAGGATTCCTTTTAATTTTTAAGTTTATTTATTTATTTTGAGAAAGAGAGAGAGAGCAGGGGAGGGGCAGAGAGAGAATTCCAAGCAGGCTCCGCACCAGCAATGCTGAGCCCTACACAAGGCTTGAACTCACAAACTATGAGGTTATAACCTGATGCAAAACCAAGAGTTTGACACTCAACCAACTGAGCCATGAAGGCACTCCTCAAAGGGATTCCTTTTTCAGAAGAGACAGCAGAGACCTTGCTCTCTCCACCATGTTAGGGCATAGGGAGAAGGCAGCCCATCTGCAAGTCAGGAAGAGAGCTCTCACCAGAAACCAAATTGGCCAACACCTTGATCTTAGACTCCTCAGCCTCCAGAAGTGTGAGAAAATAAACATTTGTTGTTTAAGTCACACAACCTATACTATTTTGCTATGGCAGCCTGGACTAAGACACCTGTTGTATACCATATCTTTTGAAAATATCCAACCCTACATTCAGAGTTCTCTAAGATTATAATTATATATATTTATATATATAAATATAATCTCCACATTGCCTTCCATTCCAAACCCCTACAAATTTGATATCTAGAGGCTTCTTAAATGAAATTACTGTATCACAACAGCAAATTGATAATTCTAATAAACTACTCATTGGATTGAATTTATAAACACTTTAGTACTATGCTTCAGAATGCTAATTATCAGTTTGAAAAGCTCATATCCTTTACTCTCTTGTTTACTTGACATTTATTGAGCAAATTTCACGTTTGTTAATAAATTACTCAATGCAAAATCCCTAGGATATTAAAGTAAATTTGCTCACCAATTTATCCTAACAAATTGAGTCTGTCATAGCTGAAAGAATGGGAAATTCCCCTTCATTTGATGAAGAAAAACAATGGCTTTTGACAAACTCTAAGAACAGCTAAGGTTGGGCATTGTTTCTTGGTGGAGAAGAAATTCCTAAATAGACAGGTCTTACCTGGGAGTCATTTATATGTACTTACACATTGCTCAGTACGGTGGTAACTGGCCACGTGTGGCTATCTATGGAGCACTGGAAATGTGGCTAGTCCAAATTGAGATGTGCCATACGTATAATATGTCAATAAGTTTATATTCATTATATGTTAAAATAATACTTGGAATACATTAATATAAATAATATATTATTAAAATTAATTTCACCTTTTTTTTACTTTTTAAATGTGGCTACTAGAAAATTTAAATTTACATACACAGATGGCATTATATTTCTAACAGACAGTACTGTTCTAATTAATTCCTTGTCACACTTGAAAGACGACTTAGTTGAAGCAAAGTATAAGTCAGGGATTAAATACAGTCAACGGATATGTTTCATTTATGCACACAATTGAAACAATTTTTAACTAATTTTCAATATTTAAACATTGACAGATTTCAAATCAAAACCCTGCTTCTGGCTTCTTTTAAAAAGATCTAGAAACATTAAACCTACATTCCAACATAGCAACAACTGGCAGAAAATGATTAGCACCTTCCCTCTTTGACCAAGGCATGAGCTATCTAGTTCATGTTAGTTCCTAACTGATCTGCTTTACCTTATATGCCTGGTTTTTGTAGGTATTTGAATTTTGATGTCTGCCTATAAAGAAAAGTTCAAATGTGGAATACAGTGGAAGACAAAGCTTTGGATGTCAGTCATACAGATCTCAGTTTAAATTCCAGTTATCCATTTAGATGACCATATGACTTTGAATCAATTACTAAGTTTCTTTGAACCTTGATTTCCTCAGTAAAATGGGAATAATAATAATTATATACAGAAATTAGTAATAATTAAATAAAGTAAAATATACTCAGGAATTATATCACAATAATTATGTAATGAATTATATTATTACTTATCTCCTTTGGCTGACTCAATATTTATTTGGGAATGGGGGGGTGATAAGAGAGATATAGATATAGCTACATCCTAAGTAGTTTCACAGTGCTAAAAATCCACAAAAATACAACTGCTCTTTCCCTGAGTGAAAAGATCTTGAGAAAAAGATTTTCAACATTTTTCCTAGAGGCTACATGATGGTTAAAGCACTTTTATTAAATGAAGTCGCATTTTTATTTGTCAGTTAGAAATCAAGACTTCAGACTTTTTTTTTTTAAGTAAACTCTATCCTCCACGTGGGGCTCGAACTCATGACCCCCAAGATTAAGAGTCACATACTCTACCAACTGAGCCAACCAGGCACCCCAAGACCAGACATTTAACATCTATGCAACCTTTTAAGTCACTGAACCCCAATAATAGAGGATTTTTATTTCAAATGGTGTCATGCTGCACCTTTGTTTTACACCCCCAGTAGCTCATGTAAATTGCAGAAGACAAACTATTCACACTTATGGATAGTATGATTTAGTACAACCAAGAGCTAAGGATAAAAGACAGAATGAAGAAGCAAAAAAATGAGAGAGCAAAGATCGATGAAAAAAAGTTTCCTATATAAAAGGAGCTGGGAAAAAACCAGAATGATTTGTTCTGTATACTTGACCCTTTTGGCATAAAATTTGTGTCTCATTTGAGCAGCTTGTTCAATAATAGCCCCTGACTAGACCCAAATGCCTGCCCTTCACAGTTCTTACATCATGATTCATATACTCTCCCAGCTCTTTTTGACTGCCTGAAATTACTTGTGACAAATGATTCTTCAGTGTATTTATTGTCTGTGTTACTTTTTCAAATGTTTCCATGGTTCACAGATAAGTTATCTGATGTATACTGTCCTGTCTCTTCAACGGTGAGTTCAGGCGTTGAAGGGCTCCTCCCAAAATTCAACTGTACTCTACAAGTTAGTTACCCAAAAAAGATTTTTCCTAGAATACACACATAAATTCCACTTGGATACCACAGTTAGAAACAGATAGATAAAAACTAGAAAAAAGTGCAAGTGAATAGTTTTCTCAGATTGGGAAGGATTCTCCAAAATAATGGAAGAAACCCCCAAAAAAACCAAGTCCAAAGATTTGATTACAAATAAATTTAAATTAAAAAAAGAAAAACTTTGGGGAGCCTGGGTGACTCAGTCATGTAAGTGTCTGCCTTTGGCTCAGGTCATGATCCTGCCATAGGTAGGTTAGATAGAACCCTGTTTGGGGCTCTGTGCTGACAGCTCAGAGCCTGGAGCCTGCTTCAGATTCTGTGTCTCCCTCTCTCTCTGCCCTTCCGCCACTCGCACTCTGTCTCTCTCTCTCAAAAGTAAATAAACATTTTTTAAAAACTTAAATAATAATCTGTAGAAAAATAAATAAACTGGAAAAACTTTGTTACAAATATGAGAAAGAAGAGCTATGTTTAAAATGTAATGAGCCTGCAGATACTGATTTAAAAAAAAAACACTAAAGAGCTAGTAGAAAAATGGTTAAACGAGATAAACAATTCATAGAACCAAGGCTGAGAATTGGCTAACAAAATATTTTAAATTTAAACCTTACCAGTAACCCAGTTGAATTAAAATACAATAAGAAATCTTTTTTTCCCCTCATCAATCAAATGAATCAAGATTTGTTTCATTGTTAATACTCACTTTGGGACAGGATGTGGTAAAATGAACAAACTTATACACTGCTTACATTACTACCTTTCTGGAAAGCAAAAATCTTTTAAAAGTTCCAATATCTTTAAATTTTTCTATAAGACTAAAATTTTTCAGAATAAAACATTGAAGGATGAAAAGAAAAACAAACCTAATAGCAAAACCAATACATATTTTCTTAAGTAAATATTTTGACTATATATATATTTGAGATATAATTGATATATAACATATTTGTTTCCGGTATAAAACATAATGATATTTTTATATATTCTGAAATGATTACCACAATAAATCTAGTTAACATCCATCACTATGCACAGCCACATTTTTTTAATTGAAATGAAAACTAAGATGTACTCTCTTAGCAATTTTCAAATATACAATACTATTCTTTAGTCACCCTGCTGTACATTACTGAATATCAGGTTATGAATCTCTCTAAAGCAGTGATTCTCAGAATATGTTCTTTGAACCATCAGCATCATGTGGAAATATGTTAGAAATGTGAACTCTCATGTTCACCCAGATTTGCTGATTGAGAAATTCTGGGAGCAGGACCCAGGAATTTGTGTTGTAACAAGCCCTCCAAGTGATTCTGATGCATGCTTAAGTCTGAGAACCACTTCTCTAATGTTCTAGAAAATATAATGATTAGAATGTATTAAATAACTCCATGAAAATGCAGTCAGATAAAACTAGCATGTGGGAAAGTCTATGTGACCAATTCTCCATTTCTTGAACAAATAAATGGATGAGGGATAAAAAGAGAAAGGGAAAGTTAAGAGATGTAAGAAATATAACACACAGGGGGCACCTGGCTGGCTCATTGGTAGAGTATGTGATACTTGATCTCAAGGTCCTGAGTTAAAGCCTCACATTGGGTGTAAGGCTTACTTAACTAAAAAAGAAATATAACAAACAAATCAATGTGTGGACCTGATCTGAATCCTGTTTCAATCAAATCAACTGTAAAAAAAATGTTTTGAAACAATTAAGAAAAATCAAACATTGGGCTCCTGGTTGGCTCAGTCAGTGAAGCATGCAACTCTTGATCTTAGTGCTGTGAGTTTAAGCCCCAGGATGGGTGTAGAGATTACTTAAAAATAAAATCTTAAAAGAAAAAGTCAAACATGATAATAAGGAATTATTGTTTGTTTTATTATGTGAACATTATAATATGGTTATGATTTTTAAACAATCCTTCAAAAGTCCTTATCTGTTAGATACTTTTAAAAATTATTTTAAAAAATAGATGAAGCAAATATAGCAAAACATTAATAACTATATGACCTAGGTCATTAAAAATAGAAGTTTCTAATATATTCTTTCTACTTTTCTGTTTTGAATTTTTTCATAGTAAAAAGCAAAAGCAAACAAAAACTCCAGATCTTTTAGCCAATAATTCCCAGTTTAGAAATTTACCTGAAGGAAATATTCAAACACTTATAAAGATATTCATCACAGCATTATTTATACTACAAACCATTAGAAACCCAAATATCAAAAAATAAGAAAATGATATAACACGTTATGAGACTTTCCTATAATAGGATAGTATGCAGCTATTAGAAGGAATAATTCTTTTAATGAGCAAGATTTAAAACACATACAGTATAATTTTTTTTGTAAAGAAAAAATATATGCCTAAAAAAGACTAGAAGGAACTACATTAAGGGTAGTTGTATCTGAATACTAAAGTTATGGATCATATGTATTTTCCTCTTTGTAAGTTTCCATTATCAAAACTTTTAAGGAAACATATGTATCCTTCATAATATGAAAATATTTTTAATAAAAACAAAAGTATTTTTGTCAAAATGGTTATAAAAGTAAAGTGTTCTGCAATAAAATTAAGACTTTCTTATTTTTGTTAAGGTCTGAGAATCATCTTGGGAATGAGCTAATACTTGATGAGAGAGAAAAGGGTACTACACCTACCCAGTGGAGTACATATTATTTATACTATTCATTTGACAGTAATTATATACATCTTTAGATTATGTGTGTACATCCATGTACATAGTCATTCTACAGTATTAAAAAAATATTTATTAAGTGACTATTATTTGTCAACAGTTACCAAAACAGGCAAATATTGTCTTCGTGAAGCTTACATGCTTTTTTTTTAACGTTTATTTATTTTTGAGAGAGAGAGAGACAGAGACAGAGACAGAGCATGAGCTGGGGAGGGGCAGAGAGAATGGGAGACACAGAATCTGAAGTGGGCTCCAGGCTCCAAGCTGTGAGAACACAGTCCGTAGCTGGGCTTGGACTCACGAAAGGTGAGATCATGACCTGAGCCAAAGTCCAATACTTAACTGACTGAGCCACCCAGGCACCCCATGAAGTGTACATTCTAATGGAAGAAGACAGAGAACGAAGAAAAAAAAATTTAATATTTATTGCATGTCAATAAGTGCTCTGGAAAAAAGGCAAGTGGAAATAGGGAGTGATGGAGTTTTAGGGGAGGTGGTGCAATTTTAAATAGGGTAGCTAGCAAAGGCCGAACTGAAAAGGTATTTAAGAATGTTTAAGGGGCGCCTGGGTGGTTAAGTCAGTTAAGTGTCCGACTTCAGCTCAGGTAATGATCTCACCATTCGTGACTTCAAGCCCTGCATCAGGCTCTGTGCTGACAGCTTGAAGCCTGGAGCCTGCTTCGGATTCTGTGTCTCCCTCTCTCTCTGCCCCTCCCCTGCTGGCACTCTGTCTCTCTCAAAAACATATAAAAAACATAAAAAAAAAAAAAAAAAGAATGTTACCTAGAGAGGTGATGGAATGGCCCATGGTGTATCTGGGGGAAGAGGATTTCAGGCAGAGGAAACGGCAAACGCAAATATCCTAAGGCAGAAGCATGCCTGAGGTACATATCATGCTTGTCTCTAACTTGAGTGCAATCTCTTTGAAAGAAACACATAATCACCTGCTTCTTTTGCCACAACCCTGATCACAATGCCTAGAGGAGTACTTAGGAAACATTTATTAGTGATAATGGTGCAAGGACTGAAAATGATTAGAATCTATCATCTTTTCCTTAAAAATAATCTAATAACATGTTGTCTCTCATTTTTTACAAATAACTTTTTCACATAAGATCTGTTCCAGGTTGGGTATGTTTCAAGAAGGGAAAATGTTTCCTTCTCCAGATGTATTCAAACAGACTTAAGTATCAGTGGGAAGGGATGTTCTAAAGGAGATATAAGTATCAGATGGTTTACTGAACTAGATGATCTCATTATACTCCCTTCCATAATTTAATATTCAACAAATACTACTTAGCAATGAACAAAACCAAAATCTTTGCTTTTCTGAATTAATGATCTTGTCAGCATCCTAATTACAGAGATAAACCTAATGGATTGGCAAATAATCACTGCTGGTTAAAAACAAGAAAACCTCTCCCTTTTTTAAGGTGAACAATTTGGGGCACGTGGGTGGCTCAGTCGATTGTCTGACTGTTGATCTCAGCTAAGGTCATGATCTCATGGTTGTGAAGGTTGTAAGGTCGAGCCCCTGCATTGAAATCTGTGCTGGGGGAGGAGCCTGCTTGAGATTCCCTCTCCTTCTGCCCCTCCCCCTCTCATGATCTCTCAAAATAAATAAATATTAAAATAATAACAATAAAATGAACAATTTATAAAGTCATAATGGTTATTTACCAGAGCACATGCTCCTCAACTTCTTAAGAGAATATCTTATTCATATTTGAATCTCCAGAACCTGCCATATAGATCCTCACTAAGTATTAACCAAAATGTACAATCTTGAATAAACTCCATGTTCTCTGTATTTCTTCAGCCTCTAGACTGGCACTTAGTAGTTACCGATTATTTTGTTGATAGAAAGGTAAGGCATAATTATAAATGACAATCACAAATTGAAAATGTTTTTACAATTAATTAATTTGGTTCTTTTTTTTTTTTACTTTAAACATTGGCAATGGCATTAATTTAAATTGAATATTGCTTGGAGTGAAATTGCCAAAAGGCTCAAGACTAATTCTTATTTGTTTATAAAATTCCACTTCTGTTTTTTTTTTCAAAGCTATTCATCCCCAAGTAAGGGTCCCCATTGGTTGAACTAGAGATCTTTTACTTAAAAGGTCTTTTACTTAAGGGAAAAAAAAAATCACAAGATTTTCATGGAATCTTTTGTACAAACAAAAGCATAGCGTTCACCAAAGATTAAAGATAACATTTACCAGGGACATATTTGTTCAATGAAACTAAGTCACAGTAACAAATAGGTCCCTCAAATTCAGGTGATTTTTTTTTTTTAAGGAAGTTCATCCTTTCTCACATAACAGCCCAGGGAAGGAATTCAGGTCAGAGGTGGCTTGTTCCCCAGTCTTTCAAGGATAACAGCTCTGCCATGTTCAACACACGGCTTCCACGGCTGCCCTGGGCACCAGCACTCCAGTCAGCCAGAAGGAAGAAAGGGCATATGGGGCATGAGTGGAAGGTTTTACAGGCCAAATTTGAAAGTGATACATATCACCTTCCCTCAAATTCCACATCACATAACCATCTCTAACTGCAAGAGAAATCCAAAAATATAGTCAAGCTCTGGATCCAGAAAGAAGAGGATAATATTTTAATAGACTGCTGGTGATCTCTGCCATAAAGGAATTGTAAATGAAACTCTAATTCTCTAAATATTTTCCCCCACCTCCACTCCCAGAATATTTGCCGGTGTTGATAGCCTCCGATTAAATGTGCACCCTGCAAAGGGCTCTTGTAGGATATGCCCTGTCATAGTTCACCCTTACGGATAGATTATGTTCCAAAAGTTCACTTGTGAGTTTACTAGAATATATTTTCTGAAAGAAGTATAATATAGGCTAACCCACAACTTATTACTTATCCTGTCTAGTCAAACACCGTAAAATCTGCTGAGTTTTGGATGAGGTGAGAATGAAGATTCCTACTCTACTCTTGGGAAAAAAGAAGTTTGGATAAAACAAGTTTATTTAACTCCTCCTCACCTTCCTACTCTCCTTTGCAGAGGTTCCTGTCATCTTCAGACTCTGCCCACCCAAGCCTATTTACTGCGCATTTCCCATTAGCGTTTAGTATCAGTGCTGCTGTTCTTCTCTGGATGTTAAGGCAGTGGATTTACACTGTAAAAAGTATTTTTGCAGATACACTTAAGATAATAACTTAAGATAATAGTTGCTTGGGG
This sequence comes from Cryptoprocta ferox, assembly GCA_028646485.1. Classification (NCBI taxonomy): domain Eukaryota; kingdom Metazoa; phylum Chordata; class Mammalia; order Carnivora; family Eupleridae; genus Cryptoprocta; species Cryptoprocta ferox. Next base: position 52,085,721 of record CM053570.1, on the reverse strand, counting down.
CGCCTGGCTATCGCAGTTGTTCTTTGAACTTCATTTTATTCATTTATAAAATGGAGATAATAAAAATATTTACCTCAAGATGTTATTGTAAGGAAGAAATGAGATAATGCTTCTAAAGCACCTTACCCCTGGCCTGACATTAGTAAATTTACTTAATAAATGTTAGTTATTATTTTCCTAATTTGTTTATTATTACCCAGTGATAGGGTGAAAGTGTGAAGCGCTCATTATCACTCAGCAGTTCCCTTCTCCCCCAGCAACCTCCCATCCTTCCAACTTGTAAACATAACAACAATCACACTGTTTTGAATGTTGACAGTGGTTCTCAATGCTAATGTGCCTGAACTGCTTGTTAAAAATGTAAAAATCTCCATTCACTCAGTCTCAGGTAAGCACTGCTACCACATTGAACAACACCAGGGGGCACCATTCACATTGTATTGCATATAAATGGTGCTTCCTGGAATTTTGCAAATTTGTAGTTCTGAAGGTGAAGCCCAGGAAATTGTATTTTTAACAAAGACCCAGGTGATAACAGACAATCCTGAAGTCTTTGAGACTGTTCTAGAGTGACTGTTAAAAGTGTGAGGACCTGAGAAAGACCGTGTCCCACAAGCTAGTTCAGAATCTAAAAGTGGCTGTAAAGCATATCAACAAAATAACAAAAAATTTTTTAAAGATTTTATTTTTTTTAAGTAATCTCTACACCCAACGTGGGGCTCGAAACCACAACTCCGAGATTAGGAGTCACATGCTCTACTAACTGAGCCAGCCAGGTGCCCCACAACAACAATGAAAATTTTTTAAAGCCATCTACTACAACCTGATCACAGCTTTGTTATTCAGAATTCTTCTCAGTAGCCAAATTCTGTGGAATAAGACTTTAACCTGTAATTTCCTTCCAAGGCTTCACAAGGCTCTTCGGACATTATCTCATTAATCCTCAGGACAGATCTCTGAGACAGGTGGCAGACATAGGACTTTTCATTACAGGTAGCTTGAGGCATGAGCAGGGTTCCTGGCCCCAGAAGACCAGCTTCAGTACCTGGATGGGTTTTCTGCAATCTCCCCAATATTCATCTATAAGACACTGAGCTTCCCACTTTTTGCTGGGGAAATCTTCAGAGTTCCCATATGAGAAAAGTTGTTAAGAAGGCAAATTTCATTCATTTGCCCATTCCATTCACTTGCAAATATTTATTAGCTACTACTCAATAGGCCTCATACTTTTTGGAAGTCAGTGGATATCGAATTATAAATGCACAAGTAAGCAACTTTGTTCTGAGGAAATCACTGTGGGACCAGAGAGGAAAGGAAACACACACTAACTGAGCACTCATTACTAAATGCAAGGTTGTGCTGGTATCTTTACTTAGATTATCTCTTCTGTTCCTTGCAATAATTTTGAGCAGTAATGACAGATATCATTTTTACAATCTTTAAACAATTTTACATTTTTACGGTTTTAAAATAATTGATCACCTACTTGTAGTTAGTAGGCAGTTAGTAGTTAGTAGTTACAGGCAGACTTTGAGATCTGTCTGATTCTAAAATCCATGCTTTCTCCATAGTCCATACCCTTAAGAAGAATACAACCTAATGATAAAGACAAGCACACACATGACTTCTGTATAATAATAATCATGATGATAGTTGACATTTATTAAGCACTTGGCTAACAGTATATTCCAAGCATCAAACCAAGCACTTCCTATAGATTCTTTTGTGGAATCTTCACACCAACCCTGTGAGGTAGATGCTATTAATCAGTCCCATTTATAGATTGGAAAAAATCTGAGGCTTGGAGAAGTTAAACAACCTTCTTGGAGGAAAGAAAGAACACCACTGCTATCACAAGAAGGAGTTGGCTCATTCTACAAGGTCCCAAGAAATAAAATAAGACCAAAGGTCAGGAGCTTCAGAGAGACAGACTTTAGTTCAAATTGAAGATCTTAATGACAGAGCAATTCAAGTGTTGCCTCTGGAGGGAGTAAATTCCCCTTCTAAAGAGTTTAAACAGCTAATTGCCACTTCAAAGACACATTATAAGATGGATATTATTATCTCAAGAATGTTCTCCTGTTCTCTGCCCCACCACACCCCACTCCCACTTCAACTTCCATACATTCTTCAGATTTCAACCTAAATATCACTTCCTCAGAGACATCTTTCCAGATCCTCCATGCTAAGAGCCTCCATTATACATCATCTTAGTTCCTTGTACTTCTCCTTCATGGCACTTAAAACTGTAATTAATAACTAATTATGTAATTAATTATGGAATGTAAGTTCTTATAGGGAAGAGACTATGTGAATCTTGTTCCTGGATGTTTACCTACCTAGTACCTACCAGTGTCTGGCACATGTTAGATGCTCAATAAGTATTTGTTGACTGAATGACTAAGTGATTGTTGATGGGTGATCGGACCACATGTGGATTCTCAGAACTGACCTAGCTGAAGAAGACACTAACTCCTCCTGCTAATCTGACTTGAACATTTCAGACTACCCATGTTCTTGGGCCTTTCATACACCTGCTAAAACATCCCCCTCATTATACTCTCATTCACACTTTTACCTTTTCCTTTGTTTGAATCTCAGTGTCAAAACCTCAACCACAATGGTCCATCCTTATGTTGAAAACTGTGTGGCAAGGACTAGCATTCATTTCTAACACTCTTGGCTTCTCTGTACCAATTTATTTCATATTCATCCATGGGCTTTGGCCTGCCCATCTCCCTTGTCCATCTGTTTGGACAGCAATGTGCCTGCTTGTGGGTGGTTAGATTCTTGGCATGGGATAGAATCTCCAAACAATGCAAGAGGTTTACATGGGCAAGCTGCACAGCATAGTCAGAGACATCTGTCTTGTGGAGATGGTCTTCTCTCTGAAAGTTAGGGTGACACATACCCACTTTACAGTTGATTATACCTGTAGAAATGTGGATCTCTAAACCAAAAAGTCAAAATCTCAAAAGGATAATAAAATATATTCACAAAGCATTCGTTTAACAAACATAACTGACAGCCCATTCTGGGGTGGTCAGTGGTGGGTAAGAGCTAGAAATACATGACCTGCAAAATTAGAGAAAAGCAATACGTTAAGTGTGGCATATATACAAAGTTACAAGAGTACAGAGAAAGAGGAGAATGTTCAACAGACCTGAAGACTTCCTGGGAAAATTCAAAATGTATACCAAGGAAATAGTGCCAAAGATTTTCTGCACAATGTATTATATTGGGCAACAGAGGAGAAAAATGAACTGCAACAGAAAGAGAACAGCTAAATCCAGAACCCAAGATGTAGCCATGCCAATCAGTGGCAAGCAGGCAAATGGGCAGGACTTATTAAGGGCTATGCCAAGGAGATGCAGCCTCTTTCATTTAAGATAAAAATAAACATTTTCATTCCAGTTATTTAGGATAAAAGAAATGTGAGAATGTGGAGCATGAGGAAAGATGAAGTGTGCTGTAAGTAGGTATGTAAGTAGATACATATATTCCTATATACATTCCTAGATGAGTATACACACACACACACACACACACACACACACACATCACATGGCAAAGCAACACTGTCTGGTACGGGGCAATATTTCACAGAATTCTAAGAAGAGAATGAGCCAATTATTATGGCATGTATAATTTTGGCAAAAATATTTGTTATTTCAATGGTTTTCTGAATGAGCCAGGGAACTTTGGAATGTGAATCCTCTGTATGAAAACACACTGTCCTTTTAAAATGACTAGGACAGCAGGATCCTGTGAATTCCAAAACTGATTTAAACTTCCTAAATAGGAGGACTATGATAATAAGGTAAAGGAAAGTGGGAATGAGGAAAGTGACAAGTAAAAATCATAAAGAGAGAGAAAAGAAAGAATTTTATAATGAAAACTAGAAAAACAAAAGCTGGAATAAAGAGAAAATAAAGTCCTCACCCTTCTGAAGGTTTAATTTATTAAAGGAAAACGGGAAACAATTATAATAAGTGAGGAAATTAACAAATGAATTCTATATAATGTTCAGAGAGTGGTAAATTAAGGCTTTGGGGAGGCAATGGTAGGCAGATGGCCAGGGCATCCCTACCTGTAGAGGTGACATTTGAGCTGTGACCTGAATGATGAGGAGAAAGCCATGCAATATCTAGGGAAAGAGGAGAACAGGCAGAAAAAAAAAAAAAGAGAAAGCATAAAGGTTCTGAGGCAGGAAAAATTTCCTCCACTCAAAGAACAGCAAGGCCAGTGTGGCTGGAACATAGTGAACAAGAGGGGAATGTGGTAAAAGACAAGGTTGGAGAGAATTAGTTAGGGGCACACAGGCCTTTGTAGGCCACAGTGAGAAGCTTGGGTTGTATTATAAGTAAAATGGGAAGTTGTCAGATGACTTGAAGTAAGGGAGTAAAGTGAAATGATATGCATTTTTGAAAGATCATGCTTTCCACTGTGTGAAAAATAAAACTATAGGGGGTGGGCAAATGTAGAAACAAAGAGATCTGTTGGAAATACTTTGCAATAGTACAAGTAAAAGATGATGAAAGGTGGTGAAAAATGATCAAATTTAGAATAAATTTTGAAGAAATATATTTTGTATCCTTAAGCACCATGCCAAACTTTTCACTTATTACACATTATTTTATACTCTTAATTATGCTTTTATTTTTTCTGCCTTATCTCCTTAGATTATAGTAATTGTAACTTATTTACAGAATTATACATAGAATTATTAATTCATTTGGTAAACATTTATGGTAGTTTTTTTTAAAGTAATATCTATGCCCAATGTGGGGCTCAAACTCATGACCCCAAGATCAAGAGTCACATGCTCTATAGACTGAGCCAGGTGCAACATGGTAGTTCTTTTTTAAATATTTATTTTTTTATAGTTGCTTTTCTTCTTGCCATATATATTTTATTTATACACACATGATTTACTTTGCTTATTTTCTATATCTAGAATTTTCTTTTAAATAGCTTTTTCTCTCTTCCTCTCACCCATTTTGTATATGTTCTTTGGGCTCTTTTCATTCCTTTTTTCAAATGTTCCTTATTTTATACAGTAGTTCTTAGGTAGACATAAATTACAAAGTACTTTTCCACAAAATACATGATTAGCTCATGCTGATACAATAAATGCCTTTTTATATATGAGCAAAGTGAGGTTCAGAGAGGTTAAATGATTTGCCCAAAATCATGGAGCTAGGTATACAGGATACACTGAGTAGAGTCAAGTTTCTCTGATTCCTATAGCAATGCCTTTCTACTGCACTACCTGTGTCATGTCCTTCCCTTCTGAGCCCACCTGCACTGTATCCTAGAGAGCAGGTGTTTATGCAAAGTACATGATCAATAACTCAGTGATAGGGAGGACAACAATACTGTCTCTCTGTATTCAATATATTGATTGATCTATTTGTATAGTGTATTTCTCACTATGTCAAAATGTACTTTAAACTTGTCCTCTGTAGATTTTACCAAAAACCAAAAGTTATGGGGCACCTGGGTGGCTTAGTTGGTTGAATATCTCACTCTTGATTTCAGCTTAGGTCATGATGCCAGGTTTGTGGGATTGAGCCCCACATCCAGTTCTATGCTAAATGTGGAGCCTGCTTAAGATTCTCCCTCTTCCCCTCCCTATGCCCCTCTCCCCTGCTCACACTCTCCCTTTTTTTCTCTAAAATAAAATTTAAAAATTATTTTAAAAAAACAAAAATAAAAGAAGAGACTGTCTGAATTTTTTGCATTTGAACAGGTTAGTCATGATTCAATTCAATAAATATTTTACTGTGTACCTACTATGTGCCATAAATATTTATTGGAAGAATGAATAATTCTACATAGTATTATACAGATGTAAGCCATTATTATCACAATGTGCTTGGAGAGATAAGACAGAAAAAAGAAAGTATGAGACCATAAAGTAAAGTGTAATAAGGGAAGCAATCTGGCATAGTGATTAATAATACAATATGCTTTGACATTTTAAGGTTCTGGGGATAGAGAGGTGAACAACACAAGATGGCTCCTGATCTTAGGAAGCTTCTGCTGTAGTCTACTCTGGAAACTGCTATTCGTGCCGTAACAGCCTTGGAAACTTCCTAAAGTTCTCTGTAACTAATGATATTGCTAACTTTTACTGGCTGCTTACTAAAATGTGTTTGTTTGATCCTTTCAACAGCCCTATGAAGTATGTAGCATTACATTATTATCAACTCCATTTTCCAGATAAGAAAGCCAGAAAGATCACACAGCTAGAAAGTAGCAGAGCGAGCTCTGAATTCAGGCAGTCTAGCTTCAGAGTTCACAAGCTTAGCTCCAATGTGGGGAAAAATCCACATTTTGTGGGGGCATGAAGTGTATATAATTCTATGGACTATGAGGAAAAAAAGAATACAATAGTACAAATACAAAATTAGGTACAGGTCTTGGGAAATAGCCCATGCAAGACTTGCACTTTATTAGTTTCACAGTAAATCTGCCTTTAGCTTCAAGGTAAACCCATCTCTTCCACTAAGTAATACTTTAAGCATGAAGCTTGTTATTAAAATGATGAGTGTCCCAATCCAAATACCTAGAAGGTGGTTACATGAAGGGAGCAAGAAAGTAAGCATTACCATTTACCTGTGAAACTACAGATGAGATTTTCTGGTGCTTCATTTCAAGTCAATGAGCATTCACAAAATATCTGCTATGTGCCAAGCATTGTGCTACCATGCAAGGTATATAAAATTGAGTTTAAATTTGTAGATAGATGGTAGACAATGTTAGATAGATCGATAGATCTGCTCTCAAGGACTGTGGGTTTCCAACACTCTATAAATGCATAAGGACACCAATTTGACAGCAGTAACTGCCCTTGAGGAATTTTAAATGATAATAAACACTTAATGTAACTATGTAACTGACATTGCTATAAATGGGTTACAACTGATGGGTTAAGTACTAATATTACCATCATCCTTATTTTATGTATGGAGAAACTGACCAGAGTCAGAGTTTACTTCTGAATTCAGATGTGCTAATCCTTTGACCATACGCTTAACCATTCTACTACTCTTGTCCAATGTTTTTGGAAATGCTAATCTTGGAAACATGAACAATTTGAGATCTAAAGCTTCTAAACTCCTCCCAGTCACCATCTTGTCCATGAAGCCTTTCTTGCACACCTGAGACAAGTCAGATACCCCTCCACCTATGTAGCCTTCCCTAGTCACCTCTCTCATTGCTGAATCAATGAGTCACTTTTGCCTCTTTTTTTAGACTGTGAGTTTCTTGAAGGCATGCATCTCCAGCACCTAGTAGGTGTTGAATAAATATTTAAAGAATCAATGAATAAATGTGCAATACATTCGGGTTATGGTCAAGCAGTCTGTTGATTCTGTGGTATACAATTTATTTATTTTTTTAAGTTTATTTATTTATCTTGAGAGAGAGAAAGGACACACAAGATTAGGAGGGGCAAAGAGGGGGGAGGGGCAGAGAGGGGGGAGGGGTAGAGAGAGGTGGAGAGAGAGAGAAACCCAAGTAGACTCTGCCCTGTCAGCTCAGAGCCCAATATGGGGCTTGAACTCACAAACCATGAGATTACCAAACCCAAAACCAAAAGTCGGACTCTCAACCAACTGAGCCAGCCCAGTGCCCCTGCCATAGGTTTTAGATGGGACTTGAGCATGAAATAAGATTTAGAAAAGTAGAGGGAAAAAGAAAACAACATTTCAGGGGACGGCAACAGCCTGAACAGCAGTAGGAATAATCATGGAGTGCAAAGTGAGTTAGTTTCGTATTGCTTCTGTAATACATTACCACAAACTTATCAGTTTTAAACAACAACAAATTTATTCTCTTATAGTTCTGGAGGTCAAAAGTCCAAAAAATCATGGTGTCAGCAGAGCTGTGTTACTTCTGCAAGCTTCAGGGGAGAATGTGTTTTCTTGCCTTTTTTCAGCTTCTGAAGCCACCTGAATTCCTTGGCTATTAGCCCCTTCCTCACATCACTCTACTTCTGGATTCGGTTGTCACATCTGCTATTGACATCAACCCTCCTGCCTCCCTCTTATAAGGACCCTCATGATTATATCACTGGGCCAGCCACAAAATCCAGGATTATCTGCTCTTCTCAAGAACCTTAACTTAATCACATCTGCAAAGTCCCTTTTCTTAGGAATGAATTCACATGTTCCCTGAGCTCTGGGGATTAGGACAAAGACATCTTCGGAAGGCCATTATTCAACCTATCACAAAAAGTAACAGTAAAAAGACAGTCTGGGCTCCAAAAATTCTATCCCTATGAGGCCATAGGCTGAATAAATAAAGAATGGCCAAGCTTCTTTCTGAGGCTGAGAGATTGGGACTTGTTCTATTAGGAATAGGCAATCATTTGGAATATTAAAAGGGTAAAGTCATTTCAAAAATGATGTTTTCAAAAGATTTATTCACCAACTGTTGTTACTGGCTTCAGTTCAAACCATCTTTTTTTCAGCATAATAATAATAACCAGTTGTACATATAGGGTTTCATTGCTATATACACTTACACATATAATCCTGTCTGGTAGGTACTGTTATCTCCATTTTAAAGATGGACAAACTGAGTTTAGAGAGTTTAAATGACTTTTCCAAGAAGATTATATATATAGCTAACACATGGAAGAACGGAGCCAGATAATTTGTGGAGGTGGTATAGTGCAGGGGGTAAGTACAAATAAATGGCTTTGGAAGCTGACCTGGGTCCAAATAACTCTGCCCTTTACTGGCTATGTGACTTGAACCATGTTATCTCACTTTCCCAAATTTCATTTCCCTTTTCTCTAAAATAAGGCTAATAATAGTTACTCTCTCATAGGTTTTTATGAGGATTGAGTAAGATAATGCTAGTGAAGAAAGTCTTTAGCACAGAGCAGTAAGTAAACAGTAGCTAT
>CM053570.1:51946804-52071804 GCA_028646485.1 Cryptoprocta ferox | reverse complement strand
ACTGACTCTCCCTCCAGGAAGCCGTTTCTTTTTGCAAGTTCCAAATTCCTACCAGAGGAACTAAAGGGGAGATAGTAAACAAGATTCCACATGGATGCACAGATAAAACCAATCTGACTCCATTTTCTGGAATTCCTAGAACAAGCCCTAGATTCACAGTCTCCTATATCAAGTTACCTACCTGACATTTCCACTTAGACATCTCAGTCTTAACTGTCCCAAATCAAACTCTTCATTGTCATCCTTCCTAAACTTGCTTTTCCTCCAGTCACCCTCATGCTAATAAGTGGTACCATCACCTATCCTGTTACCCAAACCAGGCACCCTAGAATTTCCTTCTTCTCTCACAATTCCCTTCCAATTCAACATGAAATTCTGCAGGCTCTACTCGCAACTATATTCCAAATATATTCTCTCTTTCTCTAATCTAACCCAAGCCGACTTCATCTCTCATGTATTTTGCTACAAAGGAACCTCAGCTTCCGTGTTTCCAACCTTTCCCCACACATTTTTTAATGAAATCCTTCACACATATAAAAAAGCAAAAAAGTAATGAATACCCATATATATCAATCACCCAACTTTTAAAACCATCAACATTTTGTTACATTTGCTTCACCTCTTTTTCTTTAAGAAATAAAATGTAATTGAAGGTCCTGTGTATTCATCCCCAGTTCCTTTCCCATTACTCCCACTGCAGAGATAATAGCTGTCCTGAATTTTGTGAATTTAGTGATTTCATTTCCATGGATGAAATTTTATTTTTATTAAATGTTTAAATTCATGTATATCAGTTAGGGTTGGGTTCAACTGCATGTAATAGAAAACCCAAGTAACAGTAGTTTAAAGAGAAATGGGAATTTACTTTTCTCACATGACTGAGAGACTCGGAGTGAGCACTTGAGGCAGTGAAGTTGGTTTGGTGCAAGTCTAAATTCTTTGGGATTCTCTTGGTTTTCCCCTAATGGCTGTAACACAGTTGCTCTAGCTTCAATCATTGTGATCCATTTCCAGGCAAGGGAAAGAAGAAAGAGCCAATGACAAAAGAACATGTCAGCTGAATTTTTTCTCCTTTTAAGAATCTTTCCCATGAGCCCTACCCAACTTCCCCTTACATCCTATTTTTTAGAATGATGTCACTACCTATTAGCTGCAAGAGAAGCTCAGAAATGTAGTTTTTCACATGGGTGCTTTCTCACCACAATAAAAGCAGGGTTCTGCTATTATGAAAGAAGGGAAGACTAAGTATTGAATAGGCAACTAGCTGTTTTTTCTACAATATGTATCCTTAATGATATACTGATTTGAAGGCTTTTAAATTTTATATAAATAAAATCATACTGAGCTACCTTCTACAATATGCTTTTCTTTTTGCTCAACATCGTATTTTTGGAATTCACCTATACTGATAAAATAACTAAGTCATTCATTCCCACTACTTTAAAATATTTTCTTTATGGGGGCATCTGGGTGGCTCGGTCAGTTAATTATCCACCTATTGATTTCAGCTCAGGTCATGATCTCACAGTTCATGAAATCAAGCCCTGCATCAGGCTCTAGGCTGAATCTCAAGCACAGAACCTGCTTAGGACTCTCTCTCTCTCCCTCTCTCTCTCTGCCTCTCCTCTGGTCTCTCTTTCTCTCTCTCAAAATAAATAAATAAATATTTAAAATATTCTCTTTATGAATATACCACTATTTAACCTATTTTCTGTTGATGTAAATTAGGTTAAGTATTTCAACGCATATTCTCTTATATGTCTCCTTCAGAATAAACATAAGTCAGATTTCACATCTTCCTTCTTAAAATCCTCCAATGATTTCCTATTACACTGAAATAAAATTTAACCTTCTTTCCATATAACATCCTATATGAGCCAGTCCCCACTTCCCTCCCCAATTTCATTTCGTTCCATTCTCCCTCTTGCTCATTCTGCTCTATACATACTGGCCTCTTTTCAGTTCCTAATTTGCCAACCACTTTCCTTCCTCAGGGTCAGGGGCTGATAAAGGTTTTGTAGGGCCTGAAGTTTATTCAGTTTATGTACAAATGATATAAAATTAAGTGTAAGCCATTTGAAGGGATGGAGGCAGGTGAGATGCTCTGATACTTAAGTGTCACTTATCTTTGTGGAAAATCCACCTCTCTTCAGGGTCTTTGAAATTCTATTCTTTATGCTCAGAATGTTATTGTCCAAGATGTTCTTCCACAGGCTTCATTTAATTATTCAGGTCTGACAGTTCTCCAATATTCATTTTCCTCTTCTACCATAGTAACAGAATTTTTAGCTGAGTACATGTTTACCCAAGTAAAACCTACATTTTGTAGTAGGCAACTAATTGTGGCCCTGAGACTATGTTGTGACCAATGGGATATGAGGAAAATGATGTGCTCAGTTTTTTTGGTGATTTCTTTAAAGGGGAACACATTCTTATAGACAGGTGTCCTCCTTTTTCCCCCTCTCCCTTTCCCATTGGCTAGAGTGTGGACCTAGCGGTTAGCCAACATGGACCATATGGATGACACTCAAGAGATGGTAGAAGAGTGCCTGGCTGGCTCAGTTGATAGAGCATGTGACTCTTAATCTTGGGGTTGTAGGTTCAAGCCGCATGTTGGGTGCAGAACTTAAAAACTTAATTTTTAAATTAAAAATAAAATCTTTAACAACAACAACAACAACAGAGATAATAGAATAGGAATAGAATAGAATAGGAAAACTGTAAACCCCAGACACCTTAGTGAAGAAAAACTACCTAAAAAAGTTGGTGAGAAAAAATTAACTATCATATTTTAAGTCTCTGTTATGTCTGAGTGTCTATCATATTCAGTTAAATCCATATCCATACATGGTCTTGGTTCAAATATCATTTCCTCGCCAAGTCTTCTCTGACTACCCCATCTAAAGTAGCTCCCCCCACATATATATCAAATCATTCTCAATCCCATCAGCCTATCTTATTTCCGTCATCAAATTTATCATCACCTGAAAATACCGTGTTTGTTGTTTACTTTCTATTTTTCCCCACTAAAAGATTAATTTTATAGAGGCAGGGACCTTATCTGCCTTCATAGCTGGTTTGTCTTCTTTTTTATTTTTTTTTATTTAAGTAATCTCTATACCCAACATGGGGCTTGAACTCACAACCCTGGGGTCAAGAGCCTCACACTCTTCTGACTGAGCCATCTAGGTGCCCCTGCCTTAGTAACTGTTGTATGCCCTATGCCTAGAAGGGTGTCTGGTATATTATAAGTACTCAATTATTAGTTGAATAGATGAAAGAATGAATCAACAAAATATAAAACTAATTAGGTTCCACTAGACTGTAAGCTATATGAAGGCAGGGATAACATCTGTTTGCTTATAGTCACATCACCAAGAACTAACAAACTGCCCAATATATTTTTGTCAAATGAATGAATCTACTGACAAATAAATGAATAAGAATGAATACATTCTTGGGGTGCTGGCTGGCTCAGTCACTAGAGCATGTGACTCTTGATCTCAGGGTTGTGAGTTTAAGTCCCACATTGGGAGTAGAGCTTACTTAAAAAAATATTTTCTTAAAACAAATAATGAATACATTCTCAAAGTATTAATGTTTCTGAAATAATAAAAATTTTATCATGAATATAATTTTATTTTTTTAATGTTTCAAAGTCTAACTTCCTAGAGAAATCATTTGTTCATTAGGGAATAATAAAAAATAGCAGTATTCCTCTAGATACTAAACATAAAATGTTGAAAGAAAGAAACTTAACTTTCACAAAAAGTTGATATGATTAGTTTAAAATATAAGTACCAATAACATTAGTTGACATTTATGAAGGGCTTACTGGATGCCAGGCACTGTGCTAAATGGTTCCCATCTATTATCTCATTTAATCCTCATAACAATCCTATGAGTATGTTATAAAGGTCAATGATTCCTATTTGAACCACTTGAGGGCCAAATACGTTTTGGCGTTCAGAACTTTTCCAAAAATTAATAGAGTACATATGCTACATGTAGGATCCCTAGTAGGATCTAGGTTAGCATCCCATAGTCAAATACACTAATATTTCTGCAGAGAAATATATGAATATTCACCAATTAGTGGGTACAAAAGGCCTATAGGTAGCCACATATCCATTTAAGTTAGATTCTTCCTGAGTTCATATCAGGGCAGGTTTTCCCGGAAAATGAATTTTAAAAAATTGATTTTCAGAGATTTGGGATTTTAGAATTGCAAACGAAAAATTGTGAGTTTGTATAATCATCCCAGATTTACAGGTGACGACACCAAAACTAAAGAACTTATCTAAGGTGGGTGCCTGCCTGGTTCAGTCCACAGAGCATGTGACTCTTGATCTTGAGGTTGTGTAGCTATTACTTAAAAATAAAATACTAAAGACAAACAAACAAAAACTTGTCCAAGGCCACACGGATAATAAGGAGCGGTGGACTTGAACCCAGACAATCTGGTTCAAATTTTACCACGCTTAGCCATTTTACTATAGCACCTGAAAACTTAAGGCATTCATTCTGAATATATGGGAGATGCTTCATCTTAGAAGACAACCTTGCCTTGCAGAGGATATTTACACCTCAGGGTGTAAGATAAAAAACCAAGTGATCCCTAAAGTGTCTTCTCATCCTGAGAGTCCACAATCCTCTGAAAACCTATCTATCTTATGCTTAGTTCATAGACAACATTTGTACACAGCCTATTGTGGTGTACATAAAACTGACATTTGCTTTATTCATTTACTTAACAAATGTAGTTTGAGCATTCAGCATGTCTTAAGCAATGTAAAAAGATATGAAGACTTATTGTATGTAGTCTGTGATCCCAAAGAGTCTATAATCCATTTGAAGAGACAAGACATAAAAACAGAAAGAGTTAAATAGTCATACAAATAAGATTGGTTACAAAGCCTAAATGAAAAAAACCACAGGTGTGAGACAGACAGTACGTGCTCCTGGAGGTCAAAGAAAGAGAAATCACTATGGGCTAATGGAATAAGGGAAGGCTTCATGGAAAAGATGAAGCTGGGCCTCAAGGGATGGGAAGGATTTATATGGATATAGAAAAGAGGGGTGGCATTTCAGGTATAGGCTGTGACCCACACATATATATCATCTAGTAAAAGGTTACATTTACAGTCAGCATATGCAAATTATTTTTGGAGACTTTCTTCTTAAAAGGATGCTTGCATAAGAACAAATAGTAGACACTCTCAAATGTATCTTTCAGTATACATACATTATAAAGAACCCTCATATAAGCAGTTTTACACACCCTAAGAAAAGTTGCTTTGACCATTTTCAACCAGATAGTAGTCCAAGAGCTTCTGCAGTAAAAGAATCAGCCCTAAAATCAATCAGGTACCTAAGAAACAAAAGCTGCCTCTAGGACAGAATATTCAAGTGAACTCTCTAGGAGAGACTACCTCCTCAACTATTCAGCAACATATCTTGAAGCACTGGATTGATTTATGTTTCCAGTGTCCTCCAAGATTCCATAACTTTAGGGCATCTACATAAATATGTCTTGTGACAAATACATACTACTGCATAAGTATAATATAACCAGTAACATCATATGCATGTATAAATATGCTGATAGAGCTAATATTTATGTATGAAGAAAAGCATTACCAAGATTTCACCCTAAATTTAAAAGCAAATTGTCACTTTTCAGTACACTCTCTAAAACAAGCTCTCAAATCTCTGACATTATTCATTTTTAATAAATTGCTAAAATGACTTTAAGCCTAGAAATTATTTCTTTTTGTCTGCAAAAAAAATCTTACCTGTATAACTAGAGTGGTACATATTTTGAAATTAATATGATATTGAGTCACACCACTTGGGTACATATTAAAATGATTAGCAGAACCAAATGGTGACCTTGATAGTTTCTCTCGGATAATCAGAAGGTTGATATAATTCTGCTTTCTCTGCCTTAGGAGGGGCAAAATAAGATGTGGTTCCAAAGGAACTCAGTCCATCTCTTGATGAGTTCAGGACATTTCAAATTAATTCCTTCATATTGGCCACTGCACAGACCAATAGTGATTGCATATCAGTAACATGCATGAAGTCAGAGCATCTTCCCTTCCACCGTAAATCTTAGTCTTCATTCTTTTTAAAGCCTATCTTTTTCTGTTCTGTCATTCATTCCCTACAACACTCTGAAATGCTTCTTTTGGTCTTTTAAAGTATATATTTAATATTCTGATTAATACACCAACAGCAGAGGATAATTATGTGGGAAATGCATATCTTAATAGTGTATGTATAGGGAACACAAATTGGTGCAGCGTGTGGAAAACAGTATGGAGGTTAACAAAAAAAAAGTTAAAAATAGAACCACCCTATAATCTACAATTGTACTCATAGGTATTTGCCCAAAGAATATAACAATAATAATTCATAGGGATACATGCACCCCAATGTTTATAGCAGCATTATCTACAATAGCCAAATTGTGGAAACACCCCAAGTATCCATCACGTATACATACACAATGGAATATTACTCAGCCACAAAAAGGAATGAAATCTTGCCATTTGCAATGACATGGACAGCACTAGAGAGTATTATGCCAACCAAAATAAGCCAGTCAGAGAAAGACAAATACCAAATGATTTTACTCATGTGTGGAGTTTAAGAAATGAAACAAATGAGCAAAGGGAAAAAAAGAAAAAAGAGAGAGGCAAACCAAGGGACAGACTCAATTATAGAGAACAAACTGATAGTTACCAGAGGAGAGGGGAGCAGGGGGACGGATGAAACAGGTGATGGAGATTAAGGAGGTCACTTGTTATGATGAGCACTGAGTATTGCACAGAAGTATTGAATCACTATATTGTAAACCGAAACTAACATTACACTGTATGTTAACTATTGAAATTTAAATTAAAACTTTAGGGGGGGGGCACCTGGGTGGCTCAGTCAGTTAGGTGTCCGACTTCACCTCAGGTCATGATCCCGTGGTTCATGAGTTCAAGCCCCACATCGGGCCATCAGGTTCTGTGCTGACAGCTCAGAGCATGGAGCCTGCTTCGGATTCTATGTGTGTCTCTCTCTGCCCTTCCCCTGCTCACACCCTGTCTCTCTCTCTCTAAAATAAATAAACATTAAAAAAAGAAGAAGAAGAAACTCTTATCTAAGAAAAAAACTTTAGAAAATAGTGTATGTTATAGAATAACATTTTAAAGATTACTCAATGATTTTTTTGTTCTTGGAATTGCTGTATTCTTCTATCATTGAAATGAAATCTTGATTCTAAAGCTTATGTACTCAAGGGAAACTGAAATCCAGAAACAAACTCAAGTTTTCTTTGGAAAAAAAATTCTCTTAAACCTCTGACAGAAACAGTTATCTGGAAAAGCCTACAAATGTTTTGTTTTGTTTTGTTGGTATGGTTGTTTGTTTAATTGGCTTTTGAAGGAGATAAAAGGTTTTCTTTTAAAAAGTAGGAGCACAGGGCCACCTGGGTGTCTCAGTTGGTTGGGTGTCTGACTTCGGCTCAGGTCATGATCTCGGGATTCGTGAGTTCAAGCCCCACATTGGGCTCACTGCTGTCAACACAGAGCCTGCTTCAGATCCTCCATCCCCCTCTTTCTGCCTCTCCCTTGCTCTCTCTCTCTCAAAAATAAATAAAACATTAAAAACATTTTTAAGTAGGAGCATAAAGTTCTCAAGCCATAAACTCCATATTGAAACAACAGAACTGGAAAGAAGACATAATGATAGGAGATACATGATTGAAAGCTAGGCTGAAGAAAGATTTGAGAATAGAAAGGAGAGCATTGAAATTAGCTACCGATGTGAGTCTCTGAGAAGGAAGCTGGCACTCTGGCTTCCCTAGGCTCTGCCCCTCATGAGATAACAATAAAAATCTCAGACAGGTTTTGGAGATTCTAAGAGTAGAGATCTGTACTTTGTTTCCTGGGTAAAGACCAGAAAGACTGCAAGAGTAATAAAGAAAACCCTGGTACCAGAAATACATAGCAACAATTCAGCAGAAATTCAGCAAGGTGTGGGAAGAAAGAACTTGTGACAGTTCTCCAAGTATTCCTTGACCCCAGAAGTGGCTGTAAGAAGGCCAGTTAACCTGAAGAACAAGAAGATACCCTGGGTATGAACTGGACAAGCTGGAAGACATGATAGGACCACAGACACTGAAGCAGATGAAAGAGTGACTAATGACTAGCAGAGACAAAAGATGATCATAGACCAGATTCTTCCTTCACCTCACACAAATTTAAACCCTGAAGAATTTAGATGTCATCATAGGGAAAACTGGAACCCCAAATTTTGTTGAATTTACATTTGAACTAATCACTTTATAGTTAGTGGCAAAAAGAAATAATTAGGAAAGAACTTCCAAAGGCTGCCACCATGATGTGCACCATGCTACCTACACCATATCCATATAACCTACTCCCCCACAACTACCATAGAAAATGTTTATGCTTCTCTCTAAAGTCTAGTTCTCAGGACACCTGGGTGGTTCAGTTGATTGAGCATCTGACTCTTGATTTCAGCTCAGGTCATGATCCCAGGGTTGTGGGATTGAGCCCTGCAACAGGCTCTGCACAGAGCATGGAGACTTCTTAGGATTCTTTCTCTCCCTCTGCCTTTCTCCTTCTCTCTCTTTCCCTCTCACTTGCTCACTGTAAAATAAAAAATAAAATAAAGTCTAGTTCTCTGTGACTGGACCCTATCCTCTCTCATCTATTCAAGAACAGTGTTCTAGGAACAATCCTTTCTTTCACCTGTATCATCAATTTTTCATTCTTTTCAAGGTCATTTCCATCAGTAAATAAATCTGCTATACTTACTTTTGTCTTTAAAAGAAGCTCTCTCTTGATGAATGAAATGTGTGCATTGCACTAGAATATTACCCCACAGATTTTTTTTATTTTTTACTAATTACAAAGTGGAGAAAGTACTTTATAATGGAGAAATCTGGCAGTCACCATTTTAACTATGAGATCAAATTTAGCATCACCACAGCGGACAACTAACATTATGTGCCTCTTGATGAAATATGATGTGAAGCACATAATGTAACTTAAGATATTCTTGCCAAAAATGTTTAACCTGAATCCCATTATGCCTCTAGACTTAATTTCCAATTAACAGGATACATAGATGGAAAAGAACCAAACTAAACTATACCATGAACAATTAGAAAATTCCAGACTATAGGATACTCCATAATAACTGACCTGAAATTTCTATTCTTTTCTTTTCTTGTTTAAAGTAGGTTCCATGCCCAATGGGGGGCCTGAACTCATGACCCTGAGATTAAGAGTCTCTTATTCTACTGACTGAGCCAGCCAGGCACCCCTGACCTGAACTTTCAAACAAATAAAATAAAATTCACTTTTAAAAAATGCAGGAGGACTTTTCTATTAATCGATAGTAAAGAGACAAAACAATATGCTACATGTGAACTTTGGCTTCCGGATTTAAAAAATAAAGAATATTATACAAAAGATGTTTTGAGACTATTGGGAGAATGTGAATATTACTGGATACTAGATGATGTGGGATGATTATTAATTTTCTTAGGACATGAAACCTCAAGTATTTATGGGTAAAATGTCATGATATCTGCAATTCACTTTTAAATGTTTCAATAAGCTACTTAGAGAGAAAGCAAACAAGGAAAGATTAAAAATTGATGAATCTAGGTGAAGAATATGCAGTTGTTCATTGTATGACTCTTTCAAATTCTCTGTAGGTTTGAAATTTTCTAAAGTAAAAAGTTCTTTCCAAAAGCCTCTGTTGAGGGGCACCTAGGTGGCTCAGTTGGTTAAGCGTCCAACTCTTGATTTTGACTCAGGTCATGATCTCAAGTTCATGAGATCAAGCCCCATGGGGAGCTCCATGCCGAACATGGAGCCCACTTGGAATTCTCTCTCTCCCTCTCTCGCTGCCCCACCCAATACTTGTACTATCATGCTCTCTCTAAAATAAATACATAAACTTAAAAAAAATAAAAATAAAAACCTCTGTTGACAGCATATCTCCTTCAAAATAACTAATGCTCCATTTTTTCATTCCCCTTGGAAATTTCCTTGGAAACAGTTGTCTATACTCAAAGTTTCCATTTCTTCTCTTTCTATTCTTTCTTGAATTTACGCTAACTCCCCACCTCTTCACCAAAACAGATCTTGGTGAGGTCACCAATGACCTCGCCACAGATAAATCCAATGGTCCTCAGTTCTCATCCTATTCAACCTACCCACAGTGTTTGACAAACTTGATCAGTCTTCCTCTTAAAACATTTTTGTACTTAATTCTAAGACACCATACTCTCTTGATTTTCCTCCTCTGCACTGATGCTCCTTCTAGTCTCCTTTGGTAGATCTGCCTTATCTCCCTAATCTCTAATACTAGAGTTTCACAAGGTTCAGACCTGATACTTCTTCTCTGTCTAGACTCCTCCACCAGATAATGTCACACAATCTCTGGTGTTTAAACCATGTATGTATACTATTTGGTCTTCTACCCTGAATTCCTATGTTCTTATACCAAGTGCTTATCTGACATCTCAGTTTGAATGTCTAATAGGCATTCATTCTTAACACTTAACATTCATACTTAATTGAACTCCTGGTAGATCCCTGCCCCAATCACCATGAACATGTTTCTCTCACAAGTTTACCTTATCTCAGTAAATGGCAACTCCACTCATCCAGTTTCTCAAGCCAAAAGCTTGGACTCATCATTTGACTCATCTCTTTTTCTCCCATTACCAATTCTTCAACAAATCTTGTCAGCTCTAACCTAAATATAGACCCTGGATTTTACATTACTCACTATTACTACTACCATGACCATAGTCCAAGTCTCCACTTAGCTGGCCGATCATAGGAGCCTTTTAAATGGTCTGCTTTTGCCTCCGACATTTTATCCTAGAAAAGGCAGCCAAAGTCAATCTTTAAAAATATAAGTCAGATCATATTATCCCTCTGCTCAAAACTCTCCAATGGCTTCCCATGTCATTCAGGGAAAAATCCACTGCTCCTATTGAAAGAAATTAAAGAAAAACTAAATAAATACAAAGATATCCTGTGTTCATAGCCTTACTATTGTGAGGATGTCAATTCTCCCCAAACTGATCTATAGATTTAACTCAATCCCTATCAAAATTCCAGTTGGTCTTTTTATAGAAATTGACAGGGTAATCTAAAATTCAAAAAGAAATAAAGCTTCAAGGAATTCAGAATAGTCAAAACAATATTGAGAAGAAAAGAACAAAGTTGGAGGAATCACATTTCATGATTTCAAAACTTACCATAAAGCTACAGTAATCAAGCTAGGGTTGTACTGGAATAAGGATAAACATCTAGACTGATGGAATAGAACTGAGGATATGGAAATAAATCTATGGACAATTGACTTTTGGCGAGGATGGCAAAATAATTTAATGTAGAAAGAATAGTCTTTTCAATGGTGCTGGGATAACTGGATATCCACATAGACAAGAATGAAGCTGTACCCGTAATCTTATACCATGTACAAAACTGAACTAAAAATGAACTATAGGCCTAATTATAAGAACAAAAATTTTTTGAAGAAAAATGAATTTTTATGACTTTGGATGAGGTACTGATTTCTTAGATATAATGCCAAAAGTGTCAAGTGACAAAAGAAAAAATACATAATTTTAGACTTCATCAAAATTAATTTTTTTAATAATTAATTTTTACATTTTAATTCCAGTGTAGTTAACATGCAGTGTTATAGTTTCAGGTATACAATACAGTGATTCAACAATTCTACTTTTGTTTCCCTTGCCTCAGGAGACAGATCTAGAAAAATGTTGCTATAGCTGATGTCAGGGAAATTATTGCCTGTGTTTTCTTTAAGGATTTTTTTTGCTTTTAGGTCTCACATTTAGATCCTTAATCTATTTTGAGTTTATTTTTGTGTATGATGTAAGAAAGTGATCCAGTTTCATTCTTTTGCATTTAGCTGTCCTGTTTTCCCAACACCATTTGTTGAAGAGACTGTCTTTTTCCCACTGCATATTCTTGCCTCCTTAGTTGAAAAATAATTGACCATATAATCATGGGTTTATTTCTGGGCTCTCTATTCTGTACCATTGATCTATGTGTCTATTTTTGTGCCAGTACCATACTGTTTTGACTACCATAGCTTTGTAGGATATCTTGAAGTCTGAGATTGTGATACCTTCAGTTTTATTCTTTTTCAAGACTGCACTGGCTCTTTGTGGTCTTTTGTGGTTCCATACAAATTTTAAGAGTATTTGTTCTAGCTCTATGAAAAATGCTGTTGGTATTTTGATAGGGATTGCATTAAGTCTGTGGATTTGGGGTAGTACATACTTTTAAAAAGTATTTATTTATTTTGAGAAAGAAAGAGAGAGAGCGAGTGAGCACAAACAGAGGGGTAGAGAGAGAAGGACAGAGAAAATCCCTAGCAGGCTCCAAGCCGTCAGCACAGAGCCCAGTGCAGGGCTTGAACTCACAAATTGTGAGATCATGATCTGAGCTGAAATCAAGAGTCAGATGCCTAGCCAACTGAACCACCTAGGCAACCCATGTCTTTAGCATTTTTTAAGTTTATGTTTTATTTTGAGGGAGAAAGAGAGTGCGTGCACATACAAGTTGGGGAAGGACACAGAGAGAAGGAGACAGCGATCTGAAGCAGGCCCCCGTGCTCTCAGTGCATAGCCCAGTGTGGAGCTCAGATCCACAAACCATGAAATCATGACCTGAGCCAAAGTCAAGAGTCGGATGCTAAACTGACTGAGCCACCCAGGAGCCCCTTGTCTTCAACTTTTTTCATCTAAACATAATTGACATACAACATATTAGTTTCAGGTGTACAACATGATTGGCTATTTGTATATATTGCAAGAGGATCACCACAATAATTCTAGCTGACATGTTACCATATACATTTACAAAAAAAAATCTCTTGTGATGAGAACTTATAAGATCTACTCTCTTACCAACTTGCAAATATACAAAACATAATTATTAACTATAGTCACTGTTTGTTTTTATTTCTATCTTCACCACTAAGGAAGACATTTTGTCTCTTGGTTTTCCCAGAGCTTAGCACAGTACCTGATACATAGTAGCAATTCAGTAAATGTTAGTTAAAATGAATGAAAGCACATTCGTTGGTGATTATCAATAGTTTTAATATATTTTATGATGTTTTAACACTTTTAATAATAAAACATTTAGCTTTCACAAGGTATTTGGAGAATCTCCTAAAATAAGCACATAAATATCCTATGCATATACTGAAAATCCTTTTTATAAAACTGGTAAAATAAAATGATTTTGTGCTATATTTAGGACTTACCCCACAAGCCAATTATCAGATGGTCAAAAATTGCCAAAGAAATTCTGAAGATCACCTAGTAAGAAGAGCTGCAAAGAGAGATGTGGTTAATTCATCCTTGAGACCATCCTCATTTTGACATTCAGCGATTTATATATGCAACTCCCATTAATGCTAATGGGAATTGTGCACATAAATTCTCACGAACTGAGATGAGAACACATCCCTAAACGTGCAAACCAGGATACATGCAGATGCTATAATTCCAAAGCCTAAAAAACTAAGCCCATAATTAAAATGTGTGGATCTCCTGGTGGCAGCAGATTGAGTTGCTAACACACAGGCCAAATTCATCACAATATATCTACAGCCTTCCAACTTCTACCAGTCCTGGAAAGCAGCAGATGCTGGTGAACAGCAGACTGCCTTGACCAGGGGAAAGGTCAGTCTGCTATAGAAACATCATCTAGAGAAGGGGAAAAGGCAATGGCAAGGTAGAGTACTGTCTGGGGAAGTTGAAAACTTGCCAAAGATCTTTTTGTCTCCTGTTCCCACTGCCTCAGTCCTTTCACTTGACGGTGATATCTGCTTAGAAGAGGATTTCTGAGTCTAAAATCTTTGAACAAGAACCAAATAATCTGTTCTGCAAGAGGCTATTTGAAAAGCTGGTTTACTCATAACATAACCATTAAATATACTCTACTTGGGAGTATCTACTTGTATTTCTGAAAATCCAAACCAGTTCTAAGGTGAATACAAATACATGATTTTATATAATATATGATCATGATCACAAGGTTTTGCAGACTCATTAAAATTTCAACAACGTATTCTTAACATTCCTATAACAAATTTACTTCCAAATTCAATCCCACCAAAAGCATAGGAGTCTATACACACTGAGTATAGCCTAGTGAAAAGCATATTGAATTTGAAATTCAAAGATGATTCAAGTTCCACTTACTGGCACTAAACATGAAATCTCTCCAAGACACAATTACTTCTGTTGGAAATGAGAGGCAACAATCCTTGTCCCATCCATTTCTTAAAATATTTATGACACTCAAATTAGAAGTTTAAATGAAATCATTTGAAAATACAAACATTAGGGTGCCTGGGTGGCTCAGTTGGTTAAGCATCTGACTCTTGATTTTATTCAGGACATGATCTCACAGTTCATGAGTTTAAGCCCCACATCAGGCTTTGTGCTGACAGCTGAGAGCCTGGAGCCTGCTTCAGGTTCTGTGTCTCCCTCTCTCTCTGTCCCTCCCCCATTCATGCTCTGTCTCTCTCTCTCAAAAATAAATATAAAAAATTTAACAATAATTGTTTAAATTAAATATGTTATCCACTAAAATTGCAGAAATGGCCTCTTTTAAAGAACAATGTAATGCCCAACAGAAAGTATCTTTCATAATTCCACTTCCTCTCTCCTCTCCCTGAAATCCCCAACTCTGGTCCTTATCTTTGGCCATCCACCAACCCAATAATGAATACTTTGTTTCACCTAAGTGACCTAAAACCAGGAAGTGTGAAACTCCAACAGTAGGGGAAGAACAATAAATCACATCGGGAGTCATGTGACTTCATTCTAGAGCCTGTTCTGCTAGCAGTACCTACTTTGTGCCAAACACTGTGCTAGGAGCTAGAGATACTTCATTGAACAAGAATTCAGCTTCAACTTCAAGGAAATCATCCTTGACACATCCTGTACATCACTGCCCATACTCAAACCAACATTGAATCCTATCATTTTTACAGTGAATCCATCCACTGCCACCATCTTCCCTGGTCCAAAATGGCATCATTTCATTTTCTCTTGCATAGACTATTACCATAACCTGCTAATTAGATTACTCACATTCTACTCTTGTTGCTTGCTGTAATTTTTCAAATCCAAATCTTGTCCTGACCACTCCTCATTCTTAAAACACTTCAAATGACTTTTAAATTTTTAAAAAAATGAAATTTTTAATATGGCCTACAAGAACCCACATGATCTGGGCCTACCTACTTCTCAGATCTTATCAATCCCTTTCCTCTCTGTGCTTTAGCCACATCACTTTCTTTTAGCTTCTTTGTAAGTGCCACTGTCCTTCCTACAACCACACTTTTAACATGCTGTTCCCTCAGCCTTTTCGTGTAGTTAATTCCTACTCATCTTAACTCAATCATCACTTCTGAAGTAAAGCCTTCCCTGTCTGCCCTTTCGTGGTTACATGGTCAAATCCCCCTTTATATATTCTCATAGCACCATGAACATCTCCTATGCACTTAGCACTCATTATTTAGCTATTTCCTCCAATGAACCATAGGCTCCATAAGAGCAAAGTTTGTGCCTGGTTTTGCTCATCACTATTTTTTCTCAGCACCTATCACAGTACCTTGCAAGTAGTAGCCACACATATTTTGGACTAAATTACTACATTAATTATCTCATTTTAGTAACAAAGCAAGTCAGCAGGCAATTATATCTCAGTAAACAATAATGGAAATTCTGAGAGGGCAGGGATTTTTGTCTGTTTTATTCACTGATATATACTCAGTGTCCAAAATAGTGGCTGGCACATAATAGGTACACCATAAATTTTTCTTAAATTAATGAACTAAGAGATAAACTATGAATAAGCTCAAGGAATGATGACAGCATATAGCAATTGGCTATATTGGCTTACTACATGTTCTTTAATTTATTTCACTTATCTGATGTCTACCTTATTAGGAAAATTCAGTAAAATCCTAAACCCAACCACTTCCTTGCTTAGTGACCTGGAGAAGTTACATAATCTCTTTGGGATTCTGTTTCCTCATTCAAAAATGGAAGAAAATACCATGTGTTCTGGCCTCCTCACAGGATTAGTTAAGACTTAAAGGAGGTCAGGGGCGTCTGGGTGGCTCAGTTGGTTGAGCATGCAACTTGGGCTCAGGTCATCATCTTAGGGTTCATGGGTTCGAGCCCCGCGGTAAGCTCTGTGCTGGCAGCTCAGAGCCTGGAGCCTGCTTCCGATTCTATGTGTCCCTCTCTCTCTGCCCCTCCCCTGCTCATGATCTGTTTCTCTGTCTCTCAAAAATAAATAAAAATGTTAAAAAATTTTAAAAAAAGAATTAAAGGAAGTCATGTAAATGATAAAGGGCTACATAAATTAGTAAACCCAAACTGGTATTTTTTGAACACATACTATATATGATAGACATTAGGCTAGGTATTGTCCTTAAGAAATGATAGGACAGTAAGTCCCTCTGTGCTGGTCCCCATATAAACCCCCTTAAAAGCTCATACTTTCTCTTCTTCATTTCTTTCCCATCTCTCTAATATAATCATCTATTATGATTATTCACATGATCTCTTACATTATAAAATACAGGAATGTTGAAACTAGGAGGCACAGAAAGAAGTGGCTAAGGCTGGATAAAGTAGAACTTAGACCTTAAACAAGAGATTCAGCAAAATTCTAAATGTTGAGAAGGGACATGTAATGAGGCATTTCACATCATTCCCAGGCTAAATAACTAAGGACAAAACTGATTGGGTAGGGATGCCATTGACTGTCTGGGGTCAAAATAAGTCAGTTGTCCCTTGTCCAATACAGGTTTGAACTGTGTAGGTCCACTTATATGTGGATTTTTCCCTAATAAATACAGTACAGAGAGAGAATGTTATGTGTTCTCAATAAAATAAAAAAAAATCTTTTTTTCTCTAGCTCATTGTATACAGTATATAATAAATATAACATACAAAATGTGTGTTAATCAACTGATTATATTATCAGTGAGGCATCCAGCAACAGTAGGCTTCCAGTAGTTAAAGTTTTAAAGAGTCAAATGTTATATGTGGATAGTAACTGTATAAAAAGTAAGTCCTATGTAATTATTATTTTTTGATATTCAATCATTTGTTATCCTAGGAAACTATATTTATAGCAAAAGTTAATAAAAAGCAATAATTTTGTTAAAAATCAGGATACTAAAAAAAGTTATATGTGGACTTCCAACCGCTTGGGGGGGCGGTGCTCCTAAACCCCGTGTTCCTCAAGAATCAACTATATTGAAAATTGATTGAAAAGTATTTTTTTTTCTTGAATAAAATTACCTAGGAGACATCAATTGGTTGGTAACAAAAAAGCATGGATATGAATTGTGGATAGTGGCACTATAGCTCCCTTTTCTTTATTTCAAAAAACACTCTGAGGTTGTGATGATGGTAAGCCCAACATGCTGAGAACAATCATAACATTTCATGGTGCCTACCCCAGGAAAAGAGAAGTCCTATTCTCACCCCTCCCATCACAATCCACAGGCTACTATCCATCATCTTTTCTCCTTCTCTACTAATAATTACTGTCCTTATTGGTATCCAAAGCAAAGTCCCCCAGATAACCTGTTGATACATAGCATTGTATTCAATGTTTTCCATCCAGCAGAATGTAGTAAGACAAGCCAAGGGGACCAGGCATGACTAAGGATGCTCTGGCTTTCATAATTTTATTCACTACTTTAAGAGAAGTATATACCTTTAATTATACAAGCATATTGAGAGGTTCTCTTCACCTAGTTTATTGATTAATGTCCTAAAAGAAAGCATGAAAATTCTTCCCTTTGAAAATGTTTTTTAAATGTTACACTCCCTTGACTCTGATAAGAACTCAAGATTTAACTTTTTTAAATGTTTATTTATTTTGAGAGAGAGAGAGCATGAGCAGGGGAGGAACAGAGAGAAATGGGACAGAGGATCTGAAGTGGGCCCTGCCCTGACAGCAGGGAGCCCGATACTGGGGTGGAACTCACTAACCATGAGATCATGACCTGAGCTGAAGTCAGATGCTTAACCAAATGAACCACCCAGGTGCCCCTCAAGATTTAACTTTAAGAAACCTCCAAAACCATGGCGATCTTTTTTTACCAAGAAACTAGAACTAAAGTAAGGTTTTCACCATACCTCTGAACTTACTGACTTTCAGAAAGATTTCTGAAAAGAACCTTCCATGATTTTCACAAGAACAAATCCTATCTTCTCCTATATTTGATGCGTATTTTTCCTAAGATATAGCTTCTCTACTATAATTATACAATATTTGCATTCTATGAAACTCATGTTATTTAAGAAATGATTGTACCTTTTGACCCTTTCCCCTATTTCAAAGGGAGTCAAAAAGTATAAGTTTTCACCTAAAAATGAATGTCATAAGAAAGTAATATATAGCATGGTAACCCTAGTTAATAATACTGTATTGCATATTTGAAAGTAGCTAGGAGAGTTCTCATCACAAGAAAAAATTGTAACTATGTATGGTGAATGTTAACTGTACTTCTTGTGGTCATCATTTTGCAATATATACAAACATCAAATCATTACATTGTACACTTGAAACTAATACAATGTCAATTATACTTAATAAAAATTTTATTAAAATTTAAAAATAAAGTAGCTGATTGTAAAAACAATCAGGAAAAAGATTTTCAGAGTTTCAGGTTCCTAGCAACAAGGGGGGATAAAGGAATTTATAATGCATAAGTATATTTTACTTTTGAATGTGAAAATCATCATTAAGCAAATTCTAAATAGTGAACAAGACTAGATAAAAATGAGATGTTAGACCCATTATTTTCAAATGATAAATAAGGCAGAAATTTTTAATAAGTTGGTATTTTTTAAAGTACAGAATCAAAATAAACAGTAGCACAGTTCATAACTACCAAAAGAGAACCACAAGAATAAGTTGTCAAATGAACAGCCAGCAACTCAAAACAAACATGCATGTGTTCCCAATGCTGTGTAAATAACAATCTTTCTTTTGCAACTGATATATAGCCAACAGCTGCATGTAATACAAATCATGTTCTCTAATTACTCTACCTCCATATATCCTACTTGTATTGTGCAAACTCTCACTGTAAGAGAAATGCCTATTCATTATACCTGCCAGTCTCTATACAAAATTCAACCAGGAAACCCACCACACCAAAACTACAGTAACTCTTTGCCCTTTAAGAAACTTTAAGGGGAGGGGGAAAAGGTAAAGCGGGGTGATGGTCTTGGTGGAGGTCACTTGTGGGGAAGAGCACTGGATGTTATATGGAAACCAACCTGACAATAAACTATAAAGTTTAAAGAAAAAAAAAAAAAGAAACTTTAAATATAAGGAATAGGTCTAGTGGTACATTAGAATTCTGACTCTGCCACTTACTAGCTATGTGACCTTTTAAAATGTATTGAGTCTCCCTGAGTCTTAGTTTTCTCATCTACGCAGTGGGGATAGTAATACCCTCTTTTAGGTATTTATGAAAATTAATTGAGATGCTGTTAACCTCTAAGTATAAATGCAAAAAGTTCAATGAATGGTAGCTATTAGACAAGTGATTTCAATGTGAAATGTATCAGAATGCCCCATTAATAGTGACTTAACCAATAAAGAGCTTAATTATTTTACATAATTAGAAATAAGGAGGTCGGATGCTCCCAAGTTTAAAGCTGAGACAAGTATCTCAACACTGTCATCAATAACAGAGGCTCTAAATACCTATTCTTCTCAAACTATTCCAAAAAATAAGAGGAAGAAAATGTTCCAAATTCATCCTATGACCCCAACATAACCCTGATACCAAAACCACATAAAGACACCACCATAAAAAGAGAACTACAGACCAATATCTCTAATAAACATAGATGCAAAAACTCTCACAAAATATTAGCAAATCAAATCAACAATATTTTTTAAAAAACCATTCACCACAATCAGGTGGGATTTGTTCCTGGGATATAAGGGTGGTTCAATATTCTCAAATCAATCAATACAATACGTCACATCAACAAGAGAAAGAATAAAAACCATATGATCATTTCATTGGGTGTGCAAAAAGCATCTGACAAAGTACAACATCCATTCATGATAAAAACCTTCAACAAAGTAGGTTTAATGGGAACATACCTCAACATGATAAAAGCCACATAAGAAAAACCCAGAGCTAACATCATGCTCAATGGGAAAAACTGGGAGCTTTTCCCCTTAGAATAGGAACAAGGCAAGGATGTCCATCCTCATCACTTTTATTCAATGTAGTACTGTAAGTCCTACCCACAGCAATCAGACAAGAAAAAGGGGATACCTGGGTGGCTCAGCAGGTAAGTATATGACTCTTGGTTTTGGCTCAGGTCATGATCTCACAGTTGGTGAGTTCAAGCCCTGCATCAGGCTCTGTGCTGACAGTGCAGAGCCTGCTTGGGATTCTCTATCTGCCCCTCCCATTCTTCCTCTCTCTCTCAAAATGAATAAACTTTTTTAAAAAGGCATCTCAAATGGTAAGAAAGAAGTAAAACTTCACTATTTGCAGATGACATGATACTATATTCAGAAAATCCTAAAGACTCTACCAAAAAGTGACTAGAACTGATAAGTGAATTCAGCAAGGTCACAGGATACAAAATCAATATACAGAAATGTATTACATTTCTATACATTCATAATTAAGTAGCAGATAGAGAAATTAAGAAAACAATCCCATTTACAATTGCACCAAAAATAATAAAATACCTAGTAGTAAACTTAACCAAGGAGGTGAAAGACTTGTACTCTGAAAACTATAAAATACTGGTGAAAGAAATTAAAGATGACACATGTACTACTGGGTATTTATCCAGAATACAAAAACACTAATTCAAAGGGATATATGCACCCCTATGCTTATTACAGCATTATTTACAATAGCCAAGATATGGAAGCAACCCAAGTGCCCACTGATACATGAATGGGTAAAGAAGATGTGATGTATATATATATATATATGTGATGTATGTGTATATATATATACACATATAATACATATGATATTATATACATATAATATATATGATATGTATACAGACATTACACTCACACACACACATACATAATGGAATATTTAGCCAGAAAAAAATGAAATCTTGCCATGTGCCATGCCACAATTGGCAGTAAAGAGTATAATGTAAAATAAATCAGTCAGAGAAAGACAAATACCATATGATTTCACTCATATGTGGAATTTAAGAAACAAAATAAATGATCAAAGGTAAAAAAAAGAAAGACAAACCAAGAGACAGACTCTTAACTATAGAGAACAAACTGATGGTTACCATGGTGAGGGGAAGGGTGAAATGGGTGATGGGGATTAAGGAGTGCAATTGTGATGAGCACTGGGTGATATACGGAATTGTTGAATTACTATATTGTATACCTGAAACTAATATCATACTGTGTGTTAACTGGAATTAAAACAAATGCAATCTACAGATTTAATGCAATCCCTATCAAAATACCAACAGCATTTTTCATAGAGCTAGAACAAATACTCTTAAAATTTGTATGGAACCACAAAAGACCACAAAGAGCCAGTGCAGTCTTGAAAAAGAATAAAACTGAAGGTATCACAATCTCAGACTTCAAGATGTCCTACAAAGCTATGGTAGTCAAAACAGTATGGTACTGGCACAAAAATGGACACATAGATTAATGGTACAGAATAGAGAGCCAAGAAATAAACCCATGATTATATGGTTAATTATTCTTCAACAAAGGAGGCAAGAATATGCAGTGGGAAAAAAGACAGTCTCTTCAACAAATGGTGTTGGGAAAACAGGACAGCTAAATGCAAAAGAATGAAACTGGATCACTTTCTTACATCATACACAAAAATAAACTCAAAATAGATTAAGAATCTAAATGTGAGACCTAAAAGCATAAAAATCCTTGAAGAGAACACAGGTAATAATTCTCTGACATCAGCTGTAGCAACATTTTTCTAGATCTGTCTCCTGAGGCAAGGGAAACAAAAGCAAATACGAACTATTTGGACTACGTCCAAATTAAAAGCTTCTGCACAGCAAAGGACACAATCCATAAAACTAAAAGACAACCTATTAAATGGGAGAAGATATTTGCTAATGACATATCTGATAAAGGGTTAGTTTATAAAATACATAAAGAACTCATACAACAAAGACCAAAAAAACAAATAATCCAATTTTTTTTAAAAAATGGCCAGGGGGGCCTGGGTGGCTCAGTCAGTTGAGTGTCCAACTTCGGCTCAGGTCATGATCTCACAATTCGTGACTTCAAGCCCCGCATTGAGCTCTGTGATGATAGCTCAGAGCCTGGAGTCTGCTTCAGATTCTGTGTCTTCCTCTCTCTGTCCCTCCCCTGCTCACGCACTCTCTCTGTCTCTCTCAAAATAAATAATTAACAATAAAATAAATTTTTTACAAAGGGCAGAATACATGAACAGACATTTCTCCAAAGAAGACGTATAAGATGGCCAAAAGACACAGGAAAGATGCTCAACATCACTCACCAGGGAACTGCAAATCAAAACTACAATGAAATATCACCATACACCTGTCAGAATGGCTAAAATCAAAAATTCAAGAAAACAAGTGTTGACAAGGCTGTGGAGAAAAAGAAACCCTAATGCACTGCCGGTGGGAATGTCAACTGGTGCAGCCACTGTGGAAAAGAGTATGGGGGCTCTCAAAAAATTAAAAATATAACTACCCATATGATCCAGTAATTCCATTAGTGGGCATTTACCCAAAGAATACAAAGACGCTAATTTGAGAAGACATAGGCACCTCTATGTTTATTGCAGCATTATTTACAATAGGGAAATTATGGAAGCAGCCCAAGTGTCCATGAGTAGATTAGTGGATAAAGAAGTAGTATATACATACAATGGAATATTACTCAACCATAAAAAAGAATGAAATCTTGCCATTTGCAACAACATGGATGGATCTAGAGAGCATAATGTTAAGCAAAATAAGTCAGTCAGAGAAAGACCAATACCATACGATTTCACTCATATGTGAAATTTAAAAAAATAAAATAAAGGAACAAAGAAACAAAAGAGACAAACCAAAAAACAGATTTTTTTAAATGTTTTATTTATTTTTGAGAGAGAGAGAGACAGCGTGAGCAGGGGAGGGTCAGAGAAAGAGGGAGACACAGAATCTGAAGACTGGCTCCAGGCTCTGAGCTAGCTGTCAGCACAGAGCCTGACGCAGGGCTCGAACCCACGAACTGTGATATCATGACCTGAGCTGAAGCCGGACGCTCAACCGACTGAGCCACCCAGGCGCCCCCCAAAAAACAGATTCTTAACTATAGAGAAACTGATGGTTACCAGAGGGGAGGTGGGTGCAGGGATGGATGAAATAGGTGAAGGGGATTAAGAGTACACTTATCACAAGGAGCACTGAGTAACGAATAGAATAGTTTAATCACTATATTGTACATCTGAAACTAATATAACACTATGTTAACTACACTAGAATTTTTTAAAAAACACAACCCTACAGGCTCTATTTTTATGCTCCTCACTCTCTTTGGTCTTTATGCTTAGTCATATGATAGAAATGTTGTGGTTCCAAACATAACATCCTCACACCACTGTTCCAAGCAGAAAAGAAAGGGATAAAAGCCCTTCTCACCAAGCCCTTTTATTTAATCTAAGAAAAACTTTCCCCAAAGCTCTACGTCAGGCATTCCCTTACAACTCATTGTTCAAAATAAGTCTCATGGCCCCTCCAAGCTGCAGGGTGACCAGAAAGCAAGAGTGTGGAAAGGGAGTACAAGATAGGCAATATGCATGGTGGAACTTCACAGTCTCAAACAAATGGCCTCCTTGATCAACACATAGGAAACAAGCAGTGGTAGCTCTTATATCTGAAATGAGATACTTTGAACCTAAAAGTGACTTCCTCTCAGAGCTGATTTGCCAGAACTAGTTCCATAATGCTGTTTGATTACAAGGGAGCTGAGAAATATAGCTACCCATGAGCCCAGAAAATAATATTGGTCAGTATGGTAATGGCTATTACACCATCCATGCAGCTTTTCATTTCTCTAAGTTCTACAGTATTCTTTTTAGGAATACTTGCCTTAAAAAAATTAGACTTTATTTTTTAAAGTACTTTTAGGTTCATAGAAAAATTGACAGGAAAGTAGAAGGAGTTTCCATATACCCACTGCACTTCCACACTCACAGCCTCTCCGAAACTATCAACATCCCTGCAGCTGAGTGATACATTTTTTTTTTTACAATCCATGAACCTATACTGATATATCATGACCACCCAGAGTCCATAGTTTACATTAGGGTCACTTTTGCTGTTGTACATTCTATGTGTTTGGATAAATGTATAAAGGCATACATCCACCATTATAGTATCATACAGAATAGTTTCACTGTCCTACAATTTCTCTTTGTTCTGCCTACTTATCCCTTCCAACCCTCTAACTTTGGCAACCACTGATTCTTTTACCATCACCATAGTTTTGCCTTTATCAGAATGTCATATAGTTGTATGATTGTTCAGATTGGTTTCTTTCACTTAAAAAGGTTCCTTCATTTTTTTCCTAGCTTGATATCTCATTTCTTTTGTAGCACTGACTAATACTCCATTATCTGGATGTACCACAGTTTATTTATCAATTCACCTATTGAAACACATCCTGGTTGTTTCCACGTTTTGGCAATTATGAATAAAGCAACAAACATCCATGTGCAGGATTTTGTGTAAACATAAGTTTTCAACTCCTTTGGGTAAATACCAAGGAGTGAGATTGTTGGATAGTATGGTAAGAATATGTTTAATTTTGTAAGAAACTGTCTTGTAAAATGGTTCTACCATTTTGCCTACATACCAGTAATCAAAAACTCTCATTGCTCCATGTCCTCATCAGCATTTGGTATTGTTAGTGTTTTCGATTTTGGTCATTCTAATCTTTTTAATGTTTATTTATTTTGAGAGACACACAGAGAGAGAGACAGAGAGAGAGAGACAGAGATGGGGGGAGGGGCAGAGAGAGGGAAACAGAGGACCTGAAGCCTGATGTCAAGCTCAAATTCACGAACCATGAGATCATGACCTGAGCCGAAGTCAGATGCTTAACCAACTGAGCCACCCAGGTGTCCCTGGATTTGGGCCATTCTAGGTGTGTAGTGGTATCTCATTGTTTTAATTTGCATTTCTCTGATGACATATTATGTGGAGCATCTTTTCATATGCTTATTTGCCATCTGTATCTCTTTGGTGAGGTATCGTCCACTCATTTTTTTAACTGGGCTGATCATTTTCTTATTGTTAAGTTTTAAGAACTCTTTGTATATTTTAGTTAAGAGTCTTTCATCAGATATGCTGTTTGGAAATATTTTCTCTCCTTCTATGTCTTGTCTTCTCATTCTCTTGACAGTCTCTATTGCAGACCAGAACTTTTTAAATGTTAATGAATACCAGCTCATCAATTATTTCTTTCATGGATCATGCCTTTAGTGTTGTATCTAAACAGTCATCATCATACCCAGTCTTCTACACTTCATCTTATGATATCTTCTAGAACTTTTATAGTTTTGCATCCCATATAGGTATGTGATCTATTTTCAGTTAATTTTTGTGAAGGGTGTAAGGTCTGTATCTAGATTCATTTTTTTGTTTGTAGATGTCCAATTTTTCCAGTATTATTTGTTGAAAATAAATTGCTTGATTGCATTGCCTTTGCTCTTTTGTCAAAGACCAGTTGACATATTTACATAAATCTATTTATGGGCCCTCTATTCTGTTTCACTGGTCTATTTCTTTATTTTTCTACCAGTACCACACTGTGTAGATTATTGTAGTTTTATAGCAAGTCTTGAAGTTGGGTAGTATTAGTTCTTTGACTTTGTTCTCTTTCAATATTGCATTGGCTACTCTGGGTCTTGTAAAATCAGTTTGTCAATATCCACGAAATAACTTGCTGCAATTTTTATTGGGATCGCACTGAATCTGTAGATTAAAATTAGGAAGAACTGACATCTTGACAACGTTGATCAAGTCTTCCTATCCATAAACATGGAATACCCCTCCATTTGTTTAGTTCTTCTTTGATTTTTTTCATCAGAGATTTTTTAAAGAATAATACATTATATTTTTATTGTGAAATAATTCAAACATATGGAAAAGTGCACAGAATAATATAACAAACCCATGTACACTAAATATCATTACTTGGACACGTTTACCTGAATTTTTTTCTTAATTATTTTTTTGCTGTTTTGTTTTTACCATCTTAACCATTTTTAAGAGTACAGTTTAGTAATATTAAGTACATCCATGCTACTGTGAAACAAATCTCAAGAGTTTTTTCATCTTGTAAATCTGAAATTCCATTTCAGTAAACAATAACTTCCTTTTTCCTCCTTCTCCTAGCCCCTGATAACACCATTCTGTTTTCTGTTTCTATGAATTTGACAACTTTAGATACCTCACATAAGTAGAATCATACAATATTGGTCTTTTTGTGGCTGGCTTATTCCTTTTTTTAAATGTTTATTTATACTGAGAGTGAGAAAGAGAGCATGCACATACATGCACAGGGGAAGGGCAGAGAGAAACAGAGAGAGAAAGAGAGAGAGACAGAGAGAGAGAAGCCCAAGCAGGCTCTAAACTGTCAATGAAAAGCTGGATGCGGGGCTTGATCTCATGAGCCATGAGATCATGACCTGAGCCGAAATCAAGAGTCAGACACTTGAACGAATGAGCCACCTAGTTTGCATAACTGGCTCATTTCATTTAACACAGGTTCACCTATGTTGTAGCATGTGACAGGATTTCCTTTCTTTTTAAAGCTGAATAATATTCCATTGTACTTATAGGCCACGTTTTGTTTATCCATTCATTCACTGATAGACATTAAGGTTGCATCCCATCTCTTGTCTATTATGAATAGAGATGCTATGAACAAGGGTATGCAAATTTCTCTTTGAGACTCTGCTTTCATATATACCCAGAAATTGCTGGATCATATGGTAGTTCCTTTTTAACTGTTTTTAGGAAATTCCATATTGTTTTCCATAGTGGCTGCACCGTTTTACAATCCCACCAAAAGCGCACAAGGGTTCCAATTTATTCTCCATATCCTTGTCAACACTTACTATTTTCTGCTGTAGTGTGTGTGTTTACAGTAGCCATCCTAATGAGTGTGAAGTGATATCTCATTGCAGTCCTTTTTGGTGTACAATACTTTTTTCCCAGTTTTATTGATAAACAATTAACATACATCACCATATAAGTTTAAGGTGTACAACATGATGATTTGATTTACATATATTGTGATATAATTACCACAATAGGCTTAGTTAACATTCATCATCTCATATAGACACAATAAAAAGAAAAGAGAAAATTTCTCCTTGTGATGAGAAATGTTAGGATCTACTCTCTTAACAACTTTCTCATATATCATACAACGATGTTAACTATAGTCATCATGTTGTACATTACATCCCTAGTGAGTATTTATCTTATGACTAGAGGTTTGTAGCTTTTGGTCACCTCTCTCCAATTCCTTCTCCCACCCCACCACCTCTGGTAAACAGAAGACTGATCTCTTTTAACTCAAAAAGATATCTGTAGTCTCATGTTCATAGCAGCATTATTTACAATAGTTAAGACATAGGAACAACCTAAATGTCCACTGATGGATGAATGGGTAAAGAAGTTACAGGGTGTGTGTGTGTAAGTGTGTGTGTGTAAGTGTGTGTGCATAATGAACTATTATTCAGCCATTATAAAAAAATACATCCTACCATCTTATCATTTGTGACAACATGGGTGGGCCTTCACTTCATTATGCTAAGTGAAATAAGTCAGACAGAGAAAAACAAATATTGTGTGATATTACCTGTATGTGGAATCTACTTTTTAAAAAATATATGAAATTCATTGTAGTTTTGATTTGCATTTTTTTGATGATTAGTGACAATGCTAGTTGGCCATTAGTATATTTTCTTTGGAGAAATATCTACTCAAGTCCTTTGCCCATTTTTTAATCAAGTTGTTTAATGTTTCTTGTTGAGTTGAAGAAGTCCTTTATATATTCTGGATATTAATCCCTTATCAGATATATGATTTGCAAATATTTTATCCCATTCCATAGGTTGCCTTTTTCACTCTGTTGAATAACACTTTGATGCGCAAAAGGTTTTAAGTTTGATGTAGTCCCATTTGTTTATATTGTTTTTTGTTGCCTGTGCTTTTGGAGTCATATCTAAGAAATCATTGCCATGTACAATGTCATAAAGCTTTTTTTCTATTTTTTTTCTAGGAGTTTTGTCCTTTGGGGTTTTCTACTTAGGTCTTTAATCCATTTTGAATTAATAATTGTATATGGTGTAGGACAAAAGCCCAACTTCATTCTTTTGCATGTGGATATCCAATTTTTCAGACACCATTTGTTGAAAAGACTGCCTTTTCCCCATTGAGTGATCTTACCACTCTTGATGAAGATCATTTGACTGTATACATGAGGATTTCTTTCTGAGCTCTCTAATCGATTTCATTAGTTTATCTGTCTTTATGCCAGTATGGTATTGTTTTGATTGCTGTGGCTTTGTAATATGTTTTGAAATCAGGAAATGTGAGCCCTTCAACTTTGTTCTTCTTTTTCAAAATTGTTTTGGCTATTCAGGATCCCTTGATATCCCAAAAGAATTTTAGAATGAGTTTTTCTATGTCTGCAGAAAAATGCCATTGAGATTTTGATTTGAATTGTATCGAATCTGTAGATAGCTTTGGGTGGTACAGACATCTATAGTAAGTCTCCCAATTTATGAACATGGAACATCTTCCCATTCATTTGTCTTTAATTTCTTTCAGCAATGTTTTATAGATTTCAGTATACAAGTCTTTCACTTTCTTGGTTAGGTTTGTTCCTAAGTTTTTTATTCTTTTTGATCCTACTGTGAATGGAATTGTTTTTCTTTTTTGTTTTAAGCTTATTCTGAGAGAGAGAGAGAGAACGAGACGGGGTGGGGGCGGAATCTCAAGCAGGTTCTTCACACAGAGTATGATGCAGGGCTCAAACTCACGAACTGCGAGATCATGACCTGAGTCAAAGTCAGACACTTAACTGACTGAGCCACCCAGGTGCCCAACTTCTTCTATTTTTTAAATCATTTTATAATCATATTTATTTTACAACCTCTTTCAAATTGCTCCATTATTTCTGGTTCTTAGGTTACTAATTATGTTGACTCTATCTGCTGTCTCTTCCTCAAGAAAGCTTTTTTTCTTTTTGTGGTGTGTAATGTTTTTCTATTCCATTTTCAGAAATTCATTCTATAGGAGTCATAGGTGCCCTGGGTTGTGAAAGTATGGAAGATACATATTTTCAGGTTTGTTTCTGTAAACATGTTTCTCTCAATGGTACCAATGGCTCTGGACTATTTCTTGAATTATGAATTCTACATCACACAGGTAGAACAAACTTGGATATCACACATACAGATAATACAATCTTGGGATTTTAATTTCCCAGACAGATGGCAGATTTCTTTACCACATATCTGGACCAGAAAGTTTTTCTAGCCTGTGATTATAAGAACTTCTAATATCTAGGGTCTAAACAGGGACATCAATTCCAGCTTCACTACCTTATGTAGGCCTGTTAGTCAAATCTCTTACTTCAGTGTGGGCATTCAGAACTCGACCTCTGCTCATAAGTCTTATAAGCCTACACAGGCAGCCTCCTCCATACACGGGACAACCTCCTCCATACATGGGCAACCTCTCCATACATGGACAACCTCCTCTGTACACAGGACAACCTCTCCTACAAGGGACAACCTCCTCTGTACATGGAACAACCTCCTCCATACATGGGACAACCTCCTCCATACATGGGGCAACCTCTCCGTACATGGGGCAACCTCTTCCATACACGGGGCCGCCTCCTCCATACACGGGCAACCTCTCCATACACGGGACAGCCCCTTCCATACACGGGAAAACCTTCTCCATACACAGAACAACCTCTCTATACACGGGACAATCTCCTCCATACACGGGACAACCTCCTCCATACATGGGACAACATCCTCCATACACAGGACAACCTCCTCCACACACGGGACAATCTCTCTGTACATGGGACAACCTCCTCCATACACAGGACAACCTCTCTGTACATGGGACAGCCTCTTCCATACACAGGACAACCTCTGTACACGGAACAGCCTCCTCCATACACAGGACAATCTCTCTGTACACGGAACAGCCTCTTCTATACACAGGACAATCTCTCTGTACATGGGACAGCCCCGTCCATACACAGGCAACCTCTCCATACATGGCACAGCCTCCTCCATACATGGGACAACCTCTCCATACACGGGACAACCTCCTCCATACACGGGACAGCCTCCTCCATACATGAGACAACCTCTCCAACCATGGGACAACCTCTCTGTACATGGCACAACCTCTTCCATACACAGGACAACCTCCTTCTTACATGGGACAACCTCTCTGTACATACCATACATGCATAACCTCTTCATAGAAGCAATGTGATCTGGCCATACAGCTGGTGTAGGTGCACTGAAATCTCACTCAGTGCCTTTTCATCTACACAGAGTCATTTATGTGGCCTGATTTGAACACTTCAGAGCAGCAACACAGCTCAAAGCATCTTCCCCAATCAGGGGCCTAAAATTCTACCACTAAAGATTAATTCCTGTGGGATAAGCATTGCCCTCTTCTCTTTACATAGACAATATTCTAAACAGACTTATCTTGGTGACAGTACCTCTGGGAACATTTTTCAGAATGATGTTGGCACACATCTACTCAAATATATTGTCCCCATCTGTACTCATTTGTTTGGTAAGATCAATAAATTCACATATCAGTGTAAATGACAGAAGGAGTGAGCAGGAAGAAGAAAGAAGAAGAGGCATTTTACAAATCATCAAGACATGAGC
The DNA here is from genome assembly GCA_028646485.1 of Cryptoprocta ferox. Taxonomy (NCBI): domain Eukaryota; kingdom Metazoa; phylum Chordata; class Mammalia; order Carnivora; family Eupleridae; genus Cryptoprocta; species Cryptoprocta ferox. The sequence continues at coordinate 52,040,709 of CM053570.1, read as the reverse complement.
AATGAAAAATGTTTTTAACAAAATTAAAATAATCCTTGTTCCTAACAGGAAGATAGATTACATTTCTTGGTTTTTGCCTATATAGCAGCCCTTCCCCCTATATATATATATATATATATATATATATATATATATATATATATATATTTTTTTTTTGGTTATAGAATCCTTCCTTTCTGGGGTAACCCACTCACAGAATTTGGGTAGAGATGATGCTGGAGGGGTAAAAATGATCCAGGCCTGGCCAACTAGTGTGACCCATTCCACTAGTCTCCATTGGTCCACGAATGGGCTTTCCTGCTGGAGCTGGTAAGGAAGATGGTCACTTTTCTTGAAGTTGATAAGGTAGGATGATTTGAGTTTGTAGTTACCTACAACCATTTTTGCCCCCATTTGGACAGAACTTGGTGAAGAATGACACATGAGAGACAATCAAGCCAAGAAATGGAAAGAAAATGCAATAGAGATATCTATGTGTTTACTAAAACCTGTTCCTCTTACCTCTGGTCACACTTAGATTGTATTTCTCTTTCTCCCTTGCAGATAACTATAGCTTTGTGACTGAACTCTGGCCAATGGCATTGATCCTCCACCATCTCCCCCATCGCCACCTATTTGTTGGCTAAATGCAGCGTCCCACAGAAGACTCAGATGCCTTAGAAGTAGCAAGCTAGAAGATGAAATGGGCTTAAAGTCCTAAATTATCACATATAAGACTACTCACTGAACATGCTCAATAAACTATTATGAGTACAGAAATAGACTTCTATTGTGCTGAGCTATTGAGATTTGGGTGTTGTTTAAAGCAGCATTTAGCTTATCCTGATTAATAGAGAAATACAGACCTTGTGACCTTGTTTGAATCCACAGAGCCACCTATGCTTGAGGCTAGACTCCTCTGGGAAATCGTTTTTGCTTAAATTGGTTTGAATTGGGTTTCAGTCTCTTGGAATGAAAAGACTTCTGACTAACACAGGAGGAAATATGTTTTTTAAAAAATCAATAATACCTTAGTGTAAACTGAGTTACAAAATCATTTTTGCTTTCTAAGAAGAACTAGAACATTATTAAGTTCTAAGCACCTGAGAGTGCTTCAAGTACTTCTTGACTTCTATGGGCCAGAAAAATTTTCCTCCAACTCAAATAATGATTTTAAATAATAGTTAAACTGTTGTTAGGGTGCCTGGCTGGCTCATTTGGTAGAATATGCAACTCTTGATCTCGGGGTTGTGAGTTCATGTGCCACTTTGGGATAGAGTTTACTTTAAAAAGAAATAATTACTTTGTTAGGTGTTGGGGATTAAGAAGTGCACTTGTTGTGATGAACACCAGGTGTTGAATGGAAATGTGGAATCACTATATGGTACACCAGAATCTAATATTACACCATATGTTAACTAACAGGAATTAAAATAAAAACTTTTCTTTTTAAGTTTATTTATTTTGAGAGAGAGTAAGAGAGTGAGTGGGGGAGAAGTAGAGAGAGGGAGAGAGAGAAAATCCCAGACTGACTCTGCATTGTCCATGCAGAGCCCAATGCAGGGCTGGAACTCACAAACCATGAGATCATGACCTGAGTTGAAGTTGGATGCTTAACTACTGAGCCACCTCGGCTCCCCTAAAATAAAACTTTTAAAAAATAGTTACATTGTTAGTTGTTGAAATAATATACTATAGACTTTTCCCCCTCAGTCATTAATATATAATATTCCAGTCATAATTTATCATGAGGACAGATAGGTCAGTATATGAGAATGCAAATATAAACCAGGCCTCATGAGTTTTACCTTCAGATCAGAAAGTGAGAGACTAAAAGGAGTTAGAGATCACTTGGTCTACTCTTTCATTCTACGGGTAAGAACATTATGATCCAGAGAGGTGAAAGTATTTTCCCAAGTTCACACAGTAAGCAGATGGCAAAACCAAAGTTAGAACTCAGATATTTGAAATATTGAGGAAGCAAATGAAAGTACAGGAGGGAGTGGGCATCACAGTTAAAGCAAGGGACTTAAGGTAGGGGGAGGAAATGAGATCCAGGGCACAAATAGAAGAATAAGACTTACATTTAAGGATGAATATCTCTTACATTTAAACTAGAAGAGGGGCGCCTGGGTGGCTCAGTCGGTTAAGCATCCGGCTTCGGCTCTGGTCATGATCTCTCGGTTCGTGGGTTCGAGCCCCGAATCAGGCTCTGTGCTAACAGCTAGCTCAGAGCCTGGAGGCTGGAGCCTGCTTTGGATTCTGTGTCTCCCTCTCTCTCTCTCTGACCCTCCCCTGCTTGCGCTGCCTCTCTCTGTCTCTCAAAAATAAATTAAAAAAAAAAACATAAAAAAATTTAAACTAGAAGAAAAGGGTGGGTGGGAATACAGATTAGCTTTTAGGAGTCCAAGGAAGTTGCGTTTACCGTAAATATTGTTCACTGATTTATCACATTGTCTCCCTGTTCTCCATTAAGACAGGGACTGTGGGTCCCCATGTGATGTATAGTCTCTTGAAAGGGAGAGGGAAAGGCAGGAAGAGAGGGCCACAGGAAAAGTCTCAGAGTTGTAGACAATGAATTTTTCCAACTTCACAGCTTAGCTGAGGCACACTCCCCAAAACAAAAAGTCCAGGAATTAAAATTAAGCCAAGGAAACTTTAAAACTATTCAAATGGACAGACTGACCCAGCATATGACAACAGGATTTATAGAGTAAATGTGACCCTTGGGATGAAATGGGGAGAGTACTATAAACAGAGACAAGTCCTACCAAGAGCCAGACAGCTGGTAACAAAGGCCAGGCTGCACAAAGGTCTTTCTGGCTGCCCTTTTACACAGGAGTAAGAAAACCATACATCTCTGTTTGGTATGAGAGTGAGCTGGCTGCAACATCTGTCATTCCATTGATTGCCAGGCTGGCTTCATTAGTTATGGCTGGCTAGGCTAGGGTATGCTTTCTCCCTTACCTTTCCAAATATATCTCTTCTCAAGCACCATGCTCTGTCAAAGAGGACATGCTTCTCTAGTAGACTTGGTTATTCTTCAGAGAAGAGTATTATTTATTATCAGAGTATTATTGTTTATTATCAGAGAATAACCCAACTTCATTCAAAAGCACCTAAATAATCTCTTAGTTCTTTCTTTTTTTTCAGCCTAAAGGATTATCTCTAGTGCCAAAAGTATCCAGAGTGACTAAGGCCTCACAGGAAAAGAGGTTATAGCTCTGGAATGAAAGATTCAACAAGGGGAATCCAAAGACTTTCACACTTTCATCTAGGATGAAAAGTCCAAAAAATTAAGGGGACATGGTACAAACAACTGCTACGAGGACACTGGCACTGTAGGATGTCCTGACTTTGTGCTTCCTCTGCATTTATGAGGGGGAGACAACATGGCAACATGGGCTTTAAAATCATTACATTGTGTCCCAGATCTTCTTGTCTTCATACTTTCCTGACTTAAGTTACCATGTATACACTAATGATTTCCTGTCTAGAACTCATTCTAGAACTCGTGATCCTCATACCCATCTGCCTATAAGACTCTTCTACTTTAGTATCCCACAAATTCAAAAAATATTTATTTGCCAGTTAATGTCCCAGTCTGAACTTATTATCTTTACTTTCCTGAAAGGAAAACTGGACAAAACCTTCAGGCTTATACCAGCATTTCAGGTGAACTAGAGTTGGAAGCATCCATAGAATGTCAGCTACTATCCTAAGCATTTCTCCTATGTATCTCATTTATAAATATATACGTGTGTGTGTGTGTGTGTGTAATATAAAATAAATGTTTCCAAAATTTTTAAGTTTCAAAGACATTTCAAAAAATATTAGGAGGAGTTACAATGATTACAATTTGTTTTGTTTTGTTTTGTTTTGTTTTTTGGTCAAATAGGAACACTGAAAAAATAATTTACTCTAATTTCATAAAAGGTGGACTATATTGCATGGAGAAAACTTAAGAGCATATTACTAAGAAGCCAATCTGAAAAGGGTACATACTGTATAATCCCAACTGTATGCACATTCTGGAAAAGGTTAAACTATGGAGATAGTAAAAAGATCAGTGGTTGTAGGGAGGGGAGGAGAGAAGGGATGAATAGATGGAGCAGAGAGGATTTTTTGGGCAGTGACTACTCTGTATGATGCTAATCGTGGATATATGTCATTATACATTTGTCCAAACCACAGAATGTAAAGACCAAGAGTAAACTATGGGCTTTAGATGATAATGATGTTTTCGTATAGGTAAATCAATTGTAACAAACATATCACTCTGGTGAGAGATGTTGATAATGGGGGAGGAAGCGCATGTTGGGAAGCAGGGAACCTATGAGAAATCTTTGTACCTTCCTCTTAATTTTCCTATGAACTTAAAACTGTTGTTAATGAATTTTCTTTAAAAAGAAAGATAAGCTCTATTTAAATATATATGTATGTAAAAGAACATAAACAGTACTTTTGATTCAGTAAATTTAGCTTTATGGAAAATTTGTATTGTCCTTTCTTTTCTTATATTGCTGACAACCAGTAAAAGCCTTGTCACAGGTCCCAAATTTGGGAACCACTCATTTGAATTACTTGCCCAGGGCTCCTGGATTAAGTGATATAAGCAGGTACAAGGACTTCCTGGTATTTGCATAAAGAGCCTGGTCACATCTCTCTTCCTCAACCATCTTCCAGATACCCTTTGTTAGGCAAATTAAATTATGTTGCCTTTCCTTAAAAGATGTGAAATAGCCTAAAGCCCTAAGGCTTTACCTTAGGGGAGCTTTAGCTCATTCAGTGGGGTTACTTTATATTAAAAAAGAAAGAATGATCATCTATGGCCTTTCCAGAAAAAGATAACTTTTGGAATATTCCTGTTTCTTCAGAGATAGAATAATAATTTCTGGAGAAAATACCATTTTGTCATAACCATATCTTGTGAAACTTAGAAGTTTATTCACAGTATTATCAGAATAAATCAGAAATTAGTGGAACAGGGCTTAAAATTTGTTTCAAATAAAGTTTCAGAGTAAACACAGTAATCATTTTCAAATTACAGACTAATGAAATTTTCTAATTTGTCAGAAACATTAAAAATTAGTTTTATATGTACTTTCTAACATTGAAAGAAACTGATATTTTTAAAAACTATAACTAAATTTAGAAATTAAATGCTACTCACTATCCCCTGACCAAAAAATCCTTAAAGAAGTCAAATAATACTGCTTGCTAGACCTAGCCTATTGGACTCTAAGATCATAACATTAAAAAATATATAATTTAGTATTTGGAGTGACAGGTATATTATGCAATTAATTTTTTGGTAATAAAATACCATTCAGTGAAGAAAGCAAGGCCAAAATCAGCAATCAAGGTGAAATAGAAAGGTAGAAAGAAAACTATAAGTAGCAACATAATTGACATATTTGGCATTGTGACTATTTTGATAATTATATTACATTTTTGGCCAAGTTAAAACACCTTAGAAAAACAATATTAGGTTGAAGCAAATGAAATATTTATTTTTGTTGGTCAAAAAAATGATTGACTATCAAAATTTCATATGGTTCAAACTAATATCTCACAATCCTCAGTATATTTTAATCAGGTTTTTGGAAAACATAGTGTTCCATTTTTATGCAGGAAAATTAAGGGGTCCTGTAACTTGGCTTTATGCCAGATATCACAAAGAAATCAATAACAGAACTAGGAATATAAGCTAATAGAATAACAGAATTACTAACTGTGCTAACTCAATAGCACTCATTGAGCACCTACCACAGGCAAAGTTGTGGAAATGTGTGTATGTGTGTGGGGCAGGGTGGGGTTTGGGGTTGAAGAGGGAACAAGGTCACATGCTTTATACAAATTTGGACATTTTGAGTTTGCCAAGCAGAGTTTGACTAAAGAAAGGCACGGGAATCCCTTTGCCCCTCTCCCCAAGCCCTCCTCCACGCCACCCCACCCCAAAAAAGAAAGAAAGGCACAGGGAAAGATATAAAACTACCTCTTTTTTTGTTTTTACTTCCATTGTCAAAGTGAAGTATTTGTTTTCTGTTATCAAGAGAAACTGGTTAATGAAGATGTGCTAAATTAATCAAGTTAATATATGAATTCCCCAGCAAAGCCAGGCTTAGCCAGTAGTTTCATATGCTAATATCAACAACCAAAGCAATCTCTGTCAAGGATTTCAACTGGGTGAAGTTTCATGAACTGACAATGTGGCAAAATATTAGCTTTAATAATAAATCTGCTAATTCTTCTTCCCTGCTTGTCTTGTTCAACATTACAATCCCATTCTGGCAAATAATAAACCCTCAATAAGTATTTGTTGAATGAACTAATTAGCTGATATTTGGTTCTTGATTGAAGCATAATAATTCCTGCCAGGTAAAATAAGTTCACCATGTTTATTTATTATAACATAAACTTTTTAACAAATAGTGCAAGTCATCAAAATTCACCAATCCTAACAATCTTCCCCTACCAAATAACACCATTACCTCTCAATCAGATTTTTTAAGACAATTAAATGCACGTAAAGTATTAAATTAACAAATGTTAGCAAATTATTTTAAATACTTAAATATTCTTTTATTGAAACATCCTAATTTTTGTTATACTTTGTATGTATATCTTTTATACTAGAAATATAATCAGAGCTACATGTATACAAAAATTCTTTTTCCTTTTATTGCCTACAAGGCAGTACTATAAGGCTACTTCATAAAATTGCTGTAAGAATTAATGAATTATACAAGATAGAAATTTAAGTACAACAGCTTATTCTATGTGAAAATATTATTATAACAATTCTACTTCCTCATTAGTTATAATACACAAAAATCATTTTAAAAGGCTACTTCTATATCAACTTTCAAATAGTCTGATTTAAAAATGTTTTAATCTATATTTTAGGCAAAAAATAAAATCTAATTTTAACATGTTATCAAATGATTAAAAATAAAAGCCTGTCAATTTAAGTATTTCAACTGCCTGAGTTCTATAGGCCAGATAATAATTTTAAATAATAGTTACATTGTTAATTGTTGAAATAATATGTAATAGTCTTTTTTCTCCTCAATCATTAAAATCTTATATAATATTCCAATAATAATTTATCACTAAGACAGATATTTTTCTAAGTAATGTATCATCAAACCACATTTTGTTTCTGGTGTCATCTGCTGAAATCAATCCATGTTATAAAATGACACATTAGCTAAAAACTTGATAAACTTTGGAATGAAGTTCACTGACATGCTACTAAAAATAGACCCCTTTTAATTTTTTCAACAAATTTAATATGAACATGGTGATAGAAATACATTAGGATAATAGAAATTCACCCTACATTAGTTTTTAATGAATCTTAGATATCACAATTCTTTCATATTCCAAATTTTAATTAGTCTTCAAAAGTAATAACTACCATCTCTTGAGCAGTTACAACATGCACAATACTATCCTAAGCATTTTATACACTTCACAAAATCCTCACAACTTTATGCAGTACTATATATATTAATTAGTGTCCCCATATATAAATAGAAACTGAGACTCAGAGGGTTAAGAAATTTGTTGTGACTCTAAGAACCAGGATTTGAATATCTCAGGTCTACTTCACCACAAAGCCAATAGCCTTAACCAACCATCCAGTTTTAAGAAACAAAATACTAAATATAGAGAAATGGAAGTCAACAAAGTTGAAATACAAAGTTAGGCTAGATGTGAAAAAAGATATTACTAATAGCTAAAGACAGAAGGAATGTAAACTACACTAAGAGTCTCAAGAATATATTTACAAAATAAGTGAGCTAAATAAATTTTTATTTTTAAGAAATCCATTTGTTTTGGCAATATTTTTAAGATGATAGCAGAGACTAATCCTTCTCAGAGTTTCCTGACAAACATGTTTTTCATTCTAGACTTAAAATTCAATGTCTTTTAATCATCATGCTCTTCACACCTGTATAGTGGTTTCATTAAACAATGTACATGCTTTTTTTAAGCATTTGTTAATACCAAGTTATCAAATATTCATAAGGAAATAAAGTATACCTTCTCAAGCTTTACACCATCATTTCTCCTCCATGAGAAATTAAGTTATTTTCACTTGATCAAAAAAATTCATGACACACAATTAAAAACAAACAAGAGTCACATTTTATAAGGCAGCAATTACATTCATGTGGTACCAGTGTAATTGAAAGACAGAAGACATTTCATTTGTTAGCAACACAGAATTTCTTCTAGTGGGTTTCCTAGAGCTCATTAGATATTCCCTGGCTGATTCTCCTAAGTAATTAGATTTTAACAGGATTTTCAACAGATCAGAGCAATCTCTGTGGGTGCCAATAGAAGAGTCCCCCTCTGGCCTTACCAGCAGGGCAGAGCAGATAACATCCAGACTGGGAGTTAATAGGACAATTACTGGCCTCTTTTAAATGAGTTACATTAATGCACTTAAGCTAAATGGTTCTGCATATGATTAAATATTAACATCTGCAAAATATGAAAGCATGATATGCAATCAAGTTGTGTTGTTTTAATTTCCCCAAAGAAAGACTTCCATTGTTTATATAAATGCCTTTAAATACTATGTATTAAACACTTTGAGGATATACTAACAGAAAGATAGAAACCATTCTTCTCATTTAAGAGTCCTAAAATACACTGACTTTTAGGATGTCACTTCTGGCTATGATGGAGTGACTAAAAACAACAACAACAAAAAAAAAGCCAAATATATGAAATAGTAATTTGAAGACATTGGACTACAGGCTGTGCAGGACAATGATCCCTGAGAAAGGGGAAAATAAAAGGGGGATAAAATCAACTCCCTGAGTTGAGAGACAGAGTTGAGAATTTGGGGAGGCCAACGAGGCTAGAATACACAGGACAAGTACCAGGGGGGAGAGAGTACCAGGGTACCAAGGAAGAGAGTTCTAAAGAACTGTAGAGGGTACCCTTCAAGTCTCATGCATAGTGTTGATCAGTATATACCTAAGCAAAAACTACTCAACGCTGAAAAAAGAACCACTGGAAAAGAGCAGGTAGAACAATCTTCAGAGTTCACACAGGGCTGGGGATATTTCCACAGCCAGAGTTAAAAACAAAACAAAACAAACACCTTATAATACATAAGGCAACAGGTAGAGAACTCAGAAGGATATTGTATCAGTAGTAGGGGCAAATTAGCTCTAGACTTAAAGTTGCTCTGGTGCCACCTAACAAAACTCAATGGCAAATCTCAAAAAAGTCAGTTTCCAAGTTATTTGAATGCCCAGACCAATGCTTAAAAATATTTATAGGAATACAAAAGAATCAAGTACTTAAACAGCATAAAATTCACAATGTCTAACACCCAAATTCACTAAGTCATCAAAAGAGCATGGAAGATATAAAAATAACTAAAATCAAATTTCTAAAAATTAAAATTACATTGCATAGGATTAAGAGTAGTTTAACATTGCAGACTGAAAAAAAATGGACAGTGAGTTGTGGAACAGTGAGATGTGGGACAACTTCAAGCAGCTTAATATGTGAGTAATTGGAGTCCTAGGAGAAGGGAGGGAGGAAGAGAAGAAAAAAACTATTTGAAGAAATAATGACCAAAAATTTCCCAATTTTGATGGAAATTATACACCCAAGAAAAAAAATGAAGCTATAACAAGGTTCATCATAAATCAAGTAGCCTAAAATATACTAACTTAAAAATGTTTTGGGGGGTGCTCCTGGGTGGCTCAGTCAGTTAAGCGTCCGACTTCGGCTCAGGTCATGATCTCATGGTTTGTGGGTTCGAGCCCCGCATCGGGCTCTATGCTGACAGCTAACTCGGAGCCTGGAGCCAGTCTTCAGATTCTGTGTCTCCCTCTCCCTCTGACCCTCCCCTGATCACGCTGTCTCTCTCTCTCTCTCTCTCTCTCTCAAAAATAAATAAAGCATTTTTAGAAGTTTTTTTAAAGTTTTTTTTTAATGTTCACTAATTTTTGAGAGAGAAGGTGAAGGGCAGAGAGACAGGGGTACAGAGGATCCTATGTGGGCTCTGTGCTGACAGCAATCCTGATGCAGGGCTCAAACTCATTAACCATGAGATCATGACCTGAGCTAAAGTTGCACGCTCAACCGAGACTGAGCCACCCAGGCGCCACTAAAAGGTGCTGACTTTGAAAAACATTGTAGATACATTGTAAATGTCGCTAGCAGAAACCAAAATATATTGGACCAGACCTGATCCAAAGTCAGTGTCATGCTTGGTTCCTATGATAAGATATTCAAAGAGTAATTTTCAGTATAATGCAAAGAGTCAATTTTGCCACTAAGTATCATTTTTCAGATGTTTTACAATGAATTATATTCTTTACTTATTAACTTTATAAACAAATGTTTCCTTCCTTTCCTCAGCTGCCTAAGGTACTAGGTCCTTTGGAGGAAGCCATAGGCCATATGGGGATAAGGGCCTCCCCTTCATCCACTTGGCTAACACTGCACCAGGCAGCACTCGCTCAGCACTCCCCTGCACCATGGCCTCAGTCTTGGAGCTCACCTACATCTACTCTGCCCTCATTTCTGCAGGATGATGAGGTGATGGTCACAGAGGCTAAGATCAATGCTCTCATTAAAGCAGCAAGTATAAATGTTGAACCTTTCTGGCCAGGCTTGTTTGCAAAGGCCCTGCCCAATGTGAATATCAGGAGCCTCATCTGCAATGTAGGGGCTGGTGGACCTGCCCCAGCAGCTGGTGCTGCACCAGCAGGAGGTTCTGCTCCCTCCACCACTGCTGCCCCAGCTGAGAAAGTGGAAGCAATGAAAAAAGAATTAGAGAAGACTGATGATGATATGGACTTTGGTCTTTCTGACCAAACCTCTTCTATAACCTTTTCAGTAAAAAGCTGAACTCTTAGGGGCACCCAAGTGACTCAGTCAGGTGAGCAACCAACTAATGATTTTGACTCAGGTCATGATCCCAGTTGGGTTCAGCGCTGAGTGTGGAGCCTGGTTGCAATTCTCTCTTTCTCTCCCTCTCCTGCTCCCCCTTGCTTGCCCACACTCTCAAAAAATTTTTTTAAAAAAGGTGAATTCTTAACAAAATAAAAATAAATACTCCAAAACGTTACTATAAAATATCAAATTGTACCCCAGCAAGTACAGAGGCAGGAACCTGAACCAGACAAATAAGTTCTGGTAAGACTTCCTCTATCCTTTCATTGGCTTTTATTCACTTGGATAAAATAGGGCACAGGATCAGTAAAAGACTTTTGATTGGCTGAAATGACACTTGAATTTTTTTAAGCTGAGCCACAAGCTCCACACCAACTCTCAAACAGTAAAGTTCAGTGCATGTCTGCAGCCCCCAAAATGTGGTAATATTCAAATGGCCTTGAATCTTACCTCCATGTTTCTATTTGTTTGTCCACAAGTTTATTTCTCTAATTCTCTTTTCCCTCGTGGAGTATTCAAATGTCTGTCTTGTTTTATGTACTTGAAGTATTCCAGAGATTTTAGATTGAAACAGAATTTTTTCAATCTGAATTATGCCTTAAAGGCATTTAGAGAGAACTTGTCTAAAAGAATTCTTTGAGTGTATTGATCATTTTCTGAACGTTTTGTCTAAATCTGATTTTTATACATCAAATTTGATTAACACTAGGTACACAAAAATAAAGATCTCACAAAGATACATAGAGATAACGAGTCAATCAATTTTAGAAAATGTGTTGAATCAACCTAGCCAAAGAGATTATATTAGTCATACTGAGACCCACAGGGAAACTAGGATTTGCAAAGACATCAAAAAAAAAAAAAAATCAAACAACTGACCTAAATGAATTATAATGGACTCTAGTTTCCTTTTTCTTACTCCTTTTTTTGAGATTTTTCAGTCCTGTTTTACACAATGAACTTGAAATACTTTGGTAGTAAGTATATTTGTGGTTGGTCCAAAGGACATTTAAGTAATGTTCCACTAAAACAGATCATTGATGTAAGAAAAGACAAGGATAGGGCAAGCATCTGGGTAGCTCAGTTGGTTAAGCATCTGACTCTTGATTTCAGCTCAGGTTATGATCTCACTGTCCATGAATTTGAGCCCCATATCCAGCTCCACTCTAACAGTACAGAGCCTGTGTAGGATTCTCTCTCTCTCTCTCTCCTGTTCTCTCTGCCCCTCCCCTGCTCATTCTCTCTCTAAAAATAAAGAAACTTAAAAAAAATTTTTTTTAAAGACAAGCATAATACATATGAAAGTGGACAAAGAGTAATACTCCCATGACTAACTGCATGATTTTTGAAGCCCTAGATGGGGCACCTGGGTGGCTCAGTCGATTAAGCGGCCGACTCAGCTCAGGTCATGATCTCGCAGTTCGTGAGTTCAAGCCCCGCGTCAGGCTCTGTGCTGACAGCTCAGAGCCTGGAGCCTGCTTCAGAGTCTGTGTCTCCTTCTCTCTCTACCCTTCCCCTACTCACGCTCTGTCTCTCTGTCTCTCAAAAATAAATAAACATTAAAAAAAAAAAAGAAACCCTAGAAAGCAGAACTAGAATCTATAAGTTGAAGTTGCAGGAAGACAAATTAAGCCCAACATAACACTACACTTTCTGAAAGAGTTGCATGCTCCACTGGCTGAGCCAGACAGCCACCCCAAAAGATGTTTTCTTAAAGGGGTGAGACCAAAGACCTACCTTTCCTACCTACCATCCAGAAATATTCAGGTAAGAAAAAAAGAACTATAGATGGATAATAACAAGAAAAGCCTACCTTCAGTAACTATTAGATTCAGAAATAAATAAAAATAATTACATTTGTATGGTATTTGCACACTTCAATGTATTTTAACACCTATGATTTTACTTGATGTACTGTTAACTTTTTAAGGTTACATAAGGCATGAATTCCCATTCATGGGAAGGGAAAATGAAACAGAAATCACTTGCCTGGTCACATCACACAACGAGCTTGCTATGGACTGAAATATGCCTCACTCTCCAATTCATATTGAAGCCCTAACCCACAAAGTGACTACATTTGGAAACAAAGACTATAAGAAAATTATTAAAGGTTAAACTAAGTCATAAGGGTGGATCCCAGATTTGATAGGATTAGTATTCTTATTCGGAGAACACTCACTGGTCTCTGAATGCACACAAAGAAGAGGATGTGTGAGCATACAGCAAGATGGCAGCTGCCTACAAGCCAGGAAGAGTCCTTTCCAGAAACCAACCATGCTGAAACTAATCTCAGATCGCGAGCCTCCTGATCTACAAGAAAACAAATGTCTTTGTTTAAGCTACTCGGTCTATAGTATTTTGTTATGGCAGTCTAAGCTAAGAGCTAATGATCATGAAACGTCTTCTAGAACCAAAGTCTTTTGACTCTGTCTTGTGTATGTCCGCATAGCAGAGTAGTCAGCATTGAAGTACTGAGAATGATCATTTAAATTCCAAGCAATTTTTCCTGAACTTATAACGTGACTGCTATGCCTTCACTTTCCATCAACTAATAGAAGTACTGGAGTCCCTGGGTGGCTCAGTGGGCTCAGCATCTGACTCTTACTTTAGGCTCAGGTCATGATCTCATTGTTCATGAGTTCAAGCCCCACGTCAGGCTCCATGCTATCAGTGCAGAGCCTTCCTGGGATTCTCTCTCTCAAATCCTCCCTCTCTGTCTCTCTCTCTGACCTTCCCCCATGCTCTCTCTCTCTCAAAATAAATAATTTTTTTAAATAATAGAAGTATTGTTGCCATGAAGATACTCCTTAGAGGGAAAAAATGAATGTATCATCATAAGTGTGCAACAAATCCTGTGGATTTCTCTCTAGCAATAAACTTTTAAACTTATTTCCTTTTTAAAAAACTACACTTGTTATTGGGGAATGATTTTCTTACGCTTAATGTTCCCTTTCTGTGAAGAGAGCTAAGGCCTCTCTCTACCCCCACACATTCAAACATAACTGGTAAATTTTGTAAAGAATAACTAGACATCCTCCAGTTGGCTCAACTCTTTTCTCTTGAGATGAGCCTGTCCAGAGAAACCACAAATTCTTTGTTCTTCCATGTTAAAAATCTTACCTCAGCAGTCCTTCCATGTAAAGAAGCCTAGGACCTTGTAGATAAGTGTAGCTGAAGTCAGGATATTCTTAGAAAGCCCATTTGGTTCCCATACTAAGCCTACTTACCCTGTATCAGTAATAAAGGTGGTATTTTGGCTCCGGTGTTTACTCTTTTTTCAAGTCTCTAGAATTACTCAGAAAGAGGAAAAGCAGTGTGTTACTTAATGCAAGCCCTTTCAGAGACCACCAGCGTAACTGCAGGACAAACCTTTGTATTCTATTATCTCTACCATTTGAGAGGCCAGGAGAAAACATGTACCTTAATGGAGGTGGAATTATCCTTGCAATGACTGCAGTAAATGTTTGTTGAAGGGGAAAAAAATGGAAAGAGAAGATATACCATATATACCCAGTTTTAATGGAAAGCCTATTTCTGCCATATACATTAGAGAAATTGTTCAAGAACAGTTCATCCATGTGAAAATATTAGCACTGTAATTCTGCCAAGGTCAGTAAGACCTAGTGATTTGCTGAGATATCACCTTCATTTCACCAGGTAAATAAAGGCTCCTTTTTCAGTATGTCCTATCCAAGAAGGGACTCCATAGCAACAGTTAAATTATGAATACAGCACATATGTTCCATACCATATCATTTACAGCACAATTTAGCATAGACATAATGCTTTGTAACAAACTACAATACCATTCACAAAATGCATTTAAATAGCATAATTTAGTTCATTAAATTCAGTCATTTACAGTAAATCAAAATCATCATAGGAATTGAAGAGAGTACACAGTTGTTTGTTTGAATAGTTAAGCTAGGTAAGTCAATTTCTTTTTGAAGGTCAAGGACAGAGTTGTTTCCACTTTCTGTTATAAAAAAGATACAGCTGGTGTCAAAAGATAATTTAATGTCACCTCAAAATGATCAACCCTCTTTCCCCCCCTCTCCTAGTTGCATATCATATCACTGCCACTCCTGAAATATATCCAACTCCTCGAAAACATTTTATATACTAGTTAACTAGAATGTGTCTGCAGACTTTACAAAATCTCCAATGTACATATTTTTTCAGATTTTTACTGAAATATGTATATTTGGCCTGGAGAAAGGTTCAAACACTAGATCACAGTACATGTAGTCATCTGTTTATCTGTCCTTCATAAAATATTGCAAGTTCCATGTGGGTAGGAGCCTAGTCAATCATACTTAGATTCCTACAACCTAGCACAGTGTTTGTTGATTGTAAATTCCTTGAAAGCAAGGATTGGCTCTTTGTAAGTTTTATTCCTTCTGGCCCTTACCATAATGCTTTACACATATTCAGTAAATATTTGTTGATTTAAAAATCTTTTTGGGAGGTGCCTGGGTGGCTCAGCCAGTTAAGTGTCTGACTTTGCTTCAGGTCATAATCTCACAGTTCCTAAATTTGAGCCCACATTGGGCTCTCTGGTGTCAGCGCAGAGCCTGCTTCTGATTCTCTGTCTCCCTCTCTCTCTGCCGTGCTTGCTCTCTTTCTCTCTCTCAAAAATAAATAAACATTAAAAAAATATTTTTGGGGGTGTCTGGCTGGCTCAGTAGGTAAAGAATGTGCTCCTGATCTCGGGGTCACGAGTTTGAGCCCCGCATTGTAAAAAAAGATTACTCAAAAAAATAAAAAATAAATAAAAATATTTTTGGAGTGGCTTACCTCAAGATATGTTTTTAAGCACACAAATTTAGTATATTTTTATTGTCTTAGTAAAGTAGTGCCTAGAATAATAAAGACTAAGAAAAGTCAGGCTTCAGAATTTAACACAAATTATTTGACCTGCTTTCATTGTTTCACTATCCAGTACATTCCGAGCAGAACCATACTCCAAGTGGACACAATTACGTCTTCACCTTACAGAAGGCTTTTTCTTAGCCTTTGTCTGAGATGCTTTCACCATAGACTCAGTATGAGGATTTAAGCTCTGGTACAACTGGGATTTAAAGTCAACACTACCGGGGCGCCTGGGTGGCTCAGTCAGTTAAACGTCCAACTTCAGCTCAGGTCATGATCTCACAGTTCATGGGTTCGAACCTCGCATCGGGCTCTGTGCTGATAGCTCAGAGCCTGGAGCCTGTTTCAGATTCTGTGTCTGCCTCTCTCTCTGCCCCTCCTCGGTTCATACTCTGTCTTTCTCTCTGTGTCTCCCAAAAATAAATAAAATGTTAAAAAAATTTTTTTTAAATAAATAAATGATTTTTTAAAAAGTCAACACTACCTAGACAGCATTCGTACACTCAGCATTTATTCAGACATCCGACAATTTTATGCATGCTTTGTACTAGGCACTGTGTTTTGTTTTCTTTTTTTTTTTTTCACTAGGCACTGTGTTAAATGCAGAGGATATGGACTCAAGACCTGAACTCTGTTCAAGCTGCTTAGAATCTAGTCGGGCACCTCATCAACAGTGTAGTGTCTAGGGTAAGCACAAAGTACTCAGAGAAAGAGCATAATATCCTGATAATAAGATACCAATTCCCTTTACTTGGCACCTACCCATATAAAGAACTGATTCCCATTCTCAGCACATTTTGAGAGGGCCAATGATGCACACTGGAGGAAGTCTAAAAGAGAGCTGCCAGGTGGAAGGATTGACTTCTCACATTTCCTCTCCTCGGGTTACCTCTTTCCTCCCTTAAAGAGGAAGGAGAATGGGAAAGACTGTTGGAAGCTCAAGGGGAAATTTTTTTTTAATTGAAAGTAGCTGTTCTTGCAAGTATCTGAGTATTTCTGGGGTGAGTATTGCTGGTTTGAGGAACCATGTCCAAGTCCATTACATGAACAGCCTCTAATTGTATTAACTCCCTATGTGGAGAGTATCAGTAGCTCCACAGAGCCCAAGCAATAAAAATACAAATTCCTTAGACTGCATTAAAGATCTCTGTCATCTGGCTTCATTCTGGTCCTTCTTTGTAAGAGAGACTGCTAATTTCCTCCAATATCTATTTCCCCTCTTCTATTAGTAATAAAAATTTTAGCTGGTTAACAAGGCCACCCAGAAAAAAAAAATGTTATTTCCCAGTTTCCCTGTAGCTAGGTATGGTCATGTGACTAAATTCATGCCAACGGTATGCAAGTGGAAATGTCAGGTTTCAACTTCTGGGAACCATAAGAGACAAAAGATGTCTACTTATTCTGCTGATTGAGACGTGAATACCATGACTAAAGTTCCACCCTGGACTTTGATGACAAGGGCCATACCATAGCAATGGTGAAGGAGAAAGCTAGAAGGAACTGAACTGGGTCCTTGATGACTTTGTCGTACAGAGCCAACATATCAGTTCTGGATTGCCTGCCTCGATTTTTAACTGAAAGGGAAAATATTTTCTATCTTATTTCAGCCACTAAATTCAGCCACTGTTGGTAGGCTCTGTTATTTGCAAACTCCCTTTCCCCCAGAACCTCCCCTAGTGGTCTGCTATAAGCCAGGCACTGTGCCAAGTCTCCAAAAACAGTATCTTATTGAATCCTTACAAATACTGTGTTAGGTAGCTACTATTTTATTATTAGTTCCATTTTACAGATGAAGAAACAGACTTAGAAAGATGAATCTACTTGCTAACAACAAGTAAAGCCAGCTTTTGAGCCCAGGCATGTCGTCCCCAGAGGCCACGCTCTTAATCTCTATGCCATATTACCTGCCTTAGAACCACTTTCCCTATTCTCATATTCTTCCCTTGGCACCTAAAATGACTTTCTGCCTTCCTGATGTCCTTTCCTTTGTAAACACACCTTTCCAAATAAAAATTCTAATGCAAAGTATAAATAAATCCCTCCTTGGAGCACCTGGGTAGCCCACCTGCTTGAGCATGGACTCTTAATCTCAGCTCAGGTCATGATCTCGTGGTTCATGAGCTCATGCCCTGTGTGGGGCTCTATGCTGATAGCATAGAGCCTGCTTGGTATTCTCTCTCTCCTTCTCCCTTTCTCTGCCTCTCCTTCACTATCACTCTCTCTAAAAATAAATAAACTTTAAAAAAAAATAATAAAAAAATAAAGAAATCCCTCCTCAGATGAGTCCACTGTACTTTGATTATGCCTCTACTACATCACTTTGCATATCCTGCCTTATATCTCATTAGTTGTGTTATGTGCCAGTTTTCCTCCATGTATTTTAAGTTACTGGGGCACCTGGGTGACTCAGTTGGTTAAGTGTCTGACTTCAGATCAGGTCATGATCTCCAGTTTGTGAATTCAAGCCCCATATAGGGCCATCTGCTGTCAGCACAGAGCCCGCTTTGGATCCTCTTTTCCCCTTACTCTCTGCCACTGCCCTGCTCGTGCTCACTTGCTCACTTGCTCGCTCTCTCTCTCTCTCTCTCTTTCTCTCTCAAAAATAAATAAACATTTTAAAAAACACATTAAATTTGGGGCACCTGGATGGCTCAGTCAGCTAAGCACCCGACTTCGGCCCAGGTCATGATCCTGCGCTTTGTGGGTTCGGGCCCCTCGTCAGGCTCTGTGCTGACAGCTTGGAGCCTGGATCCTGCTTCAGATTCTGTGTCTCCCTCTCTCTCTGCTCCTCCCCTGCTTGCACTCTGTTTCTCTGTCTCCCAAAAATAAATAAATATTTTTAAAGAGACACACACATTAAATTTAAAATATATATGTTTTTTAAGTTCCTTGAGGACAAAAAACATATTTTATTTCTCCTTGTATTTTCCAGAGTACCTAACAGTAAAATTCAATAAATCTTATTTGAATTGCTAAAAAAATTCTCATTGAAAGATATGAGTTTTGGCTATCTTATAAATGAAAGACAAGTAGCGAGTTGTAGTCCTATATAATTGAAACTCTATAATAACAGCACTGTCCAAGAGAACTTTCCATAATGATGGAAACATTCTCTATGTGTGCTACACAATACAGTAGCCGCTAGCCACATTTGGCTATGAAGCACTTGAAATATGGTTAGTAAACTGAGGAAATTAAATCTTTATTTCATTTAATTTTAATTAATTTAAGTTTAAACAGCCATGATCAATATAGCTACCCTACTGGATCCCGCAGCTCTAAACACTCTGTGTTGAACCTTTAAAAAACAGCTCCATCATGCTTTATATAGAACAAGTGCTCAGTAAATGT
The DNA here is from genome assembly GCA_028646485.1 of Cryptoprocta ferox. Lineage (NCBI taxonomy): Eukaryota > Metazoa > Chordata > Mammalia > Carnivora > Eupleridae > Cryptoprocta > Cryptoprocta ferox. The sequence continues at coordinate 52,021,569 of CM053570.1, read as the reverse complement.
TTGCTATGGTACTTTGAATTGGATTTAGGTGACTAACAACCTAAGTAGACATAATGTATATAGACTTTAAAGAAAAAAAAAAGACTTAAAAAGGAAGAAATTCAAGGACAACATGGAAAAAGATAAAGCTGAAGCACTGTCAACCAAAAAATACCAAAGATCAGTATTTTTAGCAAAAGAGAACCCCTCAACTCATTTTGTCCTTGCTCAAGCAGAGTCTGAAAGAGGTATGTCAAGATGGGCAATTATATGATGTATAAACCCAGCTGAATAAAGGCTGGGCTGGCATCCATTTACAAAAACCTCCAGAGGACACTGAGGTTTCTCGGGTTGTCTTTAAAGAAACTGGCTGTAAAAGGTTGGGATGGGTCTCACTAGGCTAGAAAGAATAAGTCCAGATCACTCTATTTAACAATGATTCATCATAAATTCCTTTTTATTTGGTGGGGAAATGACACAAACTCACTCATTCCTAGTTGCACAACTCAGCAAAAAACGTTCTAGTTATACTCTCAGGACAAAATCTAAATTTTAGGCTCCTTTCGAATTTTTCATTCTTGCTTTTACCTCACTGAGGTGGAGCACTAAAGAATGTAGTTAGGGACGTACACTGTTAAGTGAGCTCCTCCCAAGCTGGCCATTCTGAGTGTGACCTTTCATCAGGTCCCTGGCATAAGATAGTGTCGTCTCCTGGAGCAAAACCAGAATGTAAGATGAAAAGCCACATGCGAAGAATGACGCAAGGGAAACAATCATGACTCTCATATTGAGAGCCAGAAAGAAATTTGAGGTCTTATGCACACTAGTTCCTAAGCTTGGGTGTTTTACTCAGCATAATACCTCCCTTAACTTTTTTTTTTTTTTTTTAGGATTTCCAGCCACAGAGGAGTGAGCATACTGGCAATCAAACTTTAGGTATGCTACTCTGCACCACCCAGACAGGGGTCCACATGATGTGTCATAGGGTCCCATAATAACTTAAAGGGAAACTTTTACAATGTCCAGAGCCCTTGATGTCCTACAAATGAAGGAGGAGGATATCCCTAAATTCCTTGCAATAGGAACCTACTTAGGTGGCACCAACTCTGACTTCCAAATGGAACAGTATGTCTACAAAAGTTAAAGTGATGGCATCTACATCATAAATCTGAAAGGGACATGGAAGAAGCTTCTGCTGATGGCTTGTGACATTGTTACCACTGAAAACCCAGTTGGTGTCAATGTCATGTCCTCCAGGAACACTGGCCAGTGGGCTGTCCTAAAGTTTGCTCCTGCCACTCTAGCCACTCCTACTGCTGGGCACTTCACTCCCAGAACCTTCAATAACCAGATCCAGGCAGAGCCAGGAACCACACCCTCTGGTGGTTACTGAGCCCAGCGCTGACCACCAGCCTTCCATGGAGGCATCTTATGTTAGCCTGCCAACCACTGCTCTATGTAACACAGACTCTCCTCCGTGCTATGTGCACATTGTCATCCTGTGCAACAACCAGAGAGCTCAGTGGGTCTCGTGTGGTACATGATGGTGTGGGAAGTTCTGTGCACGTGTGCCACCGTCTTTCATGGACATCCATGGGAGATCATGCCTGATCTATTTCTACAGAGATCCTAAAGAGATTGAAAACAAAGAGCAGGTCGCTGCTGAAAAGGCCATGACCAAGGAGGAGTTTTGGGTTGTTCTAGCCCAAGTAAACTAACTGCTTGAGTTTACTGCTATAAAGCCCAGGTTGCAGACTGCCTGAAGGCATGCAGGTGGCCTCTGTGCCTATGCAGCAGTTCCATACTGAAGACCAGAGCCCCCCTGCCACTGAAGACCGGTCTGCAGCTTCCATTGCTCAGGCCATTGAATGGGTAAGAACAATACTGAGTGATGTTAAGCTATTCTTCTACAGGCTCTAAAACGGAATGTGGAAATATGGTGGATAGAAAATAAATATCAGTTTCTTAAAAAAAAAAAAAAAAACTTTGGGTGTAAAATGTTTTTACTGTTCAACTCAAGGGCCCATTCAATTCAACAAATATTTTTTTTAATTCCTACCATGTGATAGCAGAACTAAGTGCTAACAGCACAAAGAGGAATACAATGACATATATAAGAAATGTTGGGACATTCTATAACAATGTCTTATGGAGGACAAATATTTTTATTTATTTTCATTCTTTTATTTTTTTAAGGACAAACATTTTTTTTAAATCACTGCCATGCTTTACATATGCTATTTCAGTTGCTTCTATAGCCTCTGTGAAATTGGCATTATTTCCCCTGGTTTTCAAATAAGAGGCTACAGCTCAAAGTTATTAAACAACCTGCCTGCTTGCACAACTGGTAATTGCCACAATCAGATCCAAATACAGGTCTATCTAAATCCAAAATGTGTGCCCTTCTCACCAGGCTACTTTCTTCCCCTGTCCCCTTCCAAATACAACTGAAAGACTGTACACTCAGAGAATAGCCCCCCAAATAATATCAAATCTCTTTAGACCCTATAACAGCTCAGTCTCCCACAAGTTGAAGTAACTACTGTTGATAATAACAATGACTTATTGAGTGTGTAACTATAGCCAAGCACTTATCATATACCTCCAGCATCACAGTTATCCTGTAAGGCAGATATTAGTAACATTATTATCCTTACTTGACAAATAAAAGAAACTGAGGCCCAGGGAAATTAATTGAGTTGGCCAAGGCCATACAATTACTAAAGGAAAGAATTAATGATTCAGAACTAGACCCAGTTAGCTCTGAAATCAATAGTCTTTCCACTAACCATTTTGCCTTGGAAAACAAAGGCTCCAAAAGTACAGTAATGTCCAGATTTAATACTAGGCCTAATCCTTTCTCAGGAAGGTGAGGATAAATTTTTACTTGATTATCTAGCAGAAAGGGGTGGATTTAGAAGAGGAAACCCATTAAGACATGCCTGCCTGAAAAAGAACGAGCCAACCAGATTCCAAGGTGGAGGATGGAAGGCTCCATAAACCTCAGAAAGTATCAAAGTCCTCCAATAAATAAATAAGATATGGGTTATCCCTGCTGAGAACAGTGAGAAGCACAGAGATTTGGAGCCAATAAATCTGATTTTGAATCCTGACAGTGTCATTTACTCTCTGTATGATTTTAACCAAATCATTTCAACCTCTTTGGACTTCACTGTTGTTTTTATATCTGCCAATGTGAATTACTCGACTTGCTAATGTGAAGTACTTTGCAAAAAGAATTGACAGTTTTAAGAACATAAAATGTACCAGGAACCTGAATTAGATTTGGGTGTTGTGATAAAGTATTTGGATGTTGAGAAAGTATTGGGGTGCCTGAGTAGCTCAATCGGTTAAGCATCAGATTCTTGATTTCAGTTCAGATCATGATCTCACGGTTCATGAGATGGAGCCCCGTGTCAGGCTTCGCACTGACAGCACAGAGCCTGCTTGGGATTCTCTGTCTCCTCTCTGAGCTCCTCCCTGACTTGTGCTCTCTGCCTCAAAATAAATAAATAAACTTAAAAAAAAAAAAAGACTTAGAAAGTATTACATCTAAAATCCCCTTAACACTGACAACAATCGTGAGATAATTTTTAATAGCAACCCCTTTATATAGAGGAGGAAGTTGAGGTATGGAGAAGTGAAGTACTTTGACCAAGGTCATATGACCAATAAATGCTAGAGCTATGACTTGAAGCCAGGAGCCTGGCTGGTCTAGAGACTTCATTTTTACTCTCTGTACTGGGGTAGAAGGCCAGGGAACAGCAGCAGGAGCAGGACTGAAACAGGTAAAGCTGGAAGCTGCAGTCAAGTTAAAGGTAAGATGCCTGGAGAAAAATGACTAGACTAGAGTAATGAGGGTCAAACAAAGCACTGGATTAAAATCAAGTAGGGAGGCAGCAACTTGGGGGCCACAAATACCACAAGGTAAGGCAAGATGAGAAGTCAAAGGACCCAGCCAATAAGAAATAGAAGAACCCAAAGGAAAAAAATGGGAAAAGAGAGAGGAAGAAAAATATTCATAGACAATAAATATATGGAGTATCTATACCTGGTTGTTAATAAGGAAGGCATTGTGAGTGAGCATAGGGAGTGTGATATATGAAAAAAAAAAAAAAAAAAAACTTTAACCTTTCTTATGTCTCAATATTACTTAACTCAAGGACCAGTGTTGCTTTTGCAATTTTAAATTTAATAAAGGTAAGAATGTTAAAATACATTACAAAACAAAAAAAAATTCAATGAATCTAGATGGAAGGGCAAGGTAGAAAAGGTCAAAACCCAATTAAATAGGTTTGGCACACTAGGGGATCTAAACCAGGGCACCTACGTGATCGGAATCCAGGGAAACACAGTTGGACCAGAATGGCAGAGCTGAAAGTTACTTTAGATAATGTCTACCCTCTACTCCTACTGCATTTTTTAAATGAGGGAAATAGGCCCAGAGAGAATAGAGTGGTAAGTCTCCAAACTCACTTCCAGGGTATAGGCAGTTCAGATGCTATGGATTAAAACAAAAAACAACAACAACAAAAACAGTCTGGAATAGAGAAACAGGTCCCAAAGAGAACATATTTCTTGACAATGGTTATTTTAAAAAAATAAAGTCAAAATTTAGGGCAAATGTTCCCATGCACTTGTGAATGTGTAGAGGTAGATTTTTCTGACTTTCATCTAAACTTGATCTAGAGGGCACTATCTGCCTCCATTTCTCAGCTTTACTCTCCACCATACTGGTATGCAACAAGGAGGCAATGCACTAGCCAGCAACTCATGCCTACATTCTCCCAGGTTTCAGTCCAGCAAAAAAAGAGAATACCTCCTTCTGGTGCTCCCATATAAGTTTTGGGCATTGGAACAACTTAGGTCATGCTCTTCCTCCTCTAGACAACAAAGTTATTAGGAAAAGTAACTATGTGAGGTGATGGATGTGTTAATTAACTTGACTGCCATAATCATTACACAATACATATGTTGATCAAATCATCACACTGTACCTTTTAGGTACAAATAAAAAATATATACAATTTTATTTGTCAGTTATATCTCAATAAAACTGGAAAAAATAAAGGCATTAAAAAAAACAAGTCATTAGTTATCAGGAAGAACTGATGCTCTTGATTGCCAGAACTGAGTCACCTGGGCTATTCCTAGTGAAGTCCCATCAACTACACGGAAACGAGAGGGTTCTCCAAAGACATCTGAGTCGCTTTCAGAAATAATGAGAAGCAGAAAAACTAAATACCGATTAAAAGATAAAATAAAATTTTTTAAACAATCAGCAAAACACCAAACAAGGAAACAGACATTTTTATGTATAATTTTGAGTAAGTTGGTAATATCTATTTAAAATTCAAATGCACTTTTTTTTAAGTTTATTTACATATTTTGAGAGAGAGAGAGAGAGAGAGAGAGAGAGAGAGAGAGAGAGAGAGCAGGGGAGGGGCAGAGAGAAAGGGAGAGAAAATTACAAGAAGGCTCCTCGCTGTCAGTGGAGAGCCCAACATGGGGCTCAGTCCCACAACCCTGGGATCATGACCTGAGCCGAAATGAAGAGTCGGACACTCAACTGACTAAACCACCCAGTCCCTCCCAATGTACTTTCTTTTTGTCCAATTGTACTTCAAGAAATTTATTCTACAGATAAATCTCACCAGTACACAGAGATGTTATTTAAAGAATGATCACTGAAGCATTGATTATAACGGCAAAACACTGTCCATTAACATAGAAGTTGTTTAATTTTGATACATTCATAGAGATGAATATTACATAATTATTTTTTAATGAGGTAGATCTATATGTTCTGATATGGGAAGAAGTCTATGACATGTTGTTAAGGGAACAAAGAATATTGTAAGAAGATAGGTAAATATGATCCTGCTTGTGTAAAAACACAAAAAAAATCTGGAAGAATTCTTTTTTATTTTTTATTTTATCTTTAAGTTTTTTTTTATTTTTATTAAATTTAATTTAATAAAATAATTAATTTTAATTTTTATTAAAAACACCTGTTTAGGGGCGCCTGGGTGGCTCAGTTGGCTAAGTGTCCAACTTCGGCTCAGGTCATGATCTCACAGTCAGTGTGTTCGAACCCCGCATCGGGTTCTGTGCTGGAGGCTCAGAACCTAGAGCCCGTTTCAAATTCTGTCTCTCCCTCTCTCTCTGTGCCCCTCCCCCACTCGTGCTCTGTCTCTCTCTGTCTCAAAAATAAATAAACAAAAAAAAATTTTTAAAAACCCTGTTTATTTGACTATTAATTAACATGACTGACAATTCACACCACTGGTTCTAAAGAACCAAAACATTTTGTTTATATGTATTGAAAAAATTTATAAATTATTGAAAACGCATGTAAATGGGATCTCACCATGAGATTCAACATACTTCCAAAATGTAGGCAAATCTTCTTGTTAAGAAGCAGTATAATATTTTCATGCTAATCTAGCAAATTATCTGGGCTACTGAGTCAACTTGGTTCATTTATTTACTTTGTTTATCGGTCAGACCAGCCCATCACAGAATTTTGCCACTATAAATTGGCCCCTGGACTGACTCATTCAGGCAGGCAGCAACTCCATCAAATCCAATAATTAATCGGGCAGTCCTCCTCCATATGTCACTATGACTATTCATTAAAGCAATGCATATGGCTCTTACCTACATGTGCTAGCTTTTTGCTTTTATTCATGGTTCAACAAATTTATGAACCTCAGATCCAGTGAAACAAAGAAAAATTAGTATAGAAGACATTATAATTAGGCTGACAATTTAAAATTAGAAAAGAAAAACTAAAATTGAGAAGAGATGTTGTTAACAGTAGAACTCATGACATAGCAAACAACTGTTGATTGCCTTCTATGTGCAAGGAACAAGGCTAGACTCTAGAAACATGAAGAGAAACATATGACCTCGTCCATGCCCACAGTATTACTTTTTGAGAATATGATAGCATATATATATTAAAAAAATAAGTAATGTACAAGGTTATCACTGGCAAGTGCCATATATTTCTAATTATCAAGATTCCCTTTTAAGATGTACAAAGCATCTTAGGAATCATGAATAAGTGAAGTATATCATACTGCATATAGTATATATAGTATAAGAACTATCATTAAACTTAAAGCATTATTATAAATTGAAAGATTGTGTTCCCCCAAAATTCATATGCTGAAATCCTAAACTCCCAATGTGACTGTATTAGGAGGTGAAGCCTTTGAGAGGTAATTAGGTCATGAGAGTAAAGTCCTCATGAACAGGATTAGTATCCTTATAAGAATAGACACAAGAGTTTGTTCCATCTCTCTGCTCTTTCCCCCATGTCAGGTATAATGAGAAGCTGGCAGTCTGCAACCTAGAAGAGGGCCGTCACAAGAATCTGACCATGCTGGAACCCTAATCTTGGACTTCCAACCTCCAGACTGTGAGAAGTAAATTTCTATTGTTTACAGGCCACGCTGTCTATGGTACTTTGGTATAGTAGCCCAAAATTACTAAGACAAGTACATAGCATTAAACATACCATTGCATAAGATAAGAAATGAAGATTACCAAATTGAATTGATAATGCTTTGGTAACTTAGATATTCAGAATACAATTTCCATATGATTTCTTTAATAATATGCATAAAAAGTACAAAACCAAAACACTAATTTAGAGGAGACCCTTAAATTGTTGTTCTGAGTGACATAAGATATCAAAATCATAATCATAACTAAGATTTACTTATTATTTACTATGTGCCAGGTACTTTCTAAGTTATATACAAGTACATATTTCATCTTCACAATTCTATGATGCAGGTAATTTATTATTCCTACTTTACAGATGAGAAAACTGAAGTACTGAGAAGTAATTTGCCCAAGGAAAGTGTCAGGGCCAGAGTTCCAAATCACGTGATCTGTCTCCAGAGTCTATGCCTATATGATGAGCATGTGATATATATTCTCTAAATTATCACTTTGTTCACATTTTTATTTATTTTTTAATGCTTGTTTATTTTTGAGAGAGAGAGAGAGAATGAAAGCAGGGAAGAGCAGAGAGAGAGACTGAGGGACTCAGGATCTGAAGCATGCTCTGCATTGACAGCAGAGAGCCCAATGTGGGGCTTTAACTCACAAACCATGAGATCATGACCTAAGCGGAAGTCTGATGCTTAACCAACTGAGCCTCCCACACACCCCATCACTTTGTTCACATTTTTAAGGAGAAAATATAAGGCAAAGAATGGTAAAGACATTATTTCTTCTTCTATTCTGGGATCTTGCACTTCCTTAGTAGCCTCAAGCCATGGCAGGTACATAACAGGCAATCAACAAATAGCTGTCCTATGGATGGTTGAGCTCTAGGCTCAGAGAACAGTATTTGTGACCCATATTATCCACTTGTATTCACAACCCCTGATCATATTACTTTTCCCTAGTATCCCCTAGCATTTTATCTAGTATTCCCTAAATGCTCTCTTCCCCAAATTCCAAGCAAGAAGCAGAGTGTCTGAAGTACAAAGTTATATAATCGAGCAGAGCACTGGTCTAAGAATCAACCCTGACACTTTTTATTTATACAACTTTGGACAAGTCGCTTCACTCCTCTTGGAAATAAATGTTCATACTTATCAAATGAAAGAATTGGATTAGATGGCTGATTTTCAAAGTTAAGAAGGAAGGAAGAAGGGGAAGCATATGAACAGGTGCGACCTCTTCAGCTTCAAGGAGAATAGCTCCCCTTAAACCTGTTTTACATATTAAGTATATGAAATTTTGTTTGAATAAAGAAACTCAAGCCTTTACAAAGTTTGAAGACCAACGGATTTGATCAAATTCTTAAGTACTGTCTCATTTCAAATATTCTATCCCTCTTGACTGCACAGCATACTCCAATATGTCAGGTTATTTGTCCTGACCTGTTCAAGAGACATTTTAACTGAATCTTAGAATTCTTTCCATCATTACAATTCTGGATCTATCCTTTCAAAAAAAAGAAATTGATATTTTCCCCTCAACTCACATTTATCAATCCATTTTTTGGAAGCTCTTCTTGCCACATCCTTAAATAAGTAAATAGGATAACTGTGGTAATTGCCTGACCTGCAAAGTGTATAGAACTTCAAGGTTAATGCTCTTGGCACAAGATTTTTGCTACAAACAGCAGAATTCCTCTAACCCTTTGCTGAGGCATCGGTTCAATAATAAGAGAAAATCATGCCGTGTATTGAATTACTCAAAAGAGAATTATCAGAGAATCCCCTGATGGTCTAACTATGGCTAAAATGTACTCCAAAAAGAACTGGTCTTAAAGAACTTCAGGAAAGGCTTTCACCAGAGATATAGGAGAAGAGCCAAAACTTAAACAACAACAACCACCTATATATTCAAGAATTGGTACAATCCTACCCCAAATATTGTGCTAATTCCCTATGTTTAATTTTATAACTCTGAACTTCCTTCCACATGAATGAGAAGAAGTTACTGTTAAGCCTATCCATTCTCTGAAATTCCTTTAGTCAGTTTTCATTAAGGACTGTCAAATACATACATCATTTAGGGCTTTTAAATCTAAATTTTATTGAAGATATATTACATATGGTTTAATATTTCAGTTCAGCGATGGCCATCAGCAATAAGCATTACTCCAAGAGTGGGATTAATTAAATATTCTAGCAAACACAGTGATCCAAATAGCAAAGAAAAATCCTGGGCACTGAGCCCAGATTCCCCACCCTTTCTTATGGTGTGTCTCTTCACTCTCGCAGATAAACTAGACAACCAAAAAATCTTCCATCATTATTAGTGAATATGTAGAGGTGCAATAAATGATCAAATTCTTCGACTAGGTCGCCTAATAAATTTTTTAAGTAGAAAAAAATTGCACAAAATCAAATTGCTTTATAAAAAGATATTTTTAAAACCAAGGAGAAATAAGTTGTCAGAAATAAAAGGTAACTCTCCTTGGTAATCAGCAGTTTTCCTCTAACCTGACTTTACCACTCCTTCTTCTAATGACAGGCTGGTAGATAGTACCTTTGTATAATTATGTCTGTGTCTTTTACGTTACGAAGTTTTAAAGTATTTCAATGTTGCATATTTATAGTGAATATGAATCTCAGCTCCACAAAACAAGATATTCAGAGCAAACTCACGGCCTTGGTCCCACAAAGATTATTGGTTTTATACTCACCAGTTAAAATTGATGATACTCCAACCTTGAATCTTAGCTTTAGGTCTGAACATCTTGATTTTTATGATCTTAATCTATTTGAATGGTGAGGAGGTGGGGGAGCTCCAGGCAAAATATTTACCAAGGGTCTTATTCATCAACCATTCATGGTTCTTCTTCTTTCCCTCTCTCAGCTCCCAGCAGCAGCTATTGGTGACACAGTAAGTGTGTCACAATAAAAACTAGCCTCGGAATAGGGGTGCTGGGTGGCTTAGTTGGTTCAGTATTCAACTTCAGCCCAGGTCATGATCTCACGGTTCATGAGTTCTAGCCCCACAACAGGCTGGCTGCTGTCAGCATGGAACTGACTTCAAATCCTCTGTCCCCCTCTCTCTCTGCTCCTACCCCACTCACTCTCTCTCTCTCTCTCTCCCTCAAAAATAAATAAACATTAGAAAAAATAACCTAGCAATAACCATTTTCTTCCATCACCAAATCTGCATTTCTGGGACACAATGTACCTTAAATCTTCTGTCAAAGAACACTCTTGGTTCAATGGGGAGACATTTACTAATAAGTAAAAATCTTTGACACTAGAGCAGCTGACAAAAGGATCAAAAAACAAAAAGCAGTTGTAGCATCATTACATTTATGTAGCCTAAATAGTTTTTAAAATATGATCAAGTACATTACATAATTTTATCTTTCCAATAAATTTGTAAGGTGGTTATGTTATTCATATTAAGTCGCTTATCTTGTGTGAACTTCAGAGTCCTCATCTTTAAATGGGATATATTTAACAGGGTTGCTGTGAACCTAAACAAAATAACATGTGTAAAGTACTCAATATTTGGTAGCCTGGGTTTTTTAAATTATTATTATCCCTACAAATAGAGGAAACATTGCTTAGAGAAAGTAAACAGTCCAAGGGCATTCAATTGACTTCATTGAGTCACTGCATAGGGCTGTGAATATAAAAATTCATGAAATCCCATCCCTGCCTTCTACCTAGGAACTCATACTCACTCTTAGTAAGAAAGCAAACAAGTTCTAGAACCAAGCGTTCTTTTCACTCTGTTCTGATGCAAATCCAGAAAAAAAGAGGTAAACTGAAACCCATGTCAATGATTGCTTAGATTAAAAATCTTCTGGGGCACCTGAATGGCTCAGTTGGTTAAGCTCCCGACTTCAACTCAGGTCATGATCTCATGGTTCGTGAGTTTGAGCCCTACATCTGCTGTCAGCGCAGAGCCCACTTCAAATCCTCTATCTCCCTCTCTCTCTCTGCACCTCCCCTGTGCTCTTGCTCTCTCTCAAAAATAAATAAACATGTTTAAAAAAAATTTTTTTAAACCACAACCTTCTGCTTATGCAGGGTTTTTTTTTTAACTGTGGTTAAGAGTAGTCTAAGTCAATGTGCCCTCCCTAACCTGCCTCTCCTCCATAGTCAGGAAATCCTGAACAGTGGGAATTTTCTCCTTTAAACAGAAAACTTTTGCTTTTGTGTAACACTGTACAGTTGACTAAAAACACTTTCACCTATACTAAGTAATTTAATCTAACTAAATAACTTAATTTCCCCCAAATCCTATGAGTTATGAATTAGTAAAATCATTTTAGAGTAGAAGAAATTGAGACACAGATATAGGTGTCAAAATCCAGACTAGAACTAGATCAGTAGCCTCATGCTAGTTTAATTATTAGTTTAAAGCTTCCCCACTAAACTACACTAAACCTATGCTAAAAAATTTTTGCACTCTCACCTAGATTTCCTTCTATTGTCACTGAGCCTCTGTGACACGCTCTAATTCTCCTAGGGGCCCAATACTGAACCTTGTATTTGAGGACTTCCCCCAGGCAATATGTTTATTCAATAATCCATGCAACATAATATAATATCACCTTTTCAAGTAAGGCTATGACTTTTACATAGGCTACATCCATAAAAAGAGATGGAGAATGATACTTTGCATTTGTTTAGCAGTCTTTCTAAGTGCTTTCATATATATTATTCAGAGAAGGAGAATGAAATGTGAATTTAAGAGTAGAAAGGATGTTAGAGATTCTCAAACCCAGTGTTTCTTAACCTTGTTTGGGTCACTTGCCAATTTGAGAATCTGACAAAAAGCTACAGACCTCATGCTCAGAAAGATGTACAAATGAACATATACATACAAATCTGCAAAATTTCAAGGGGATTCTTGGACTGCCCCCAGTTAAGAACTGCTCTAATTTACAACTCTCAATTTACAAAGGAAGAAACTACTATTTAATCATGATAGCATTCTTATGAGGAGACAGACTAAGGATTATTATTCACATTTTCTAGATCTGGAAACTAAGGTCCAGTGAAGTTTTAAGACTTGCCCAATGTATAACAGCAAGCAGTAGCAGAACCCAGGATGCTGCACAGTCTAGTTCTTATTCTTCTAGATCACATCGCCCTACCACTGGAACTTCTTCACCATAAGAAAGCCTCTTTCTATAGTCAACAGTTTATTTGACCCTTCATAACACACATAATTCTTGACCTCCAGTGATAAAGCTCCAAATAAAAAAATTGTTCTCTTCACAACAGTAACTCATTTCTTAGAGATTTCCAAAAAGTTTTAGTCACTGCTAACACATTAAATATTAGAATCTAAAAATCAGAATTGTAAACAACTCTGTAATTTCTATATTGGTGCTTAAATACCAGTCTGGTCAACCTTTCCATTTAGTAGCAAACATACCTGAATGTAGGCAAAGAAGGCAAATATGTTAGCACTTCTTTTGGAAGGGTGCAGTTGAGTAGTATTAGCACATTAGAATTATATCTACCACACAGAATGCTTACTAAATATTTATTGAATGAATAAATGAATTTGCCTATAAATATCATTGAACTTTTCAAATATTTTGCTTCCACTTTCAAAAATTATATATAAAAGTAAGAATACACTCAAATACAGTACTTTGTGGTTATGGTCTAAGTTAAACCTTCAACAGTATATTCAACACTAAACTATACATAAAAACAAATACGTTTTTTAAAATGTTTACTCAGGTTTTATCAAAACAGTCTATTTATTGAGATAGTGGTCCCGATTAATTTTATTTTAATTTATTCATTCTCTCATAATATAAACATATATAAAATATATATTGGGAAGAAACTGTCCCAGATACATATAAAATATTTAGATATGCCAAAGATACTATAACATTTATGATGAATGTTAAATGTTTGCAAGAATATAGTTATTATTAACACTTAATTTAACTTCACGTAATAGCAGGCTATCTTGTACTCTCAAGATTTCCGTATCTGAAGAGCAATCTTTATTTGTAAAGCCAAAAGCTTCCAGAATATATGCCAGGGTGCTGAGCATTTTGGTATTTAAAAAGAATGAAAGATGCTGTGTTTTAGCTTTGCTTATTTACGTCAGCTTTAGTAGACTTTGAGTCTGAATTTTAATGTTTCATCAGCATAGATTTTGTGATAACTAGATAGATTAAAATTTTTCTACAAAACAAATGCTTATTAAGGCAATAAACCTGTTGAAAGAATAAATTAGCAGGCAGGTTATGCTTTTAGGATATCTATACTACAGAAAAGGTATTGTACCCACTCTACCTAGTGATTAGGTTTATATTACAATGTGACTCATAAGACTCACTGTACTGAATAAAAATTTAGGCAATTAGTGATCTTATTTCTTAGGAAGAACTGCTTGCTATCGTATATTAACACAGATCTCACTCAATTAAAATTGCTCACAGTCAGCAAAAATAATTTCTGCACTGTAATGAAATAATGAAATAATTATATGCAAGGGAGGACTTGTGATCTTTTTAATTATTCTATTCTTCATTTTTAAAAGGGCTATTTGAAAACGTACTCTTATAATTGATTGCTATAAATCAGTCAAACGCATTCTAAGGATCATAAATATTCTAACTTTTAAAAGACAAAGAAATGCTAAATATTCAACGGAATACTTCAATATTCAGAAAATTTAATCTGGGGGGAAAGGATAGACTGCTCTTTGGAAAATAAAAAAGTAAATTTGTTGTCCCGTGAAAAATGAAATATCTTGAATGTCAGTAACAGAAATGGAATTAACAAGAGATCTTTTTATTGTTTTTTAAGGTCATTAGGCTGTGAATTCTATAATTATGGAAATTGTCAGTCCAGTTCTGTAAGAATGTTTGCTCCCATCCATAAGGTAGTAGAATGTTCAATCAGTCTCTCTCGTGGGAAAGTTAGGTCATAACTGTAAGTGTACCAGCAAAATTGAATTAAGCAAAGAGATTTCATTAGTATTTATAGCCAGAAGGCATCTGTAAAAGTACAGGGCAAAGAAGTTATGTGGAAGTCAAAGGAGAAAAAAAAAATGGGTTTCCAGTGACAAAGGCGAATCTGAAAGAGATATAAGTGTATAATGAATAAGAGCTATTGAACGCTACTGCAAAGAGGGAGTTGCAAAGATGTCAAATATTGATTTTCTTGTGTATGCCTTTGGACTACATATGTAATTGTTTGGATTTGCTGTCTTCATGGTACAACAATATTTGTTGTCGAAGGTTAAAAAGCATGATGTGAAATAAACTAAAAACTAAGAAACATGTTGGAGAATTATAATAATCCTCCACTCAGTATCTCATTGAAAGGTTTCTATATTTTCTTGCAAAACAACATTTTTAATGAAGAAAAATATTCTATATTTTTCAAACAGAACACAAGATCCTTATTATTAATTATGTTAATTGATAATTATTTGATTGACTTTCAGCATCATTTTAAATTGAACCAGGTTCTCTACTTCCTTATTTTATTGACTGGATATTCTTAAAACATCTATCTAATTTTGAAAGCAGTTAAACCATACTTTATTTATGCAGTATATTATAATCAATCCAGTTAAAGCTAAATTGATAATAAAAATCTCATGTCACCACTTTGAAAGAAATATTTTCTATAGGGTTTTCCTTTTCACTACAGAAACTCCATAAAGAGAACTTTTGCATTTTAAAGTCTACATAAGCATATATATTTTAATAACAAATTGCAAACTCAATCAAATGAACAATTAAGATCATACAGTCACTAGATAAACAAATACTACCTTCTATTGTTTTCAGGGGTTATTTTATGTCTAATTATTCGAGTCTCAACAATGAATTTTAACAATCATAATGTTCTTTTTACGTAACAGAATCACTTGTTTCTTTTATCTGATTTTATTATTGTTAGGACCTTGAGTGAACATTTATGAATATTACCTTGTTGTCTTTCCTACTTCAGGAAGTTAAAAACAGCAAAACTCTCCAGGTGGATTTTATTGCACTTAAAACCATAATGACCATAAACTGAAAAGAGAAAGAAAAAAAAAGGTATGAGATGTTTTAAGCATTAGAGGCAGACAGGGGTACAAATAAAGGAACAGTATAATATATGGCAGAAGCCTATCATTTTACCAGTGCAGAAAATACTAGAAAGGAAAAACCTGCAGAAAAGACAATTTCTGCAGCACAAACAAGTGTCACATGTTATTTTCAATGACTCACTTTTAACGTTACTAAATATTTAATAGCAAAGTAAAACAGAGTGACAGCATTGAGTCTATGTGAAATCCAAAATATTTTTTTCCCAGGGCTTTGGAAGCATGTAGGACGGGAAGGAGGTAATCTGACAGTAATGGCAGCTCCTCTCTGAGGTAAATACTTGTCAGGAACAAAACATAATTCAATTGCACTCCTCTTTTCTGAAAAGGTTGCTTGTGGAATATCCATCATAAAGTCATTTCTATTTCTTAAGAACTATTAGTGCCTGGCCCTTGCCTTCATTAAGACACTCTTTTTCAATATATTCTTTTATTTTAGACTTCATCCCAGTTTTCAGCTACACAGTGCACACTGCAATTTCCCGGCTACCAAGGGAGCTGTCAGCCACACCCCCCAATGACTGACATGCAAGGACAAGGTAGCAATGGAGAGAAAGGCGGATTTGTTGGCACTAAGTCGGAAACATTTCTTAAACCCTAGAGGTTAAAAGAGAGTTTGGCCAAGCCTCTGAGCCAGAGTGCTATATCATTTAGCTGACACTAACATTACCATACTTCCCATTAGGAGGGCATCAGTCTCCTGGCCCGTTAATCTCACCCAATGTTCTGGTGGAGCTAAAGAAGCTAGAAGTTTTGAGAGTCCCTGCCGCTAGACCTCAATGTTGCCTAAGCAAGCATTAAGAGATTATGGTAATAATAGGTGTGCTTACACCAAATAAAAGGTTTCATTAATCAAGCCATATTGAGATAAACCTGTCACTGGATGGAGGAGACCAGAAATCAAATACTGTGAAAGTTCTGACAGATTGTTAAATAGAAACCCTTTAAAATAGAATTTAATTTACTGTGATATTATAGATATTTATGCATCAATAGGCAAGTGCAGATTGAGTTCAGAGGTCGGCTCTGGTATTTGAAAAATAAAAGCACAGGATGAAACAAAAGGTGACAGTTACCTTTGTCTGAAATTAGGGTTCATTAGACTAAATGGGAAGGTTCTAACTGATTCATGTAGGGAACTGAAGCACAGCATGCGATGTGGTGTGCAATATTGGATAACAGGCAAATCCAATTAAGGGATCTTCATTCTGTTAAAGACTTGTCTACAAACTTAAAAAAAAAAATCCCAAAGCCAGCCATGGGGAGTACAGGTGGTTGTCTGTGGTGACCCTCCCTCACACCACAGTAGGTGAATATTATTTCCTTCCCAGCATTATGGTTAGGAGTTCAAATCACAGCTCTGCTACTTACTACTTACTTACTGGTATGACTTTTGCAAACGACCTCATTTTGGCCTCAATATCCTAATCAGTGAAACAGGTACTACCAGAAACTATCTGATAGGGCTGTTGTGAGGAATGAGATCAGTTTTCCAAAGTACTTAGTACAGTAGCTAGCAATGCACAAGAAACCATAGTTATTAATTCTTTTTCCTTCTCCTGTTTTTCTCTCCCTCTTCACTTCTTCCACGCTCCTTTTTATCTTTTGCCCCCCTCTTCCCTTCTTCTTTTACTCCGACTATCCCACAGCACCAACCAACAGCACCAGCAGCAAGCACCTCCAGGCACTGTGCAGCCTCTTTGGATCAAAGAGCCTTGTTGACCTGTGGTTTGCAGGCAGAATTCAAAATAAAGATATGAAAGTCCTGTTCATTCATACTGCCTTATTAATGAAACAATGCTGGAAGTTCCTTTGGCTCTCTATGTCTGAAATTTGCTTGCTCATACTCACAGAAGGAAGTTCCAGATTCTACCAAATTGATCCACAAGTGCAGTCTTTCCTTAAAGCCAAATCAGGACTTTGTCACAAATTTCTTACTAACTGGTGGCTAAAAATATGTGTGACAAATCGCTAAGAAGATTTGTTTACAAATCTTTTTAAAGAATCCCACACTCTATATGTTTTATAAGAATACAGGTTGACATTACATATTTCAATCTAATTCATATTTCTAACACTTCTATCTTTCCTAGGCTTTGTTTTGTATTTTAAGGTTTCTTTTTCTTAGTGTCTCTATCCCATTCCATTTATTTTGGTTGAAAGAAAAAAGAAGTCCTTTTAAAAAAGTTTGAATAATGGTCACAGAAAGAGTCTCTGTAGAAAAACAGAGAGCACCTTACCCATATATGAAAGATAATAGGCAGGCAGCATACAATCTTGTTACTATACCTCCCAGGTGTCTAAAAAACAGCCAAGACAGACTCAAAATGCTACAAAAGTAGTTGTGCCCTTCTGAGAAAGTCTTTGTCTTCCCTGGACTCCCAAGCTGGGTTAAGTTCACCTCCTCCAAATCTACCTGTTCCCTGTGAATCCTATATCAGAACTCTTCCCACACTATTGACTTATCTTCCTTCCCCAACACTAACCTATAAGCTATTCATGAGCACAGATATCTTATTTATCTTTTTAAAAACACCAGCAGTGGTGTTTTTGACAAATGTTTGCTGAACTGATAAAAAAAAAATATCCAGGCCTGAGTTAAATTTTCCATTGAAACCCCCTTCACATTTATTAATTGTAAGTGGCATACTTGACCTGCCTGTAAAGACAAAATGATTCAGACCACTTGAAATGATTTAATATTAAAACAAGAGCTTTGGGAGCACCTGGATGGCTCAGTTGGTTGAGCGTCCAACTCTTAATTTTGGTCATGATCTCACAGTTTGTGAGTTCGACCCCATGTTGGGCTCCATGCTTAACATGGAGCCTGCTTGGGATTCTCTCTCTCTCTCGCTCTCTCAAAATAAATAAAAATAAACATTAAAAAAATAAGAGCTCTGAGAAAACTTTGCTTTAAGTAAAAGCATCCTTGGGGCACCTGGGTGGCTCAGTCAGTTGAGCATCTGACTTTGGCTCAGGTCATGATTTTGCAGTTTGTGAGTTCGAGCCCCGCATCAGGCTCACTGCTGTCAGCGCAGAGCCCACTTTGGATCCTCTCTCTACCTCATTCTCTGCCCCTCCCCTACTCACGCTCTCTCTCTCTCTCTCTCTCTCAAAAATTAAAAAAAAAATTATAAAAGTGTCCTCAAACCATAACTCTCTTTTCTGAATTTGTTGGTGTCACTTTGTACTTAGTCTTTACCTGTATATTAATAGAACCATAGTTCAGGGGCACTAGGTGGCTCAGTCAGTTAAATATCTGATTCTTGATTTCGGCTCAGGTGATGATCTCACAGTTCATAAGATTGAGCCCAGCATCATGTTCTGCCCTGACAGGTCGGAGCCTGCTTGGGATTCTCTCCCTCTCTCTCTGCCCCTCCCCCACCCATACTAGCTCACTCTCTTTCTCAAAATCAATAAATAAACAAAAATAAATAAATAAAATAGAACCATAGTTCAAAGAGAAGTGGAAAACTAAAAAAAGTGTTTCAATTTTTAGCTACCACCCCTCCCTCAGATATAAATCATTTGATTTTTCTATTCCTGTTACCTGTTTAATAAAATGAAAATATTGATATAGGCCAAGTATAGATATTGTATTTATTTTTAAGGGTCAGACATCTATATTTATTGTTATCATAATTGCTTTTAAATTGAGAATGTTCAACTTTTGTGAATTGTATTAGTTATCTACTGCTGTGTAACATATGATCCCCCAAATATAACAACTTAAAACAGCAAGTATTTATTATTTACAAAGTTTTGGGGGTCAGGAATCTGAGTGTGACTAAGCTAAGTGGCTCTGGTGCAGGATCTCTCACACACTCCAACAATCAGCTAGTACTGAAGTTATCGGAAACTTTGACTGGAGTTAGAGTTTTGACTTTGACTTCCAAGATGGCTCACTCACATGGCTATTAGCAGAAAGCTGGTTTTCCTCAGTGGCTATTGGGCAGAAGGTCTCAGTTCCTTGCCATGTGGACCTTTAACAGAGCTGTCTGAGTGTCCTCGTGAGCTGGCACCTACCTTCCCCATAGTGAGGGAATGAAGACAATACAAGGCAGAAAGAAGCCACACTGCCTTCTATGAGGTAACCTCAGAAGTGACATATCATTATTTATATCATATTCTATTGGTTACACAAACCAATGCTGATACAACGTTGGGAGGGGACTATACAAGGCCATTATTACCAGGAGGCAAGGGATCATTGGGGACTATGTTGGAGCCTGGCTACCACAGCAGTAAAAATTAATATCCACTCCAATGGAGCAGAGAAGAAATGATTCTTAGTTGATTAGGGAGTGGAAAGCCAGAGTCAAAATGACTTTTAGAACTGAGATTCAAGTGTACTAAGCCACCTCAAATAATAATTAATTAAGTAGATGAATTGGGAGTTCTAATTTCTTGTTCCTATAGTTTTTATATCCAGAATTCTTCATTGTATCACTTATTCCCTAAAGTCATCAAAAGCAAATTTACCTTCCCCAACTTTACCTATAACTGCAACATTTGAGGTTAGGGAAAAATCATACTTCTCCTAAGCAATAGACAACATCAATAACCAAGACATAAAATAAACCCACACCTGTGGATATAGGAGGTAAAAGACACAGACTGAATATTCATAGGGAGCACTTTATTATACTAGTTCTTTTCAATATCTCAGACGGTTGTACAAGAATCATATGCAACTAGATTCTCTGATTCTCAAATGAACAGTATGAAAGTCTGAATCCCAGTGGGTTTGACAAATACTTTTCCATCAAATGATAACTCACCATCAAAAGATAATTTTCCCTATATCCTACTTCCTATACCCTGCCAGGTGAAAAAGAAAAATGGGAATTCAGGGGCACCTGACTGGCTCAGTCAGTAGAGCATGCAACTCTTCGATCTTGGTGTTGGACATCTAAGTCCCACATTGGGTGTGGAGGTTACTTAAAATTAAAATAATTAGGGGCACCTGGGTGGCTCAGTTGGTTAAGCACCCGACTTCTGCCCAGGTCATGATCTCATGATGCATGAGTTTGAGCCCCACATCAGGCTTTCTCCTGTCAGCACAGAACATGCTTCAGATTCTCTGTCTCCTTCTCTCTCTGCTCCATCACCACCTCTCTCTCAAAAATAAACAGTTAAATAGAATAGAATAGAATAGAATAAAGTAAAATAAAATCTTTAAGGGGAACCTGGATGGCTCAGTCGGTTAAGCGTCTGACTCTTGATTTCAGCTCAGGTCATTATCTAACACTCGTGAGATCAAGCCCAGAGTAAGGCTCCATTCAGGGCATGGAGCCTCCTTAAGATTCTCTCTCTCCCTCTCCCTCTGCCTCTCTCTCTCTCTCTCTCTCTCTGTCTCGAAAAATCAATTCAAACGTAAACTAATCTAAAAAAAAAAAGAAAAAGAAAAATGGGAATTGAGATATGAGTTCTAGCCCCAGCTCTCATTAACTTCCTGTATGATTTCTAACATATTACATCTCTGCTATTCAACTTTAATTTTTTTTAATTTTTAAAGTATTTATTTATTTATTGAGAGAGAGAGAGAGACAGAGCGTGAGCAGGGGAGGGGTAGAGAGAGAGGGAGACACAGAATCCAAAGCAGGCTCTAGGCTCTGAGCTGTCAGCACAAAGCCCCACACAGGGCTCGAACTCACCAACTGTGAGATCATGACCTGAGCTGATATTAAGAGTCGAAGTCTTAACCAACTGAGCCACCCAGGCACCACTCTACTTTTCAACTTTAAAGAGCCAAATGTATCAAAAGAACTCCTCCAAGACAATATTAATCCCATAATTCTAATTCATCTGTCCTTTCAGATAAACCCAACTTGCTTATCCTTATCTACTGTCATTTGTGACCCTGATTACATTGATTTCTTACTACATTGTATCAGAAAGCAATAGGACAATGGCCATATCTGAATTTATATTAGGCTTTTGTCTATCACCACCCGTCTTTCCCAAAAATACTGCTGGAAAATACCCTGTAATATTCACTGAGGGAAGCTCAGCAGAAATGAAAATACTCAGCCAGCAAGGTAAAATTATTCTGTGACCAATGGAACCAAATTGGAGATAAATTTAGGTACATAGATATAAAAACCAATTTTTAATCGTTTTAACAAAAAATGATTGCTTGTAGACAGAGACAGGAAGATGTCTTTCCCCAAAGGATTCACTCTTGACAAAGTTTGGCAGCATGATGAAAGGCAGAGGAGTATGATTCCATGGTAGTAGAGGAAATGATACTCTCATCAGCTGGCAACCAATTTTCCTCAGAGGAGGTACAGACACAGCTAAGTCAGGCCAAAAGTTATGAATGTCCCTGAATTCCCACGGGAAAAGACTGTACTGCAAAGAAAGGAGTTTCATCTATTGAGCCTAGACAAGCTTGAACAAAAACGGAAAGCCCTTTAGCAATTTCCTGACAAAGAAAAGAAGAAAAGCAAGAAAATGAGGGAAAGAAATACAGGTAAGGAAGAGAAAGAGTACAGAAAGAAAACAGTAGGAAAATACAAGAATGAAAGAAAAGACGGAAAAGTTGTCCAGAACTGGAAACTCATCAAGGAAGCCCCGATTGTCTTGTTCAATAAGGTCCCCCTACCATCTACCACAGTGCCTGGTATAAAACAAGTGTTTGGTGTATGTTAAATTAATTTAAAAATGGAGATAAAGAAATAAAAACAGTTTTGAAAAAGGCGGGAAATTCATTTGCTTCCAGCCGAGTAATAACTTCAGACAAAAATCTCACAACTGAACAATACATGTGACCAAATGAGAGGAAATAGATGGATCAGTACAAATCTATTACCCCTCTGGAAAAAAAGAAATGAAAATACATGTCCTACTGCTACATATCTTATCACTTTTTCAAATTCTCTCCTATATATTACTAATCTGTATCAGTTACAAACCTCATATTTTAGGATCATTTTAAAAAAAGAAAACCAATAACATTTTTTACATACCAGTTCAAAAAAATTGCTGATGGTCCTAAAAAAAAAAAAGAAAAATAGCACTTTATTTGGACATAGAAACCACATAGTCATCTATGTCATTTCTTAGAGTTCTACCAATATTTTTTTATTAAAATAAAATTTTCAGGAAAAAGGAGCTATGTAAAAAAATAGCATTTAAAGGTTTTCTAGGGTTTTAGTCCTACTGCAGAATAAGTTATTTGTTTATAAATTTTGTTGTTCAGGCTAAACAGTGACACAAGATCAAACTGTATTACAATTCACTCAGCTCATACAGCTCGGTTCATTCCCCTTCTACAGATTATTTTAGATCTTGGTCTAACACAACTATCCCTTTAGGACCAGTCAGATTGCCATAGTAATTGCTCAGTGACCACAGTTGTTGAAACTTTGACACAGGAATGACCACGGTTCTAGGTCAGCTTTCATTTCACCGAGAAAGGAAGACACATTAACAAAAGTGGGACTACACACACACACACACACACACACACACACAGACTGAATCACAAATACAAGGTCTGTTATAAAAAGGAAGCAAAAAGAATAGCAGCTTGAAGAAGAACTTCGATTTCGCATAAAAACCCAGATCAAAAATACTATTTTTCCCCTCCATCATTCTACTTTTTAGAGAACATGAAAGAGATCACTTCTATACAGCATTTTAATCAGATGTGCCTTTGTTTAAATGAATTCTATTCCTAAGTGGAAATAATAGAACCAGACAGCCTATTAGTAATCCATGCAATATTTTTCAAAGTTCATTTCTGCTGGTAAATAAATATTTTAGAACAAGACTGAGAGATTGATCTTTTTCTTAATAAAATGAATTTCAAATGATCTAATTTTATGTCAGCTTAAAGTATGATTAAATTTAATACAGAAACTATAAACATGTTTATAAAATAAGGTACATTATAAGGAATTGAATTGAAATTTATCTGTAAAATGAAAAAAAACACATTTCAATTGAATCAGGTATCAGATATCTGTAAATACTGTTCCATGCCCACTCACATTCTAAACAAAGTAGGATCAAAGTAAGATGAGATACTCAAAGATATGAAATACAAGATAGTAGATACTCAAGCAATAAGTTTAATATATCTCCACATTTTATGAAAAAGGGAGCTTCCTTTTAAATGGACCAACATTATATTCTAAAAGGAGGCCAAAATATTAATTTTTAAATTCATTTTAGTAATTTTCTTTATGCAGATTTAGATTCTTACCTAGAGCTTGTCAATCATCATTAATTACTAATTGTTACTGGTGTGTCTGGCTGGCTCAGTCAGTAGAGCATGTGAATCTGGATCTGGTGGTAGTGAGTTCAAGCCCCACATTGGCCGTAGAGCTTACTTTAAAAAATTATTTTTATAACTAACATTTATTGAGCACTTATATATCAGGTACTATGCTAAGTACTTTATTACATTTTCTCACTTAACCCTAAAAATCCTATGAGGTAAATAAATTATTTTCCCCATATTACTGGTGAGGAAACTGGGACTTTTGACAATATGATGTTCTAAGATAACAAAAACAAACTGTCCATTACAAATATATAAAAATGCTGGAAGAAATAAAATAAACATTATTTTAAACATATGACTGAGAAAAATAAATAAATATAAATAAATAAATAAATAAAAGTAGAACATGTGATTCTTGATCTCACGGTTGTGAGTTTGAGCCCCACTTGGGTGTAGAGATTATGTAAAAATAAATAAATAAATAAATCTTTTAAAAAAATAGACATAAAAAAATAAAAATATGACTGAGAAAAAAAGAAGGACGAAAGGAAATCAATCAATCTTAGGTGCCAGAAATGAAAAGATCAATGAACCATAAGGTAGATCCTCAATTGGGTTGAGGAAGATTGGTCCCAGTAACCTAAAGACTTAAGTTTTAACATTCACATAAAAACCATAAGGCTTTAGGTGTGCATGAAGAACTAAGAATCCTTGTATAAAGCAAGACTCCCAAATGTCTACTCTTTCTGAGAAGAGATAAACTAGAAAAGAAATATGTTAACCAGGATAAGATGACAAAGAACCTTACCTTTTGGGTTTTAATTTGGAGGGGGGGAACTTCCCCCAAATTCACAATCTCAGGCCTGTGCCACCCATAAATTTGGGGCTAAAATGAATATAATATGCATGGTTTAGGAGGCCTCAAATTGAGAAGTTAACACAACAAGCTATGGTTGGTGATCTCTCTAAAACTACTGGTGGAAGCAAAAGCTCAAAAGCCTCATAAAGATAATCTCACAACAAAACATGTGACAAAATAATCCACAACGATCAAGAATCTGTATGTAAGAACTTTAAATAAAAGAACACTCTGCAAAGCAATACTGAGAAAGGAATAAAGCCATAAAAAAGGAGGTACTATGACAAAAATAAGTTGATTATGGAGAAAAAGATAATATAAATTTTTTTTTAATTCAGCACTTTCAGAAGTTAAATATTAAACTTTTGAGGGGCACCTGAGTGGCTCAGTCAGTTAAGCATCTGACTCGATTTCAGCTCAGGTCATGATTTCACGACTCATGAGTTCAAGCCCTGCATAAGGCTCTGCACTGGGCATGGAGCCTGCTTAAGACTCTCTCTCTCTCCCTCTCTCTGCCTTCCTCCTCCTTCCCCCCTCTCCCCAGATCATGAGCTTGAGCATGTGCTCTCTCTCTCTCTCTCTCTCCCTCTCTCTGTTTTTCTCAAAAAAAAAAAAAAATTAAACAGTTGAAAGTTAAAACTATGGGTACCTGGCTGGCTCAGTTGGTAGAGCATATAACTCATGATCATGTCATGAATTCCAGCCCCATGTTGGGTGTAGAAATTACCTTTAAAAAAAAGTTAATGGGCACCTGGGTGGCTTGGTCAGTTGAGAATCCAACTCTTGATTTCAGCTCAGGTCATGATCACAGGGTCATGGGATTGAGCCCTGTGTCAGGCACCACTCTCAGCTTAAGATTTTTCTCCCTCCCTCTGTCCCTCTCCTCTGCTTATACTCTTTTTTCTCTAAAATTTAAAAAAAAAAACAGTTAAAACTCAAGGAATGGGTTAAATAGAAGATTAAACACAGCTGAAAAATAATTAATGAACTGAAAGATAGATCTGAGTAATGAAGCACCAAGAGGTAAAAAATGGGAAAATTTAAAGAGAAGAGGCACAAAGAATAGAATCAAAAACTCCAACTCATCTCTGATATAAAAAGAACGGGTAGAATAGGGGAAATGCAATATTCAAGAAATAATGGCTGCAGGGGGCACCTGGGTGGCTGAGCCGGTTGAGCATCTGACTTCAGCTCAGGTCATGATCTCGCAGTTCATGAGTTCAAGCCCCGCGTCAGGCTCTATGCTGACAGCTTGGAGCCTGGAACCTGCTTTGGATTCTGCATTTCCCTCTCTCTGCCCCTCCCCTGCTCATGCTCTGTCTCTCTCTTGAAAATAAACAAATATAAAAAAAAATTTTTTAAATAAATAATAGCTGCAGAAATGGTTTAGCCACTTTGGGAAACAGTTTGGCAGTTCTTTAGAAAGTTGAACATAGTTACCATATGACTCAGTGATATATTCTAGATATATATATATATATATATGAATTGAAAATATATTTCCACACAAAATCTTATAATACATGGATATTAATAGCAGCATTACTCATTATAGCCAAAAAGTAGAAAACATCTCAAATGCCTATCAACTGACAAATGAACAAAATGTGTTATATCCATATGTGGGAATAGTATTTGTCCAAAAAAAAGGTGAAGTTCTGATACATGTTACAACATGGATGAACTCTGAAAACATTATAGTAAAAGAATCCAAACACATATGGTACATATTTATGTTTAAGGGTATGCCACAATGAGGAGAAAATCAATCAACCAAAACCAAGCCAGAATGAATATAGATGTTAGGAATATTAGATAAGGACATTAAAAGAGTTATTATAGGGGTGTCTGGGTGGCTCAGTTGGTTAAGCAGCCATGTCTTGATTTCAGCTCAGGTCATGATCTCATGGTTCATGGGATCAAGTCCCACATCCATTCATATTGAAAGTCTAGAACATGGAAATCTATACAGACAGAAAGTAATGTAGTGCTTACTTAGGGCTTGGGGATAGGAGAGACAGGGAGACAGGGAGTGATAGCTAAGTAATATGAGATTTCTTCCTCAGGTGATGAAAATATTCTAAAATTAACTATGGTAATAGTTGCACATAACTGTGAACATATTAAAAACTGTTCAATTGTACACCTTAACTAAGTGAATTGTATCAGTGTGAATTATATCTTAATAAAGCTGTTTTTTAAAAATGAAGATGAAATAGACTATTGCAAGCATACAAAAGCTGAAAGAATTCATCATCAGGAAATCTGCACTACAAGAACTATTTTTTTATGTTTATTTATTTTTGAGAGAGAGAAAGAGACAGAGTGCAAGCAGGAGAGGGGCAGAGAGAGAAGGAGAGAGACAGAATCTGAAACAGACTCAAGGCTCTGAGCTATTAGCACAGAGTTGGATGCAGGGCTCAAACCTATGAACCGTGAGATCATGACCTGAGCTGAAGTTCGATGATTGACTGAGCCACCCAGGTACCCCTCTATTTTCCTTTATAGATTTTACTTTTTTAAGTAATCTCTCCACCCAACGTGAGACTCGAAGCCACAACCCCAAGATCAAGAGTCACATATTCCACTGACTGAGTCAGCCAGTTGCCCCAGTGCACTACAAGAACTATTAAGGAATGTCTTTTTGGAAGAAGGAAAATGACACCAGATAAAAATATGGGCCTATTCAAAAAAGCAAAGAGCACTAGACATGGTAACTATGTGAGTAAATACATGAATTTTTTCTTATTAATCTCATTAAAATATAAAAAACAATAACAATGTGGTATGAGATGTATATTTTGTAAAAGTAAAATGTATGACAATAATACAAAGGCTGAGAAGAGAGAAATAGAAATATACTATTATAAGGTGCTTATACTGTATATGTAATACAATATCACTTGAATGTATAATGTGATAAAGATGAATACTATAAATTCTAAATCAGGGGTGCCTGGGTGGCTCAGTCGGTTGAGCATCCGACTTCAGCTCAGGTCAGGATCTCGTGGTTTGTGAGTTTGAGCCCCACATGGAGCTTTGTGCTGATAACTCAGAGCCTGAAGTCTGCCTCGGATTCTATGTCTCCCTCTCTCTCTGCCCCTTCCCCACTCGCACTGTGTCTCTCTCAAATAAATAAATAAACGTTAAAAAAAATAAATTCTAAATCAAACACTAAAATAACAAAAAGAGTTATAACTAAAAGACCAACAAAGCAGATACAATAAAATCATAAAAATATTCAATCCAAAAGAAGGCAGAAAAGGGGAAAAGGGAGAACAAAGAAAGATTGCACAAATGACAAATAGCAAATTTACACCTAATGATTATCAATAATCACATTAAATATAAATGGAGAAAATAGCCCCACCAATTAAAAGGCAGAAATTATCAAATTGGGTAAAAAAGCAAGACCCAAATATATGCTACTTATAAGAAACCCACTTTGAATATGAAGATGCATATAGATTAAAAATAGAAGGATGGGAAAAGTTATACTATGCTAATACTAATCAAAAGAAAGCTGGAGGGGTTATATAAATATCAAAGTAAATTTCAGAACAAAGACCATTACTAGGGATAAACATGGTCATTTCTTAAAGATAAAGGAGTCAATTCATTAGGAGAGCATAACAATCCTAAACACTTATAAACCTAATAACTATAGCCTTAAAACACATAAAGAAAAACCTGAGTCACAAATAGGCTCAGAGATTTCAATATTCCTCTATTAAAGTTGATAACTAGACATAAAATCAGAAAATATACATAAGACTTTATTTTTCTAATTTTTTTAATGTTTATTCATTTTTGAGAGACAGAGAGAGACACAGCATGAGCAGGGTAGGGCAGAGAGGGAGACACAGAATCCGAACCAGGCTCCAGGCTCTGAGCTGTCAGCACAAAGCCTGATACAGGGCTCAAACTCACAAACTGTGAGATCATGACCTGAGCTGAGTCAGACGCCCAGCCTACTGAGCCACCCAGGTGCCCCAACATAAGACTTTAAAAACACTGTCAATCAGGGAACCTTGCTGGCTCAGTTGGAAGAGCATGTGACTCTTGATCCTGAGGTTGTGAGCAGTAATGTTGGGTGTAGAGATTACTTAAATAAATGAGTAAGTGACTTAAAAAAATAAAAACACTATCTATCAATCTGATATAATTGATATCTATAAAACACTCTAACAACAGCAGAAAACACATTGTTTTCAAGTGTACACAGAACACTTACTATGATAAACCATATCCTGAGCAATAAAATAAGTCTCAATACATTGAAAAGTATTCAAGTCACACCAAGTGATAACAATGGAATTAAATCCAAAATCAGTAACAAAAGGACATGTAGAAAATCCCCAAGTATTAGGGAACTAAACTTCTAAATAACCCATGGGTCAAAGAAGAAATCAAAGGAGAAATTAGGTGGGGCACCTGGGTGGCTCAGTATTTCAGCTCAGATCATGATCTCATGGTCCATGAGTTCCAGGGCTCTACACTGGCATTGGGGAACCTGCTTGGGATTCTCTCTCTCTCTCTCTCTCTCTCTGCCCCTCTTCCACTTGTGCTCCTTCTGTCTGTCTCACTCTCTCTCAAAATAAGTTTAAAAAGTTAACAAAAGAGGGATGCCTGGGTGGCTCAGTTGGTTAAGCATCCAACTTCGGCTCAGGTCATGATATCACAGTTTGTAAGTTCGAGCCGCGCATCAGGCTCTGTGCTGACAGCTTGGAGCCTGGAGCCTGCTTCGGATTCTGTGTCTCATTCGTTCTCTGCTCCTCCCCCACTCATGCTCTGTCTCTGTCTCTCTAAAATAAATAAGTGTAGGGGTGCCTGGGTGGCTCAGTCGGTTAAGCATCCGACTCCGGCTCAGGTCATGATCTCACCGTTGGTGGGTTTGAGCCCCGCATCAGGCTCTGTGCTGACAGCTCAGAGCCTGGAGCCTGTCTTCGGATTCTGTGTCTCCCTCTCTCTCTGTTCCTCTCCTGCTCGTGCTCTGTTTCTCTCTCTGTCTCAAAAATAAATAAAACATTTAAAAAATAAATAAATAAAATAAAATAAAATAAAATAAAATAAATAAGTGTAAAAAAAATTTTTTAAACTTAACAAAAGAGAAATTAGGAAGTATTTTTTACTATATAAAAATGATAATATAACATAAAAATTTGTGTGATGCTGCTAAAGCCTTATTCAGAGGGAAATTTATAGCAGCAAAAACATCTATACTAGAAAAGAAAAACAATTTCAAAGCAATGACCTCAGCTGGCCAAAGGTAGTGAGTTATTTCAATTGACCATTCACAGTCAGTTGCACATCAAACTCATTCTACTCTTCCCTCCTTACCACTGCACTGACTAGTCTTTAAAAAAAAAAGGAAAAAGAATAAACCCCAAATAAGTAAAAATAAAGTAATAAAGATTAGAGCAAAAATTAATTAAGTGGAAAATATGACAGAAAAGCAATGAAACCAAAAGATGGTTTTTGAGATGAGGAAAATTGATAAAATTCTAGCCAGATTGATCAAGAAATTTTAAGAGTATAAAATGAATGAATTAAAAGTGTACATATTAACCCAGATAAATCTTAGAAATATATCTCATAATGTAGGGAAGAAAAAGCAAGTTGCAAAAGAATATAGACTATATGATTCTACTAAAGTTAAAAGACATGTAAAATGTGTGTGCATGTGCATGTATGTAATATTGATAATAAAAGTATGAAAGAAGAGCAAGGGAAATATGATTTTTAAAATTCAGGGTTATAATTATCTCTGGTAAGCATGGTAAGAAATAGTTCATTGAAGGCTTCAATCGAATTGGTGACACTCTTTATTTTTAAGCTGTGGGTTGGTTAGACAGGTGTTCACTTTATTATTTTTTATACTTATATGTACATTATATATATTATTTTGCCCATATAAAATATTTCAAAATTTTTATTTTTTTAATGTTTGCTTATTTTTGAGAGAGAGAGAGAGAGAGAGAGCACGAATGGGGGAAGGGCAGAGAGAGGAGACACAGAATCCGAAGCAGGCTCCAGGCTCTGAGCTATCAGCACAGAGCTGGACGCCGGGCTTGAACTCACTAAATATGAGATCATGACCTGAGCCGAAGTCAGACACTCAACAACTGGGTGAGCCACCCAGACGCTTTCCATATAAAATATTTCATAATAAAAATTTCGATAAAATGTATATGTAACCACTAAAAGGACAGAATTAAATGTATAATTTCCAAAGCAATAGAAAAGGAAAGAAGAAAGAAATACAGAAAACAAATAGAATACAGGAAAAGAATAAGGCAAGGAGAAGGAAAAAAGAAAAGCTTAAGTAATTATAAAGTGTTAAATGAGATGACAATAAATAACCGAAATTAATATAAATCAACGAAATTTGCCAATTAAAAATTGATATTCATAGTGAATTAATAAAGCAAAGGTTTGTATGGTATACTGTTGATAAGAAATAAAACACCTAAAACATAAGAACATGTCATTAAAAAATTGAAAGTAAATGAATGGAAAAAGTTATTCCATTCAAAGTCTTACCAAAAGAAAGTTGATGTAAACTATTAATATCAGCTAAGGTAGGCCTTAATGCAGATATGCACAAAGAGAATCTCTACATAATGACAAAAAGAAAAATTCACCAAGAAGCTCTAACAATTCTAAATTTATATACACCTAAAACTACGGCTTCAAAATACTGAAAGCAAAAATGCACAGAATGAGTAATTGTCAAATCTACCATTATGATGTGAGATTCTAACTCACCTCTCCCAGCAATGATAAATCAATATAAAGAGATAGATGTATATAAATACAGATGTTTTGAACAACACAATTTATAAGTCATTTTAGCTAATGACAGAACTCTGAATTCAACTGTTAGAGAATATACTTTTTCCAAGCACACATGGAACATTTAACTAAAACAATGACAACAACAGGTATTAGATTAAAAAGCAAATTCTTTTTTTTAATTTTTTTTGTTTTATTTATTTTTGAAAGAGAGAGAGAGAGACAGCATGAGCAGGGGATGGACAGAAAGAGAGGGAGACACAGGATTTGAAGACAGGCTCCAGGCTCTGAGCTAGCTGTCAGCACAAAGCCGGATGCAGGGTCCAAACCCATGAACCATGAGATCATGACCTGAGCCGAAGTCGGATGCTTAACCAACTGAGCCATCCAGGTGCCCTGAAAGCAAATTCTAATAAATGTAATCAGTACCTAGCCCACGTAGCTATTTAATAAATGTTAGTCTTCCTTTCTTCCATAAAGCTATTCAAACTAGGGCATAGTATAAGCCCAGCATTTTTATAATTATCTTCAATAACTATAAATAAATCCCAATTTTAAGAATATGTGGCATGCAGATATCTCAGGAGGACTGTATACAAAGTATATACTTCCTTCAAGTCTGCTCAGATGTCACCTTTGAGTCCTACACTGACAACACCATTAAAATTGCACCAACTGTCCTACTCCCAGCACGCCTGATCCCTTTACTCTGTTTCTCCTTTTTTTTTTTTTGTCTTTAACATTTATTGCTTTCTAAGGTAATGTATAAAGTCGTTACATCTTTTGTTGCCTTGATAGAAAGTAAGCTCCACTGGGGCACCTGGGTGGTTCAGTGGGTTAAGAGTCCGACTTCGGCTCAGGTCATGATCCTGTAGTTCCTGGGTTTGAGCCTGTCGTCGGGCTCTGCACTGACAGCTCAGAGCCTGGAGCCTGCTTCAGATTCTGCCTTCCTCTCTCCGTGTCCCTTCCCTGCTGCTGCTCTTTCTCTCTCTGTCTCTCAAAAATGAATAAATGTTAAAAAATTTTAAAAAGAGAGAAAGTAAGCTCCACTAAAATAAGTATCTTTACCTGTTTCACTGATGTACCCCCAACACCTAGAACAGTGCCTGACTTATGAGAAATGCCCTATGAAGATTTGTTCAATTATTTATCTCAAAGCATAATACACACTTAAAGATGAAGTTTATCACTAACAAGCTTAGATATAAATTCATATTTCAAAAACTTTTTCTTGATAATCTGAAGTTTTTTGGCCAGGGGCCCCTGGGTGGCGCAGTTGGTTAAGCAACAGACTCTTGATTTCAGTTCAGGTCATGATCTCATGGTTTATGAGTTCAAGCCTCACATCCTGCTCCACACTGACATGCAGAGCCTGCTTTGGATTCTCTCTCTCCCTCTCTCTCTGCCCCTCCCCATCTCTCTCTCTCTCTCTCTCAAAATAAATAAACTTTAAAAAAATAAAGTTTTTTGGCCAATTCCTTGTCAGCTCTAATTAGATCATTGTTACAGTTTTTATTTTGTGGTGTGCTAGAGAAAAGTTCTATTTAGATCATCATGATTTTTATCTTCTAATGTGACTAAGGAAGACATCTACTAGTAGGAGAGAAATGTCAGCTCTACCATTTTATCGTTAGTAAATCTTTAAACTGAAGTTTTCTTTTCAGGAATTTTTTCAAGCTTATGTTATATGTACAATTTGTAAGGTTATTTTAATTTATTATATAATAAAATCTACAAATTCACTTAACCCAGTAAATCCTAACTGCAATAACCTCACAGAAAGTTGGAAGCAAACAAACAAAAAGAATAAAGGTCCTTGTTAGCCCTCTGTATTGTACAATTCCTATTCTTCTCTCAGAAGAATCATCACCTTAGTGATCTCTTCTTCCATGTAGGAGACTACAATTTTAAGTAACCAAAGCAAAAGAAATAACAAATTATATATTTTTCTCCTTAATTTGGGAAAAATGGCAATTTGGGGCACCTTCCCCACATCATATCACAGGCTATTATTAGGTTTTTATGCCAGAGTAAAGGTTAATTGCATGAATATCCTGTTTAGTACTGGTAAGGGGGGGAGGGTTGCATTCCTGAAATAGGTGTGCAAACTAAATCAGTGTATATGTAGTTGTTTTAGCATAGCCCCTGTGGAGTTGCTTTGTAAGTCAACAATTGTTCTCTTCAAATCCCCTGAAGTCACCACATCCCTTAGGTAACAGCAGTTATCTTCTGCTACCTTTCCTACAACTATCAGTCAGTCCTGAAAGATTTCAGTGATGTTTATAAGGCCCTTCATAATGTCAAAAACTCCACCAATCCTTAAAATCCTCCTGGCTGTTCCTCTTTTTTCTCCACCTTTCACTTGAAGACACTTCAAACTGCCTTAAAATGCATTTTAATGCCAGTATGACACTCTTCCTTAGTTACTTCCTAACAAAGTACTACTCACGTACATGTTTTGTTAGCCATTATGTATTTGCTGGAACACAGGATAAACCGCAGAGACAGACCACCACAGAATACACCCATTTCAAAATGCGACCAACTCAGGAGAGTAGGATAAAGACCTTCAAGGATAAGAGCAGATGGCCAGAGTTCAGATATTCTGAGAAGCCAAAAGTGTACAACAGTTCACAGAATGCAGGGGCAAGGGGAGCACAGGATATATACTTAAATTTTGGTAACATTATACTTAAAAATATTTCAGAGATAGAAATCTATAAAAGCAGTGTTCTTAAAGATATTTTCTTTCCAGATGAATGTTGTTTTACTTGTTTTTTAATTTAAAAAAGTTTCTGTTGTTTTGTTTAATGTTTATATATTTATTTATTTTGAGAGAGCATCCCAAGCAGGCTCTGTGCTGTCAGCACAGAGCCCCACATGGGGCTTGAACTCACGAACTATGAGATCATGACCTGAGCCAAAATCAAGAGTTGGACACTCACCCAACTGAGAGACCCAGTCACCCGTTTTGAAAATGTTTATTTATTTTTGACATAGAGAGAGTGCATGCCTGCATGAGCAGGGGAGAGGCACAGAGAGGGAGACAGAGAATCTGAAGCAGGCCCCTCAGCTCAAAGCCCGATGTGGGGCTTGAACCCACAAACTATGAGATTATGACCTGAGCTGGTGAGCTCAACCAGCTTAGCCACCCAGGCACCCCTGAATGTTGTTTTTCTGGAAGATCATTTTGGGAGATTATATGTTTATTTTTGAATGTTCAAAGCATTTTTAGAATCCTGTTGGGAAAGGCCTTTGCATACTAAACCACATTCATCTAAGGATGAGAAATGTCAGCATTTGAAGCTGACTTTTATTTTAGATAATAACCTCCAAAAGTGAGTTATAGAAAAGTGAATAATCAAGTCAGTACTAATTAGGAGTCAAAAGTTAGATGTGAGTGTAAAGTAATGGGACTGGTTATCTGTAACATATCTCATTAATTGTATATTAATACTGCATAATCATTTTGGAGTATTTAATAAAAGAGAACTTGGAAATGATACATAAAACAATGAGTAAAGGGTAAAGGAAAAAGAAAAAAAGGATTTAAATGACAATACTTACTGTTTACAATGATCAAAAAACCATTACCAATAGCTCTTTATTATCAGCTATTATTGTACCCATTTTAAGGATCTATTTATTTGATCCAAAATAACAAGCAAAATTTAATATATGTATATACACATACTCATTCATACACATACATAGAATAATGAAAGTTTTGTTATTCCTTACAGAAATACATGTAAGTTTTGAAAACATTTATATAATTGATAACATTAATGTTCTATCTTATACCTGGCCTTAAGTATTTAAGTATAATTCTTTTTTTTTAATTTTTTTTAATGTTTATTTATTTTTGAGAGAGAGAGACAGTGCGAGTGCAGGGGTGGGGTAGCAGGTGGGGGAGGACACAGAATCCAAAGCAGTCTCCAGGCTCCAAGCTGTCAGCACAGAGCCTGATGCAGGGCTTGAACCCACAAACCATGAGATCATGACCTGAGCCAAAGTCAGACGCCTAACTGACTGAGCCACCCAGGCGCTCTTTAAGTGTAGTGTTGTTATGAACAAGTCTAGCCCTCTTTTTTTTTCCAAGAAAGTTTATTTTCCCCTTCCCATAACACCAGTCCACATTCGACCTGGTTTGATATTGATAAATGTTAAAACTTTGGTATAAAAGGCAAAAGAGAAGTATTTTCAATATACATTTGTTTAAACTTCTCTAAATATTTTACATATTGGAATATAACCCTTAGAAATTCTAGTTTGGGAACAGGGTTTACTGATCAACTGTTATGCAAAAGTCAAGATTCCATTCAAAATATTTTCTTTGAAAAAGATGTTTTAAGTCATTTAGTGATATATAAAACTAATATATATTTGATGGTATTGCTCTGAATTTATAAGGTTAAAACATATTAAGAGGTTTTTTTAGTTCTCTAGGAAATAGCTTTATTAATTAACTAAAAGTACTAGTTTTCTTTTGTCTCCTTAGTGTTTAAAACTAGAATCTTCAAATTAAGATCAGAAAGAATAATCTTCAGATAGTAATCAAATCATTTAAATATATCAAGCTTGAGAGAACTGGGACACTGGTGGATATAGCAAATTCTTTGCCACAATGTACTTTACCATGCTTCAAATCAAGATTTTTTTTCCCAAGCTATATCATACAGTAAAGGCACTCGGAATAAAATGTAGCAATATTGCACCTTAGCTTTCAAAGAAATCCTTCTTTCTAAGAAATCTGTCTTTACAACATCTTGAAACTCTTTCCAAATATTTTTTTATGTTTTAACTATAAATGATATAAGTGCATCCTGAAGTTATGGTGAATGCTGCTTTTTAAATTGGGTAGATTTTAGCTTTTCACTTTCAGATTTTAACAAAGGACTCCACCACCACCCACCCACCCCCATCCTCCCCACCCAGTTAGTAAGGACAGATAGCCTTATAAACTGTCTGCTTATACTGCCTTGTGAATTGACCATACTCAACCACAAATTTAAATACCTTGAATCATCTTTAACTTCCAAAGCTTGTTTAAAAAAATAAAGGGAGGGAATTTCCAGTACCCCATGGTACTATACAAAACTTTCTGCCTAAAAGAGTTTCAACAACATCATTTTGCATGAGTGTTTTCTTAATTGTTCTTTTTATTGTTTTATTTATTCAGTGTCTTTCTTCTGAGGTTTTTCATTATAGCTCATAGTCAACTACGCCTTAATAGGTAAGGGATAGGGGATAGAAATATTATTTTACAGACAAAAAGTGTTAGAAACAAGATCACTCATTAAGACAACAAGAGAACAAGACTAGATTATTTGTCCCCATGCAATGCCCTTTTAAAACTAGTTCTCTAATTCTTTAGGTCTCCATATTATTTGTTAATAAATTTAAGCAGCTGAGAAAGTCAAGACAAATAGCCCTGGGTAGAACTACAGATAATTTCCTTACAGAGTACAATGAACTTCAATCCTACAGCATAATACATTCAAACAATTTTAGTCCTGGATGTTTCACAAAGGTCTGCTGACAATCATATCAAAGTGAAGATCCACAATGCAGTAAGGACCACGCTAAACACACATGCACTCATTTATACTTGGAATTAATAAGATTTTTGCCCTTTTCTCTACTTCCTAATGTTTAAATCCTATTTATCCTTTCAAAACCATGAGCAAATGCTACCTCCTTCAGGAAGTCTCTCTTAATCCTCCTGCTCTCCTTCTCCTTAATCCCCCAAGGCTGACAGGAATCTCTTTCTCTTCTGAATTCCCAAGAGTATTTTATTGGTATCTTTTATTCCACTTGACACATTTTACTTTATGATGTAATATTTTATGTATCTTAACTCTGCTATTAGTCTGCAAGTTCATCAGGATAGGATCCATAGTAGTTAGACAATACATGCTGTCTAAAAGCCAATCAATGTATTTATGGGGATATAGTATAGGAATAAAAGTAAAATGCTGGGCATTTCCAAATGGGAAGATGCCAAAGAAAATACATGCACTCTTGAAAAGGTATTAGAGGCCTGAATAATAGTAAAGGGATACTATTAATATCCCTTTACTATGTAGTTAATGTAATACACTCTAATTAATTAGATATTGAAATTTCATTTGATGCAATGAGTTTACCAAGGATTCCAAGTAAAAACCTCTCATTGGCAGTGTTATCCGAAGGACTGATCTGAGAATGGTTATCCCTGTGTATATGTGACAAAATCCAAACTCCTTTCCAGGACTGACAAGACCTTGTATAATCTGGCCCCCAGCCAAACTTCTCCAACCACATTTCTTGTTCTTAAGATGTACAAAGCTCCTGTCCACCTACCCAAGCTCTTTTGTGCCTGAGGGCTTTTGCCTTGGGCCATTCTGCTACCTGGAACACAGTGTTGTCACCCTGTGTACCACTTAATAACTAAGTCTCTGCTCTTAGAAAGGCTGGTTCCCCATCCTCCAGATCTTAGCTTAAAAGACCCATTAGGCAATTCTATCTTAAAATAAGTCACCCTAGGCTTCCCAGCTATTATTCTCTACTGTAAGACTCTATTTCTTCCTTTATCACATTTTGTACTTTTTTTTGTTTCTTAACTTGTCTATTACCTGTCTGCTCCATCAAGCCTATGTCTTGAGAGCAGAGACTACATCTATGCAGTTAACACTGTTGACCTAATACCTGGTTTATAGTAGGGTCTCAATTCATTTGTTTAAATGAATAATGGGTGGCTCAGTAGGTTAAGCGTCCAACTTTGGCTCAGGTCATAATCTCGAGGTTCATGGGTTCGAGCCCTGCTTTGGGCTCCGTGCTGACAGCTCAGAGCCTGTAGCCTGCTTCAGATTCTGTGTCTCCTTCTCTCTCTCTGCCTCTCCCCCTCTCACACTCTGTCTCTCTCTCTCTCTCCCTCAAAAATAAACAAACATTTGAAAAAAATTTTAATAAATAAATGAATAATGAAAAATGCCGAATACATGAATTTAAAACTGTAGTGTATAAATTGACTTTAGTGTCTCAATAAGTAAGCTTCAGCCTCAACTACTACAAACTTAAAACAGTAGACCTGCGTTCAAATTCCAGTTTAACTGCTTATTACCTGCCCGGGCTTGAGTAATTTACTTAAACCCTCTAAATCTAAACTTCTTGAAAAAAAAAAAAGTAGTATCTACTTCTCAGAAATGTGAGAACTGAATGATAGAGAATTGGCTATTTCACCCTTCCTACCTAGCTATTAAACACTCATAAATGTTTGATATTATCATGCATATTAGAATTTCTTTTGTCTCCCATTGGTTATTTGTTCTTTCCGGGCATCATCTGCCTCACTTAAAGTAACACTTTTACATTAATGAGGTTATTTTTTATTTTGTTTTGTTTAGTTTTGTAAACAGCTTTAATAAGGTATAATTGACATGCATAAACTGCATTGAGGTTATTTTTCATCTTTTTTTTTTTTTAAGTAGGCTCCATGCCCAATGTGGGGCTTGAATTTAGGACCCTGAGATTAAGAGTCCCTTGCTCTACTGATTGAGCCAGCCAGGTGCCCCGAGGTTACTTTTTAATGTGATTTGGGTCTAAAGGGTCTTCTAGAAAATGTGATAAGGAATGCTGACCAGCAACATTATGTATAACTGTCCATGCTGTTAATACAGGTGTGCTCCAGTGGGGAAATTCTTTAGGAAATAACTATGTTTAGATTTATTGAACAAGTATTTAATGGGCACCAGCTTGTATCAAGCAGTGTTCTAGGGATTAGGGATATATTAGTGAAAAAATGGACAAAAATCCTTGCTTTCCTGTAGTTGATATTCTAGTATTATTTGCTATAGTACAAAAGGATTTATTTTTTTATGTTTTTTATTTATTTTTGAGAGACAGAGAGAGAGAGCATGAGCAGGGGAGGGTCAGAGAGAGAGGGAGATACAGAATCTGAAGCAGGCTCCAGGCTCTGAGCTGTCAGCACAGAGCCCGACACGGGGCACGAACCCACGAATCATGAGATCATGACCTGAGCTGAAGCTGGACGCTTAACTGACTGAGCCACCCAGGCGCCCCAGTACAAAAGGATTTATGAATTTTAGGAAATATGTGAATTTTTTCAAAAAGCGATTATTTTAAATAGCCATACACAGTGCTTAAAAAGCAAGGCTATAGACTCATCTTTCACAAGAAGTAAGTACATCTCTAATAAAGGCCACCTCTACAATAGGTTTAAAGTGTGCCCAGCAGGCTCTGATAGTCATACCTGAGTTACAGCTGTTTCATTCCTTTGCAGGTTATTCTATGAGCCACTTCCTGGCTGCTACTTCTCTACTACTGAAGCTAGTGGTGACAAAAATCAGCTTTCCACCTTTCAAATAAGTGAAGTCCCAGGTCTGAATATAACATGAGGAAACAAATGCATAGGGGAAAATGGAAGATGGTATAAAGAAAGGAGGAGAGGTTTCACTTGACTTCAGAATTCCAGCAAGTCAAAAAGAATGTGCTTGTTCAATTCTGTTATTTCTCTAGAGTCTGGATAGTGTTTTATCAAACTGTTGATTGCAACTCATTAGTGGGCCATGAAATCAATTTTGTGGGTCGTGACTAGCATTTTTTCCCTCCAAAATAGGAAAAAAAAATCATAGTACAACACATTGTGTGAATCTTGTTCTATGAAACATGTGTTTCATATATGTATGTATTTAGTTATATGTATTTACATACTGAATCATGTATTTCTAATCATGAGTCTAAGATATAAATACTATAGAACCTTCATATTTCCAGGAGCAGTCAAGGGGGTGGGTCACTCATAAGTGCAAAAGAGAAAATAAGCTGAGTTTTACAAATCAAAGTTCAATATTAAAACTTCTCCAAAATTGGAATCAGCTTATAGATTTTTATTTTAATCATTTGAGGGGAGAGTGAGGAGAAGCATTATGACCCGATACCTCACTTTTAATTCACAAAATTGATGATCATTTAAAACAAACCTTTTTTTTTAACCTCTCTGTAAGACATAAAATGTTGTATTCAGAAATAAAACTAAGGATATGCTGAATTTATCTTTAGGTTCAACTCCTAGCTTTAAAGTGCTGTAAAGATAAGATTGTAAGATTTAGCAATCCAATATCCTCTGTCCCCTCCCTGAGAGTGTTGATCCTTCCTTCCTTTGTGAAACAACATGTGAATACCCAGGGCAAGGATTAGCCTTATGGTAAAACAAAAATGCAAAACAAAACAAAACAAAAATGTTCCTACTAACAGTTGGTAAATTCTGGTTTCCCAACCGCAGGGTTTAACTCTTGGCTGAAATTTATTTGTGGTGCCATATAAATATTATTTGAAATAGGAGCCCTTATATCAGGAAAGTCATTTCTTAGGATATTAATTCACATCCTTTGAATGTTATTTATTTACATGGCTTTAAAAGCAATTAAGACATTTAGGGAACACATTAAACCACAGATTAATGTGCATTTTTCTCTTGGACTATCTATCATTCAAAGGCTTACCCCTACCCTTTTCCACCCAGGGAGATAAATGTTTCAGAACCAGAGAGGCATATTTCCTTTCTGTCTGTTTCCTTAGAATTCA
Organism: Cryptoprocta ferox; assembly: GCA_028646485.1. NCBI lineage: Eukaryota > Metazoa > Chordata > Mammalia > Carnivora > Eupleridae > Cryptoprocta > Cryptoprocta ferox. The sequence goes on along the minus strand of CM053570.1, from coordinate 51,980,530 downwards.
TTTAAACATGCTTATTGAAATTTCCTGTCATGCAATATTTTAGAATGATTCCCCAAATATATACAGCTTGCAAACTGTAAATACTGAATGACAAGATTGCTACCAAGTTTTCTTCCTTAGGCAAACAGTACCACAGTCAAAATCCCCTATATAAACAATTCCAGTCAGTATGTAAATTAGATTAACATAATAAAAGAGTAAGTATAGCTGTTTTCCTCTAAGTCTTTTAAATAAATAGGAGTGAATATTCAAAAACTGTGAATGCCCTCGGGGCATCAGGGCTACTTGTCAGTTATCAATACTGATCTATAAGGGGACAAGAAGACTGTCATTCTCCAAACTAAATATCACTTTCTCTAAACAACACCCAAATCAGAGCACAAAGAAAATATTTTCCTCTCTAAGGCACAGTGTTCAAAAAAATTTGAATTCCTAAGTAGTCCCAACCAGTTACACACTGATAAGACTACCAGAGACAAGATTTCATGGCTTTTTTGAGGCCAATTTCCTATTCCTAAAAAGGAAAGATACATGGTCAAAACTAAATATGACTCTCTAAACAACTGCAAAATCAGGACACTAAAAGTAAAATTTTCTAAACAAATTCACAAAGATTCATTTCCTTAGGCTTCAGAGAACTTTCTCTAGGTCATGATTTGGTATAGAATACTCTAGAAAAAAAGATAAATATCAGAGGTGGTCACCACCCTTTTAACATCCTCATAGATGGGGGTGGGTGAGAAAGTCTGGGACTGAAATTTTCCTCCTGTTTAGCTATCTAAGGGGTGGCAATCAAGTCTCCAGAGCACCAGCTAACTTAATAGGGTACAACTAGTTACAAAAATTAGAATCTTGATCTTGTTTTAAACTTTCAAGGTTTTATCTTGTTTTAAAGAAAAATAAATACTTCAATATAAATTATTTTAAAGTTACAGTATTGGCACCATAAGAATTAGAATCTCAGTTTTCTGTTCATATCTATCTTATATAGATATATGAACTCCACTAGTTTAATACTGAGAGCTAGCAAATTTTCTTTTACCAGAGTTCCTTTCACTCCTGCATAGTGGTTAAAGCACAGACTGAAATCATATAGACTTTAGCTGGATGCGTGTTTGGCTACTTTTTAGCTGTATGACAATGAACAAGTTGCTTAGTCTAATCTATCAACTAAAAAATGGGAATATTAATCAGTATCTACTAGATAGGGCTGTTATGGGTATTGAATAAAATAATGCAGAAAAATAAGTGGTAGCTCAAATAAGACAGAGAAGTTACCTACACAGGAGGAAGAAAGGAGAAAGAAATATAGGATGAGGAAAAATGAATGGGAAAGAACAGAAGAAAGAGAAAAGATAAGGGCACAGGAAAGAGGGGAGGGGAGAAGAAAGTGGAAAGAGGGAGATCCATACTTGTAATAAATTTCTTTGTAAAGTACACCTACTGTACTTGGTAAACACATTAGCACAATAACCCTATTTGTATCTCATTATCCACTATTTTTCTCCAGCCTTCACCTGAGCAATCAGCCCAAACACACAAATAAATAAACAAAAAAACACACAGTCATGCTGACTGGGTGTCACTTTAAATTCATATATGCCCCCAAGATGGCCCCCAATGATCTCCACTTTTTGGTATTCATATCCTTATATAGTGCATTCCTACATTGTATTGGGTTGTTCTGTGTGACCAATAGACTGAGCAGAAGTGATAGCATGTGATCAGGCTAAGTTATAATAGACATTGTGGCTTCTGTCTTGCTTTCCCTCTTGCTCTGGGGAGCCACCTGCCATGTCATAAGGATACTTAAGTATTCCTATGGAGAGACCTACATGGCAAGGAACTGAACCCTCTTGTAAACAGCCCTGTGCGTGAGTCCTAATCAAGTTTTTAGATGAATGTAGCCCCAGTCAGCAGCTTGTCTGTAGGTTCATGGGAGATACTGGGCAAGAACCACCAAGGTGGCTTAGTCGGTTAAGCATGGGGTACCTGAGTTCAAGCCCCGCATTAGGCTCTGTGCTGACAGTGTGAAGCCTGCTTGGAATTCTCTCTCTCCCCCTCTCTCTGCCCCTCCCCTGCTTGTACTCTCTCTTTCTCTCAAAAGTAAATTTTAAAAAAATAAGCATTTAATACAAAATAAATCTCTCTCTCTAAAAAAAAGTACTCGATCCTTTTAAAAGAAAATAACACAAAATGGTTGACACAAATCTTCTCTTCCATAAAAGAGCAAAATATCAAAGTAATGACTAGACAATAAAGGTCTCGGTTCTTTGTTCATCTTCCATCATTCAAATAATCAATATTAAAAATATAGAAGCATTTAATCAATATGTTCTACTGAAAGGTTTAGCTCAGTTGTAAGTGCCTGTGAGAAAGTTGTTGGGGATGAGGAAGGAATGGAAGAGGCAGGTGAAAAGAAAGATTATATAACAGAACAGTATAATGTAGTGGTTAAAGGGGCACTGCATGGGTTCAAATACTGGCTGACTAACTTTCCTCATTTGTAAAATGGGAATAATTATAGCCCCTCCCTCATAAGAGTATAGTTAAAATTAAATACATGTAAATTGCATATGAAAACATGTAGCACATAGCAAGTGCTTAAAAAATCACTTTCATTATCCTGGGAATGTGGATGGGATGAGAATGTATAGACGTATTCACAAAGTAGATTCAGTCACAGTCTTACTTGGCAGGTTATGCTATTTCAACTCCCTTCAGAACACTTCAGGAGAGTCCAAAGAGAAGCCCTGATCTAACTGGGAGGCAATTAAAACTAGAGTAAGTGGCACTTATGTTTGTTTTCAGCACTCTTCTCTTTCTTTCTTTCTTTTTTTCTTTTTTTTTTTTTAAGTACTTTTCCATCCATCAGTAGAAAACCTGGTGTGCAGTTTGACTGTGTTCCAGGTGTTAAAAATTATGTCTACCATGTATGGGGTGACCAAATAATTTATTATCCAAACTGGGACAATTCTGAGAACAAAACAGGCCCTAGATATACTTATACTTGAAAAGTAGACTTGAATGGTTCCAGGCAAGTAGCAATAGACAGTTCGGTCACTGTGACTGGCACAAGTTCATAGAAAGAGGCAATACACATGCTTTAATGAAACCAAACAATAACATTTTGTGACTATACACAAAATGAAAAAATGATATCTACTCTTGATAACTGTCTTGCCAGAATTTGAATAACCAACCTACTTATACTTAAATAATTCCTACCATAGATGGCCAAACCCTTATAATAATATCTACATAACAATTACACATAATAAAAATACATGTCAGAAACACTTGATCTTATTGACTACACTTATCTTCTCAAAAGTCCCTCCTGCTTGCTTTCCATGATGGTATTCCTCCCAATTTATGCTCTATTTTCTCACTCTCCTTTATAGGCTCTTTCTCTTTCACTCATCTCTGATATTCCCATAGCCTTTCCTCATCCCACACATTCCCATTTGCTGAGCTTATCACTTTCAGACTCTTTTTTTTTTTAAGAGGGAGAATGCAAGAGTGGGGAGAGGGGTGATTGGGAGAGAGAGAGAGAGAAAGAGAGAATCTTAATTAATTATACTGAGCATGGAGCCTGACTTAGGGCTCCATCCCACAACCCTGGGATCATGACATGAACTGAAATCAAAAGTTGAATGCTCAACCAACTGAGCCACCCAGGCACCCCAGAGCTTACTCACCCTCATTGCTTGAATTGTTACACTTGAATGCTGATGACTCCCAAATCTTTATTTGTAGTCATGACTTTTCTCTTAAGTTCTAGACCTGAGATTTCCAGTGCCATAGACATTAAACACATGTGGCTATGGAGCACTTGCAATGTGGCCAGTTCAAACTAAGATGGCTATAAGGATAAAATACACAACATATTTCAAAGACCTTAGAAAAAATGAATGGAAAATATCTCAAAATTTTTTATATACATGTTGAAATGACAACACTTTGAAGAATACTGGACAAATAAAATGTATCATTAAAATCAATTTACCTATTTCTGTTTACTTTTTAAAATGTAGTCATTAAACATTTAAAAGAACATGCATGCCTCACATTTGTAGCTCACATTATACATCCCTTAGACAGTAATACTCTAAACTCTTTTTTTTTTAACTTTATAGTTTATTGTCAGGTTGGTTTCCATATAACACCCAGTGCTCTTCCCCACAAGTGACCTCCAATAATACTCTAAACTCTTATCTCCTACTAATTATCTCTACTCAGAAATTTCACCAGTCCCTCCAATTCAGTATGTGCAAAACCAAACTCATCTCCTTTCAGTCCATTCTCCATGCTGATGATAGGGGGATATTGCTAAAACACATATCCAGTCACATCACTTCCCTGCTCAAAATTCTATAATAGTCACTTTTGGGACTATAATAATAATCCTGGCTAGTTGTCAGCACAGAGCCCGACACAGGGGCTGTGAACCCATGAACTGTGAGATCATGACCTGAACCAAAGTCAGAAGCTTAACTGACTGAGCCACTCAGGCGCCCCTGGATTTCTTAAATAAGTCACCCATCAGAGTGGAGCTGTGTCTTACTGATTCCTTCATTTAACCAATATTATTAAAAAAAAATTTTTTTTTTGGTTATTTATTTTTGAGAGAGAGACAGAGACAGAGCGTGAGCAAGGGAAGAGCAGAGAGAGAGGGAGACACAAAATCTGAGGTAGGCTCCAGGCTCTGAGCTGTCAGCACAGAGCTAACCAATATTTATTGAGCATGACTCCCCTTCCCCATGTTTAGTGCCACCCCCCAACTTTCACCTACTCCCCACCCAAGCAATGTTTAGCTGGAGGCCAGGAATACAATAGTGAACAAAGCAGATGAAAATTCCTGACCTTGTGGAATTAATATTATAAAAGTGGACCCTATCTTATTAACTCCTGTAGTTCCAGTACCTGGCCCTTGATGAACTAATGTGAGGTTAGAAAAGGAGATGGGCCTACTAGCCAGTCTTTTCAATCGTCTATCCCTGTCAGGCTCTCCCATAAAATCTTTTCCTTTCATCTATGTTCCCTTTTAAATTTCTCCCATGTGTTAGTCAAAGCACTTCCATGTAATCTAAAATGGGTCATACTGGACCTAGACCAAATTTCTAAGCAAAGTTCTATTTTTATACTATACCTTCTCCCTTCTTCCTACTCTCATCTGTTTCCTTGTCACACTCTATTCCCCATCTCCCTGGAGACCAAGTACCCTGTGGCTATCTAGAAGCACACTCAGTCATCTTAGTACTTTGTTTTCCCAAAGTACCCCCAGGTTCTAATTTACTCCTCCCTGATTTTCCCCCAATGCCCCTGAAGGTAGAGCTAGCTGGTCAGTATTATCTTCTGTATTGGTAAGCATTTTTCTCATTTCCCACCCACTGAGACCTCCTAAGTGCTCTGTTTACCTCTACCATGGTACTCATCACCCTGGAACCCTGGATGTAATTCTTTTCCTCCCTAGCATTTTCCAGAGTCTAGAATTGTTCAAAGTATTAATAAATGAGTATATGAATATATATGCATTTATTTATACAGTTAACCCTTGAACAACACTGAGGTTAGGGACACCGACCAAGCAGTCAGAAACCTGGGTATAACTTTTGACTCCCTCAAAACTTAACCACTAATAGTCTCGTGTTGACAGGAAGCCTTATCAATAATATAAACAGTCCAAACATATTTTGTATATTATATGTATTATATACTATACTCTTACAATAAAGTAAGCTAGAAAAAAAAGAAAATGTTATTAAGAAAATCATAAGGAAGAGAAAATGCACTTACTACCGTACTGTATGGAAAAATCCCTTCCAGGGGAGCCTGGCTAGCTCAAATCAACAGAGTGAGCCACTCTTGGTCTCGGGTTGTGAGTTTGAGCCCCCCCCCCCACCACACTGGGTGTAGAGATTGTTTAAAATTAAAATCTTAAAAAACAAAACAAAACATGGGGCGCCTGGGTGGCTCAGTCGGTCAAGCTGGCGACTTCAGCTCAGGTCATGATCTCACGGTTACTGAGTTCGAGCCCTACGTCGGGCTCTGTGCTGACAGATTGGACCCCGCCCGGAGCCTGCTTTGGATTCTGCGTCTCCTCTCTCTGCCCTTTCCCTGCTCACGCTGTGCCTCTCTGTCTCTCAAAAATAAATAAACATTAAAAAAATTAAAAAACAAATAAAACCCTGCCTATAAGTGGACCTGTGCATTTCAAACTATGTTGTTCAAGGGTCCACTGTATATCCTCTCCCACTGAATTCTGCTGTGTGACTTCCATCCTTCTCTTATACATTGTAGGGAGATCTACAAAAAGAGGCAGCCAGAAATACCCACTTTGGACCAAAGGTTAAGAAAGTTCTTTCTTTAAGTGTTAGAAGGAGGGGCACTTGGGTGGCCCAGTCCGAGGAACATGATGAGCATGGCACTCTTGATTTCCACGGGGTCATGATTCCAGAGTTCTGGGATGATGGCTGGGCTCTGAGTGTAGAACCTGCTTAATATATTCTCTCTCTCTCCCTCTACCCCTCTCCCCTGCTCATGTGCTCTCTCTCTAATAATAAACAAATGCATAAATACATAACCACCCGCTCATGTGCTCGCGCGTGCTCTCGCTCTCTAATAATAAATAAATAAATACATAAAAGTGTTAGAAAGGTTATTTAAAATTTAAAAGTGTGTTTCCATGTCCCAGGTCTGTATGTGTACCTTTAGTATGTGGCTTTTGCATTGTCTGTAAATTCAGTTTGAGCTGAGTGAATAAAGTACGTGTTAGAACGGCTTTTCTACATGCGATCTAAATGGATCCTTTCCCCAGGATGTGACCGAGCCAATGGCATGGACTTCTTGAGATTCTGTCAAGGGAAGACTGGGCTAGAACTGGGGAGCCAACATAACTCCTCAAATTTAAGTACCCTGTGGAGTTTGTGTTTGGGAGTAGAAAGAAGAGGGGACTTCTGCAAGAATACAAAAAAGCATAAACTTTCTGACGGGCAGAGTTGTACGAGGTCTTCCAGGTCGCCTGGATACTCTGGGCCATGCATAAGAAGGAAGTGGACCCGACGCCACCCGCAGAGAACTTTCCCTTGGGACTGACTCCTCGGACGAACGCCCCTTCCCCCCACAAGACTGCACCTCTATACAGAGTGCATGCCAGCGCGCTAGCGACAGCTCCTAGAACCAGCCCTCTCAACCTCTCTTCTCCCAGCCAAACTCCAGAGATGTCAAAGATTCTTAAGCAGGGGTTTTCCAATCTGCCCCTGAGGGACCGCCCCTGAGGCGAGGCGGGCCGGCCTAGGCTGCGATGTAGAGAATTCGATGTCCGAGCGACCTCCTCGGAGGAGTGGACCGAGTTAAATATAACCGCGCGAATGGAATGGCGCTAAAAATAAGGCAACAGCTGGCCGGTCCACAGCCCTGTCCCGGGAAGGGCGGGGGCCTGAGTGGTCCTGCGCCCGAAGACCGCTCCCGATCCAGGGACCAGGAGGCAGTGGCGTCCGCGGGCCTGGGCCGGAAGCCCAGCGACGTGGGCGCGAGCTGCTCGAGGCCCGAGAGGCCTCGACCTGCGAGCGTCCCGGGGACTGGACTCAGGGCCGCTCGGTGGCCTGAAGGAAAACTTTGCTAATGAATCAGAGACCCGGGCGAACTTGCCTGGACGTGACAAGGTGGAAAGGCTGGCGCTGAGCTCATGCCCGCCCCGCCGCCAGAGGGAGCTGAGTGCGAGAGGAGGAAGCCGGACGGACCCTCGAGGATGCCGGGGCATCGCCTGAGATGGAGGCGTAGGGGCACCTGTGGTGGGCGGCCCCGCGCGCGCACACACTCGAGACTCCTGCGGCAAGTGGCGCTCGGCCTTTGCGCTCCGCACTTTCCCACAAGCCCTTTCCGGCGCGCGCCCCTCGGCCCTGCGCGCCCGCCCGCGTCAGCGCCCCAACCATCAAGGCAACAATTGAAACGTTTCCAAAACGGGCTGTTTATTTGCTCCCAATAAATCGATCGGCAGTGATTAAAAAATCGATGTGGCCTGGGTGGGCGAGTCGTTCGCCGGGAGGGAAAGGTGCTACCGGCCTGCGCCTGAGGGGAGGCCGCAGGCGGGCGCGGGCCTGGAAGAGGCGTGTCCCGCCCGAGCCACACCCGAGGGCTGGTCACCTGGCCGCGCGAGGCCCTGGCCGGCCGCGTTCCCTCGGGCGGCGAGGGGCGCGCGCTCGCCGCCTGCTTTCCTCGGGCCCTGTTGCCTTTCAGTCTGGCGCCCTGGGCAGGCGGTGGCCGCCAGCGGCCGCAGCGCCGCTCCGAAGCTTTTGTTGCTCCTCGGCGGGTTGAATGGGGTTTTGTAAAGCGGGACAGATAAAAATGAGTAGCATCATATTGTTTGACAGAATGATCCCATATGATGAAGTGTCGGCTCCGAAGGGGGTGAAAATGGTGAATTCCTAAAAACCCAGCCCTCGGCTCCTCCGCGAGCTGCCGGTAGCCTGGAGGGACCCAGCGGACAGCCGGGCCCGGCCGCATCGCTCCAAACCGTGTCGGAAAGACTCGAGCTTTCAATGCCAAGTCATTTTTAAGCCCCGATCCTGCCCAGGACCTTTCTCCTCGAGGATGAAAAGAACAATTTTCGAGAGAAAGGCTCGTTTTGATTAAATCTGACATGCTGCTGATAACTCCATGCTAATGTGAAATAATTAACATAATAGCCATAATTAAAAGCACGCTAACAATGCCATAAATTTATCACACAATTTTACTAGCTTTCTGCCCCTAACTGCTCTCTCATCGTTAATTAAACGTGTTGCCTTTTACAGAATGGATGTTTATACATTTCCAATATAAATAAATTCGAAACCATCCTCTTTCCCTCTCTCTCTTTCTCCTCCTTTCCCTTTGGTCTTTCGCCATTTATACGCACTTCTTGGCATGGACCCTGAGTGGCGGACACCTTGAAAATAAACGAACTTTTGAGATGAAAATCCAAACAAGAACGTTAAATTACTCTTGTTTTTTTCCACCCCGAAGAGATCTGTAGACATACAGAAGGTTGGTGGGAAGTGAGTTGAAAATCCCACCGACTTGGAAATAGAAATAATCTCGGTGGGTTGGGGACCTGGGTATCATCTCAGCCTGTCCCACCTTGCTAGGTGGTGGCCATCCAAGCAGAGGCTGATAATAGTTTAACATATCTATGAAGATTGTCAAGAAGCCGACTTTGGTTCTTGGGACTAGGGTGGGGGGCAGGAGTGGAGAGAAAGGAGGGGTATTTTCCAAATGGGCTCCACCCACGTTTCCTTCCTTCTGCTAGAAAGAGAGGGCGGCTGCTCTCGGTGGGGGACAGACTCCTCACTGCCTAGAAACTGGTCACATCTCCCCGGATTATAAGAAAAGTGCATCAGCGCACGGGCATGATGATTCCATCTCACTTCCCACCAACGATTTATTCAAGCCGTTGGCATAGACTCTGACTTAAAGGAGGAGGAAGAGGGCAGTTGGGTTCGCTTGGGCCTGGCGAGGGATAGGTGGGCCATTCCTGCCTCCGGCACACTCTTACCGTGCCTCTCCTCCAGTGTTGACCACTTAAGAACCCAAATTGAGTTGTAATTAACTTCCTCTTCTCCGTCATAAATTGTTCCATCTATTCCTCCCCCACCTCCATCTCACCCCCCAGAACACACTAAATCTCCCCTCCCTCGAGACGTCTCAATTTCCTTCTTATCGATCAGGACTCCACTTTTCTTGTTTCCTGTTGCTAGAACCTCGGTCCCCTCCACCACGGCCACCACCTCGCCCTCGACGGATCCCATTCAGGTGGCTTCCCTAGCTGGGTACCACGGACTCTACGGGCCCCAGGAGAAACGGAGGGAACCTTATTCCCTTTTCTGGCTGAAACGTTTCAAACATTTGAACAGGTGAAACAGCTGGGTGCCATCTTCTTTAAATTCCTTTTGGGAAGTTTGCTTGTTGCGACCCAAGTAGTTACTCTCACTCATAATAATTGTGTGTGTGTACTCGTTCTCCTTCTATCTTCCCCAGTAGCCCTCTGCGACCCAGAAAATATTTATCCACATTTCTCCTCTCCCACCCCCCAATATTTCTGGTCCCTCTATCACATTTTTCTTCCCCCGACTAATGTGTCACTTTCTCTCTCTAGCTGTCTCGCTTCTTCAGTCTCTTTCTATCTTGAAGTTTGGCAGTAACTGACGATTTGTGGGCTCTTAGCTGCAAACTGCAATTACGCGGCAAACAGGATTTACTTAGCCCAGAATCTAGTCAGCGAAAGGCAGGTCCCTGCACAACTACGGGCTCCAGCCCTTCCGCCCCGGCGGCATCCCGCAGCGAGGACTGCGGGAACCTTCCGGCCTCCCACCTGGGCCGCCTCTTTGCCTCCTTCCGGCCCCGGGAGGTTGCGCTGGTGCTAGTCAGCCCGGAAGGGGGAAACCGGTGGCGGGGTCCCCAGTCCGGAGTGGTCACGGGAAAATACGCTGCCCCGGCTGGAAATCGATATTAAGCGGTTGGGCCGGCACAGGCGACGGACGTCGGGGCCGCAGCCAGTAGGTCCTGCATGTCTCATCATTTAGCTAATCGACTCGAAAAGTTTCTGTAAGGGCCAGACCCGGCATCAGATGGTAACACTGATTGAACAAGAGATTAGCACAATAGATCTCTAACCGAGGGGAAGCGTTGCTTTTCACGCTACGCGCCGTAATTAATGGTATGAATCAATTAATTTGACTTTTATTGTGTCGAATGAAAAAAGCGCAACAAATGGAACTGGCGGCTGGGAGTTGTTCACCCCCCACCCCTTCCTCCAGGGAGGTTCCAATGAGACACCAGGGAATGGACGGATCAGGCCAGGTCTTGGCCGAGGGAGGGTGAGGCAGCGACCAACGGCGCCGAGGGAGTCCTGAGAGCCAGCCCTGGCGGACAGCAGAATCGAAATTAGGCTCATTTGGAGGCTACTTTAAGAAGACTGCCGAGGGCAGCCCCTGGAGCCACTACACTCCCACGCTCACACTCACACACACACACACACACACACACACAGGGCACGCGTCCACGAGAGCCCAGCCTCTTGGACTGTAACGGGGCTTGGGGCCCACGCCTGGCATTGGAGCTGGACAACTGAAGCTAGGCGAAGTAATTTCTGAATTTTAGATTTCGGATTCTTTTCTTTCATTTTTGTCCTTCCGACCTTCCTTTTGTAATTATTGCGTTGCTCGGACAGTTGCAGCCGGGTACAGTAGGCAACCAGCTCGCGCCCCTCTCGTCGGTTTCACGGAAGGCTGTCTAGATGGCATTGCAAACGGTTCGCACCTGCGGGGCCACAAAGAGGTGCAGCTGCGGAAATCAACTCAGATGCATTTTAGGGTCAGGTACAACGGGGGATCGGGAGGGTCATTTAAATACAAAAAAAAAAAAACTTTGGAGTTCCGCAGGTGGCTCAGGATGGAGTAACTGCCCCCCACCCCCAATCCCCAGCACAAACCAGGAACGTCCTGCGAAATGGAGATCCAGTGGACTAGTGTTACAGCCAGGAAACTACCTAATGGAAACGAAAGTCAATCTATGTGTCTCACTGCCTACAATGAAGTAAATATACGGATTTTTTTTTTCTAGGCCAAGGATTGAGGGCGTCGTAGGTGAGAGACACAGACTGAGGGCCTCAGAAGCATCACTGTCCACCAGAAATTAAATCGGTTTCCCAGCGTCTTCTGTAAATATTCACCAACTATTTCCTCTCGGACCGTTCCGCTTGTGCTCCTTCCTCTGGTGAGGCCGAAATTCTCCTCCCAGTACTTAGCTGACAGACAGGGCTTGGGTTAAGGAGCCCGCCACACCCGGCCCACCCTTGCAGCTAGCTGTGAAGCGGCCTAAAACTTCGGGAGGACAGAGGTGGCGCATCGCGGGCTCAGCGGGTCAGGAGCACTATTCCGAGGTGCGGGGTCCAAGCGCACGCAGTGGCAATGCCACGCACCCGTGATGGGTTTGCCATCCTCCCACCCCCAACCCCAGTTAAAACCCCACAGCCTTTCCTACCATCATTGATTTTCCTTGCCAAAGAAACTCGGTGTGCACTAGCCGCATCCTCGCCTCCTCCACCCGCTCTGCTACTGGTTTCCTCGGAAGTTAAATCTTGAAGGATTTACACCCAAGCCTTAAGAGGAAAGAATCCACGTGAGTTAGCAGCAACTGAGAGCCTAGCCCACCCGCATGCCCGAGGCCGCCCCCACTCCCAAGAGGCTGGGCCCAGACGCCCTGGGAAATCACACCGCCGGCTCCCGGCGTGTTCTGCCGTCCCAGCTCCAGCGCGCGTCCAAACTAGAGGCCCGGAATCCTCTACTCCGCTCCACTCGACTTACCCAGGCCGCTGCCAGTCCCGGCTCCTTCCCCAGCGCCTCATTTCCGACTTTTTCACATGCTAAGTCGTTTAACAACTCCCAGCTGCTAGTTACGGCCTCTTTATTTATAGGTTCGCTGTTATTTTACGTCGTTTTTATTTCTCTCGGCAACTATTCTAATAGATTAATCAATAACTATTTTCTGACCTTCGGGAACCCCAGCTGATGCTGTTGTGGCCGCGCGGGGGAAAAAATTATATATATGTATAAAAACACGCTCACATCGAGCGGTGAAAGCGAAGGCAGGACCCGGGTGGTTTGGCTTTTCGGGGAAAGGGAACGCATCACCTCAGTAGTTGTCTCCGCCGAAAGAGCATCGAGGCATGAGGGGATCTGAAGTCTAATTAGCAACACGAAGCCGGATGCGCAGCCCTTACTCAAGAACTAAAAAGAATCAACCCCCCAAAACAAAACAGAGACTACTAAGTTTTTCCTTAAAAAAAAAAAAAAAATTGGGATGGGAATCTCGTTCGGCGTTGCCCAGTCCCAGCATAAGGAGTATTGGCAAAGTGGGGAAGGGGGAAGGGAGAGAGGGCAGGGAGGGCAGGGCAGCGAGAGCCGCAGGGTCCCGCAGACGCTCCCAGGCCCACGCCCTCACACGCTCACACCCACCCTCCAGCACTCATACCCACAGGCTCCCTCGACCCCCGTGCAAGGCTCCAGACTAGGTTGGAGTCCAGGGGTGGGCCAGGACGCCCTCGGAGCCCTCGGGATGCTGGCGCACCGTGCGGCACTGAGTTGCGTGTCCCTCGTCCCTTTGTTGACAATTCCCTGAACCAACTTGAGTTTGGCCGGCTCAGCCGCGGCCCTGACGTCACGCGCGGTCACGTGGCCCCGCCTCCCGCTGGATCTTTAAGTAGAAAGTAATCTATCAGGCCAGTCCTTAAAACGGGACTTTCGACTACGGGGGCTCGGCGTCCCTGACACCCCCCTCCCCCCGTTGCCCCTGCCCGCGCCCTCCTGAGCTGTTGGGCGCCCGGCGTCCCGCGCCCGCCTGCACCGCTCTTGCTCTCCACGCCCGGGCCAGAGACCGAGGAAGGCGGGCGAAGTGAGGGGGCGCGGCGTGGAGAAGCCGCCGTGGCCAGGAGCGGCACCGAGCGCCTAGTACCGAGAGCCAGGGACAACAGGAGTTTGAAGAGCGCGGCCGCGGGGGGCGGACGGCAGCGCCCGCGCCGCGCGATGCGGGGCTGCTGAGTGTGAGCCAAGCCGGGAGGGCCCCGAACCACCTACGTCCCCCTGCCCTCTCCCATCTTTCCGGAGCACCCAAACCCCCTTCCCCTGAGCTCGGCGGCAGCCCCTGACGACTCCCATCGTCCGCCGCTCGTTCCCCGCCGCCGCCACCAACCCCGAGGAGGGATGACCCTCTCCGGCGGCGGCAGCGCCAGCGACATGTCCGGCCAGACGGTGCTGACGGCCGAGGACGTGGACATCGATGTGGTGGGTGAGGGCGACGACGGTCTCGAGGAGAAGGACAGCGACGCGGGCTGCGATAGCCCCGTGGGGCCGCCGGAGCTGCGCCTGGACGAGGCGGACGAGGTGACGCCAGCGGTACCCCACCACGGGCAGTCTCAGCCTCCGCACCAGCAGCCCCTTGTATTGCCCAAAGAGGCGACTGGAACCGGGGCTGGGCCAGGGGGCGAGGCAGGCGCTTCCGAAGCTGACAGCTGCAAGGGTGGCGTTGGCAGCGAGGAGGGCGGCGGGAGCGGCGGCGGGCCCGGCTCGGGCAGCGGTGCGGCGGGAGGCCTGGCCCCCAGCAAGCCCAAGAACAGCCTGGTGAAGCCGCCCTACTCGTACATCGCGCTCATCACTATGGCTATCCTGCAGAGTCCGCAGAAGAAGCTGACCCTGAGCGGCATCTGCGAGTTCATTAGCAACCGCTTCCCCTACTACCGGGAGAAGTTCCCCGCCTGGCAGAACAGTATCCGCCACAACCTCTCGCTCAACGACTGCTTTGTCAAGATCCCTCGCGAGCCGGGCAACCCGGGCAAGGGCAACTACTGGACCCTGGACCCGCAGTCCGAGGACATGTTCGACAACGGTAGCTTCCTGCGGCGCCGGAAACGCTTCAAGCGCCACCAGCAGGAGCACCTGCGCGAGCAGACGGCGCTCATGATGCAGAGCTTCGGCGCTTACAGCCTGGCGGCGGCAGCTGGAGCCGCGGGGCCCTACGGCCGCCCCTACGGCCTGCACCCCGCGGCCGCGGCCGGCGCCTACTCTCACCCAGCGGCCGCGGCAGCCGCGGCAGCGGCCGCGGCGCTCCAGTACCCATACGCGTTGCCCCCAGTGGCACCCGTACTGCCGCCTGCCGTGCCGCTGCTGCCCTCGGGCGAGCTGGGCCGCAAAGCAGCCGCCTTCGGCTCGCAGCTCGGCCCGGGCCTGCAGCTGCAGCTCAACAGCCTGGGCGCCGCGGCAGCCGCCGCGGGCACGGCGGGCGCTGCGGGCACCACGGCGTCACTGATCAAGTCCGAGCCGAGCGCGCGGCCGTCGTTCAGCATCGAAAACATCATCGGCGGGGGCCCGGCGGCGCCCGGCGGCTCGGCGGCGGGCGCTGGGGGCGCCGGGGTAACTGGGGGCACTGGGGGCGGTGGGGGCGGCAGCGCGGCACAGTCCTTCCTGCGGCCGCCCGGGACTGTGCAGTCCGCGGCGCTCATGGCCACGCACCAGCCGCTGTCGCTGAGCCGGACGACGGCCACCATCGCGCCCATCCTGAGCGTGCCGCTCTCTGGACAGTTCCTGCAGCCAGCAGCCTCGGCCGCCGCTGCTGCCGCCGCTGCAGCGCAAGCCAAATGGCCAGCTCAATAGGGACGTGCCGGTGGCCGGGACCGAGGACCGGGCGGCTGCCCGGAGCGGTGGCTGCACTTCTAGTTTGCGCGCCCCGCCCCGGGCCCGGCCCCCCTGCCCAATCCCGGACTCTGCCTCTCCTCCATTTCCTCCCCCTCGACCCCTCAACACCGACCTTCGGCGGCCTCCACCCCCTTGCGCACACCTAGGCTGGCGGAGCAAACTCACCGCACGCCCGCCGGGAATAGCTTTCTGTACAGGTAAAACCGAAAAACCGAATTTTCCGAAAATGTACCCCGACGGCTCCTGCTCTCAGTACCGTGGGGATGGGAGGGAAATTCTTTGTACATATTTGTATAAAAATTATTGACTTTCCTTTTGGGGTTCTTATTTTTTTAAGAAAAAAAAATCCAGTAGATTTAGAGCTCTGAACTTTCATTTTTTTTGAAGGTTCACTCTCCGCAGTTTTATGTGAGAAGAAAATGTATAGAGACGCTGGGAGATTTTAAATATAAAAAAATTTTCAAAAGGCGAAAAGTGTCATTCTATTATAAAAGTCTGTTTATATATGAATGAATATATATGGTATTCTAAATGTTATTCCATCGTGTTGTACACAACTTTGTAAATAAATTTTTAAAATGCTTACCCTAGTGTTTTATTTAGAGGTCTGAGGTAAACGACAATATTTTAAAATTGTATTTGCATTTTATTTATCTTTCCCAGAAATTTGAGGAGTTTCAAGCAATGACCCTTTCAAACTTAGCTATGCATAATTTCAGTGTAAGAAAAATTTAATTGGAGAAAGGAAAGAATATGCCTAATTTAAATCATATTAATATTTTTTTAGTTTTTACATAAAATTGGAATTTGGGTGATGATCTAGTTCATACCAACCCATTAAGTCTGAATGACCAGATATTTCTATAGATAAAATAAGCTACCATTAAAAAAAAAAAACCTAAGTCTAAACAACAGCACAATCTTTTAATTTTTTTAATACCAGACTTGTCTTCCATAATGTCATTTCAATTACTCTTTCAAAAGAATGTAAATTACAAACATTCCCTCATTTTAGCATTTAAATCTTAAAAATTTGAAATTATTTCTTTTAATTCCCCTAGTGGAAGTGGTAAATAAACTCAGTTGATTTTTTTTATTGTATGTTATGGCAGTTTAATTTTTGCAGTGGACTTGTGTTATCTATATTAACCTGATAAATGATACATAGTTGTCTTATTCTTTAATAATATTTTCAAATAATATACCTCTTTTCTATGGCAGTAATAAATCCAGAACATAATTTTGATTTCTGAAGGATTCCTATGAATGCCTCCTCTCCCTCCAACCCACAGTGCTCCGAAGACCAAGGAATAGTAGCCTTAACACCCTTGTAAAAACAGGTACACATCACCCCCTTTTTAAAGTCTTGTTTTTTTTTTTTTTTTAATAAACTTAGGCTAGGTTAGTGTGAAATGAGAGATCATAGGGCAGGAATGGGGAGATGTCCTCCTAGATTATTTTTAATGTGCATTTAAGCTATTGCAACCTTAAAAGTATTAAGGTGGAAAGAAAACATCTAGACACGGGAAGCCATTTCCCATCATCAACATATCCTCAAACGGCATCAATTCTAATTATTTTGTAATTAATTTAGCTGTTACAATTACTTATGCGAAATCGCTTTTTAAAACTGGAACGGGTAGCAGTGCTGTCAGCTCGGCCCTCTGCGCGTCCTGCTTGCAAAACACAGCCAGTCCTTGTCGGAGGCGTCCACCTCGCCGCTTGGTCGTGGAGATGCCTCCCGGCTTCGGATCCGAGCCTTATTTCTCTGCTGTAGGCGTGGGCTGCGGAGTCGCTTTGAAAGACGTGTCCTCGAAAATACCGAATCTGTTTTCCTGGTAAACAGTAAACATTATTGTGTCCTGAGTAAACATTCTTCCTGGATCAGGGTCCTAAAATAAAACAAGCTGCCGGGGGTGAGATAGTTTAACTTGATAAACAAGAACCTGATAATCAACTGCGGCTGAAAGGAGCAACAGTAACCTTCACCGAGAAGAGATTATGGACCACACAGTCTCCGGGCGGGTCCCCTCTAATCTCCTTTTACAAGGAAAACTAAACGGATCTAAATTTGTTTGTGTGTTGCAGCTATAAAAGTAACAAGTTGTTTCACAGTTGTGTCTGGCTAATCGGTTTTTACACAAACAGCAAATGGTACATGATTTGTGCAAACACACAGAGGTTATTTCTAATTTTAGCTGACACCCCTGGGAAAAGGGAAAGGCAGGGCTTCTTGAATTCACTTTTAGCCTCAAGAAGCTGCTGATCCAAGGCTTCTAAATGACATTGGATAACAGAGGCCTCATTCCATCCCTGATCCTTTGTTACTTATAAAATTACTCGCTCATATTTCCACGCATAGCAGCAATACCGGCCGAGCCTGAGCCCGCAGCTTGACACTCGGCCACAAGCCGTCGCTTGAGATCCGCAGGGCTTTTTCCAGAGATGCATTAGGCGGCCGGGAGAAGAGGAGCAGAGATCCGCCGGCAACTTTCCTTCTAGCCACTTCTCAACCTTGAACTAGAGCCTGGAGATGGACTCCTTCATTTCTTGGAGACTAGGAAACTCATATCCAGACCCCAAGCCGGCCAGCTGTTTAAAGTGCTGGCAGATGTCTGGGAGATAGACTTGGATGTACCCCTTTGGAAAGCTCTTTTTGTTTTAACCTTGTTAAACCACGAAGGTTTAGGGCAGAAGGGAAAATGCAAATATATATAATGAATGTAAGCATTTGGTGGGGGGAGGGTTGAAACTCACATTTGATATGAACGCTGGCACCAGCAACGAAAGGCACTGAAATCCCCCTTTACATTGAGATTTAAAAGCAACACGACTGGTATCCACTTTTTATTCCACTTAGGCAGGTTTATTTGTAATAAAAAAAGAAAAAGGAAGGGGTTGATTTTTATAGGAGAGAATTTTAGCTTTCAGCTAAACAAATTTAAACTGGTTTCCACTTCCTCCAGCACTCATTTCTAGAATGTCAATCCAGTTCCGAGGCCTGTAGTGCTTAGAACTTCCCCAGAGCTGAGTCCCTGAGTGGAGCCGCCGCACGCAGTCCCTCCGAGAATGGAGGGTGAATCTGGAGGTCCAGGGAAATATGAACCTAGCTAGAGCAAAATACTTGCACGGGCTGATGGGCTTTCACTGCGATGGCGGATGCGGCCTGTAGGGGGCGACGAGCAGATGGAAAACTTACCCGTTTTGTCTCCTGGAGTTTAGCCCCAGCCCTCCGAGGCTTCTCCTTGCCTTGCAGCCTCGGAGCACCCTGAAACCTTTGTTCATCCTCCGGGCCTGGGACATCCAGGTGGAATCCCGGAGAAGCTGCTTTTTTCGGCCTGTCTTCTGAAAGGGACAGAGTCCCGAGGGAAGTTTATCTTAAAGATTGGGAAGCAATAAAGTTTAGTGATGAGGAAACATCGACTTGGAAGCAATTAAGAGTTATATTTGAGGTTATTTATTTTACATGGTTTATAGGAAGAGTCTTGGAAGTGAGGGGAACATGAATGGCCAATGGCTGAAAGGGGAAGGTCGTTTTAATGTGGGTTCCTTGAAGAATGGTCCAGAACAAAATGTGATGTGAAAGCCATTTCCAAAGCCGTGTGTCCATTGGACTCCACCTGTGTCTGTGATGGTGGCAAACTGCTGCATGAATTAGTCAATGTTCTCCTTACTGGTGTGGAGAGGGGTTAGAAAACATTCTCCGGGTTTCCAGGCCCAGTCACCGGCAGGGGGAGGGGGAGGGGAATGACAGGAAGCAATGGAATTGAGGGCGTTTCAAGCAGGGATTAGGCATTTTGTGACTGTGACCTTGGACAGGCTGCTTGGTTTCTTTGAGTCTTTCCTTACCTCTACAATGGAATGAAGAGTCTATCTGATGCTTGGGTTTGCAGGATTAGGTGAGCTGGTGTCAGTAAAAAGTGTTTTATAAACTGTAAGGAGCTAAGGGGCTGTAAGGAGTTTGCTTGGTATTTTTTAATCGCTTTTGGACAAAGAAACAACTGTGTTCCAAACACCAGCGATATTTGGCTTGGTTTTGAAAAACTCAGTTTTAGGTGTGGAAAGTGGGTTTTTCTACGAAGCGTCGCAGATCCTATTCCAGCTCCCTGCTACCTGGAAGGAAAAGAGGCTGGTCAGAAGGGGCTTTTACAAGGTGGAGTCTCCCTCTGGTCTTGAGTCCTTCCATGCCTTGGGCCTGAGAAGAAGCTCCCACTGCCAGCTCCAGAGGCCTGGCATATTTCTTTCTGGCTGAGCAGTCCATTTTGCTGTTTGCCCCTTTGCTTCCACTATCAGAGGCAAGTGGGGAAACACGAGCCCTCCGCTGACAGACACCCATTAGTGCAAGACATGGGCTGCAAGGCGAATTAAAGGTAACTAGATCCTAAACACGTGTGAAAGACCACCGTCCCTTTGCTTTCCCCCAACAGTTGGCAGAGTTAGACCCAGAGCCAACTTCTCTCTTATCACCACCCCCTCCCCTTGCCCTCTTAGGAATGTACAGGCCATTCTTTGCTCCCCAGGAGCAAGACCAGCCAAGGAGGGCAGTTGCGCAGAATAAAATTTGAAAAGAAATGTTGCAAAATCAGGCATTAAATCCTAAGAAAGCATTGTCATCTTATTTTTATTTCCCGAGGGGGCGTCTTACATCAGAATTTCTCAAAATAAGAATTAAATTAATCCCCTCCCCTATTTTTAATAAAAAAGTCATACTCAAAGACCTTCTTTTCCAGATGACATTGTGCTGATGCACGCAGCTTTGTCCTGTTAGTGGCAAGGTGGGGAGGAAAAGGGAACGCCTTCATTCCCTGGTCTGAGTCCTCCCGGGCTGAATTTCAGATGTATCTCCTGAAAAAACAGTCCTACAGAACATCCTCCCCCTCTTTTCACACAGGTCCAGAAGGTGCTGTGACTTCCCCAAGGTCACTCAGCAGCCCAAGTGTAAGCTATGAAAACACTCAGAGGAGGAAAAAGTCTTCTCTACCTAGGAAGGATGTTCCACTTGAGGAAAGGAAAAAAGCGAAGCCTGGGGCAAAGAAGGTTGGGAAGCGTAGAGAAAAGTAAAACAAACAAACAGACACGGAGAAGCGTTGGGCCGAGCGGGGAATCAGCTCCCGGAAGGCCGATGATCTAGACCCCGGGGTGGTTCCGAGGCCCGGCAGGCCGCTCCGCCCCAGCCCTCCGGTGCACCACTAGCCAAGCACTGGGCGGTTCTGCGGAGACCGAGGGTTAGAGTTCCTTCTTGCCTCGTGATTTGGGAGAGGAAGAAAGCAAGCGGAACTCCAGGCCTGCACCTCCCTTCACCCCGCAGGTCACCGGCCCAACCACAGCGCTCTGGGGTAGACGTTCGGTCCCTCCGCCCCCCCCCCTGGGTCCACCATTGCGCAAGCCAGGAGGGCTCGGCCTACGGGACTCCAGCTCCCCCGGTCTGAAGGGAGGAAAGAAGAGAATTTGAATTAATTAGGGAGAAAACCTATCAGTAAATGGTGCCTGCTGCAGGGGTGGGCGCAGCGGAGGGCGCGGTGGGGACTCTCCTCCCCGCCCTTTTTCGCGGCGCCCCACTTGCAGGCGCTTAAGGAGCTCGTGACGCGAAACAAGTCCCGGCCGGGCGGCCTGGAAGCCCCAGCCTGGGATCTCTGGGAAACCAAGAGCAAGTTTACTACATTCTAGTTAGGCCACAGCCCTGGCGAGTCTTAAGAGGAGGGTCGGGAGGACTCTGGAGACCTGGCTGGGTGGCGGACAGACCCAAGTGCCACCATCCCGGTCCTGTTTACCTGGCCGCCAGTGCGAGGCAAGTTCTCCTCTCGGCCATCCTGGCCCCCGGCCGCTCTCTCTTCAGCGGACTTGGGCATTTGGAATGCCCCTCCCCGGGATGGATCTGACAACAGGGGCTGCAGTGCACGCCTCATTAAAGAGGGGAGCTTTGCTTCTTTTCCTCACTCCATCCCTCCCACCCTCTCCTCTCGGCAAATGGTAAGCTACACTCAGTTTTCTCCCAGAGGTCAACAACATATTTTGCCCGTTACCCTTTTCTGCAAGAGGCGTATGCCTGGTATCGCAGGAAGCTTTGCTATCAGTGCCAGAGCAACCCCAAAAGCTTAATGTTCTCTTTGCTCTCAAACTCCAACTGGGAGGCAGCGCCTCCTCCGGGAAACCTTAGGGAACTTCCCAGCTCAGGTTAGTTGAGCCTCGTTGGAGCCCACTGTGCCAACTAATGAAGCATTGCCATTGATGCCCTGTGAGTTGCTTACTGTCTAACATTGCTGAGCACAAAACGGACAGCTAAAATTATTTGTGTAGCAAATGACAAGAGAGGACCATGGGGATGAGGATGAGAAAGGCTGTTGATTGATCAAATCTTTCTCAAGAATTTGGGGGACCGTTTTCTTCCCATTCCTTTTCTTCAGTCCCATTCTTCATGATCATGCTTTTATAAACACCATGTTAACATTTTTTTCAAAAAATTTTTAATGTTTTTTTAATTTATTTTTGAAAGAGAGAGAGAGAGAGAGAGAGAGAAGGGGAGGGTCAGAGAGAGAGACACACACAGAATCCAAAGACAGGCTCCAGGCTCTGAGCTAGCTGTCAGCGCAGAGCCCAACGCGGGGCTCGAACCCAGGAACCGCGAGATCATGACCTGAGCCAAGTCAGATGCTCAACGGACTGAGCCACCCAGACGTGCCCCATGTTAACATTTTAAATGAAGGAATTTTAAAAACATTTATTAGAGATCTAAAAGGTATAAGATCATGTCACGTTCACTGTGTAATTAGATTTTCTGGAGTATTTTCTCTGCTGTTTTCTCTGCCTTCTCCTACCTGGAATACATACCATCAGACAGTTCCACCTCCAGCCTAATGAGGAAACCCCTTCTAAAGTACTTCAGTTTTCAGCCAGATTCTGCTTCAATTCTTCCAGTAGAAGAGGAATCAAATCTTGCCAAACATTGAGGGCATCTTTATTTGTTACACTTTCTTTTATAGAGCCCTTTAATTTCCTTAGTAAAATATAGAGGATTGGAGAGTCATTTGCTTAGATTTTAATATTAAAGATGACCTTATGGGGCACTTACGTGGCTCAGTTGGTTAAGCATCTGACTTCGGCTCAGGTCATGAGCTCATGGTTCGTGAGTTCAAGCCCTGTATCCGGCTCTGGTGCCTGGAGCCTGCTTTAGATTCTGTGTCTCCCTCTCTGCCCTTCACCCACTTGCACTCTGTTTTTCTCTCTCTCTCAGAAATAAATAATAAAAACATTTTAAAAATATTAAAGTTGACCTTATAAGATGATCATATTATCATGTGTTGGGTTTCTTTATCTAGAAACAACAAAGAATTCACTGTGATTTGGCTTTTACATTAAAACTACTGTTTGTGGGGGAAATTGAGCAAAAGCTAAAGCTTTGAGACAGCATCAGTGTTCTGTATTCAATATACATGTTCCAGAGTTGTCCAGAGGCCTTGTTCTGAGACCCACTCGGAGAGCCCTAGCTACCACCTCCCCCTAGGACTGAATTCAGGCAATACTGACGGTTAAAATCTTGTGGGATGGTTGGTTGTTAGAATTTCATGTTCTTTATTTAAATCAGAAAAAAAAAGTATTTAAAATTTTTTTGAATGTTTATTTTTGAGAGAGAGAGAGAGTATGGGGGAAGGGGCAGAGAGAGAGAATCCCAAGCAGGATCCACACTCTCAGCACAGAGCCAGACTTGGCGCTTGAGCCCGTGAAATGTGAGATCGTGACCTGAGCCGAAGTCAGATGCTTAACCGACTGAGCCACCCAGGTGCCCCCCCAAAAAGCATTTTATTTTATTTATTTATTTTTTAATGTTTTTATTTATTTTTGAGAGAGCGAGAGAGAGACAGCATGAGCAGGGGAGGGTCAGAGAGAGAGGGAGACATAGAATCTGAAGACAGGCTCCAGGCTCTGAGCTAGCTATCAGCACAGAGCCCGATGCAGGGCTTGAACCCACGAACTGTGAGATCATGACCTGAGCCGAAGTCAGACGCTTAACCGACTGAGCCTCCCAGGCACCCCCAAAAAAAGCATTTTAAAAAAGCTAAATCATTTAATTTATTTTTCATTATTGTAACCATTGGCATAATAGTTATCTCTTACCTGGCAGTCATCCCAACTATATGAAACTAGATGTCTTCTCTGAAAAATATTCATGTGAATTCTACTACTTAATATAAAGAAAAAAGAAGAGAAATCCCAGATTATTTGGCTATTTCCCTCTATCTGGGAGCAAGATAACATGCTCTTTAGCCCTATACACTTAATGCAACTTTTTATTTTTTTATTTTTATTTTTTTATAACGTAATGTTTATTTGAGAGAGAAGGACACAGTGCGAGCACGGGAGGGGCAGAGAGAGAGGGAGACACAGAATATGAAGCAGGCTGCAGGCTCTGACCTGTCAGCACAGAGCCCGACGCGGGGCTTGAACTCACAAACCGTGAGATCATGACCTGAGCTGAAGTCAGATGCTTAACCGACTGAGCCACCCAGGTGCCCCTTAATGCAACTTTTCAAAATAAATTTATATCTAGTTTGTGTGGTCTCTGTTGATTTAGTCTTTATAGAGCCAAGTTAGCTTCTTCTCTGCCGTTGTTATAGATTATATCAGTAAGCCATCTCTCAAATTCTACCATCTTGCAAATGTAAATGTTGGTTACAAGAGCAAGGTGGTACCAAGATCAGCACAAATTAATCACAACCACTGTGAAACATCTGCTTTATTGATGGTACTTCAACAGCATCACCTTTCCACATACATCAGGAATTATGACTTTATGATAAAGTTGCTCTTGTTGCTGGAGGGAATCGAGTGCAAGTATTAATAGATTGGGTTAAAAGACAAGACTAATTCTTAGTCCTAGTCCTGACATTGAACTTGGAAGTATTTGGTGGACTCTGTATTTGCCCACGTAAAGATTACTATTGAAAATTTAGCTGAGTGAAAGAGAAGAATTATAGTATTATAAGTATCATTTCAAATTTTTAGCCAACAGATCTTTTTGAGTAACTGTTTAAAAATATAGATTTTTTTTAAACTTAATTTCACTTTTGTCTTGATTAAGATATCTATTTTTCCACGACATCTGTCATTCAAACCTCTAACAGGTTGATGACTCCTCTACTCTGATATCATGACTACATGTATATCATGTAGTTTAGGGTAGGGGGCTGAATCACCCCTCTCTACTACCATCATCCACGAAGCCCCATGAATAAATTGAAGCTCCTCCCTATAGGATACTGTGAGTGAATCCACCCTCCACTTTAGAAGCCATCATTCTAGTACAGTATATTCAATATACATACTTAAAGGGTTACATTTTTTGCTGTTAAAACTTCTTACATAAATGAGATTAAGTGTAAGGAAAAACTTTATTAAATTTTGAGAGCTAAAAACTTACTGTGTAAGAGATGGCTACACTATATTTTCAAAATTGATTCCCTTGCTAAGGAGGGTTTATTATTTGAAGTGCAGAATGATATTCTCGAAAAAGTATGGGCTTTGGATATGATAGTCCTAGGGTCAAATCCTGGCTCTGCCAATTCATGGGAGAGAATGTTGCTCAGAAGAAAAAGATATCCTAGAAGAAACTGAAGAACCAAAAACTTATGGCCTGGGAGTAAATTCTGCATAAAATAAATGCAAATAAAAGTTTAAAAAATGATGGTTATGATTACTTTACAGTTTTGCTGATTTTATAGCAGTCATATTTTCATGAGGCTACCTTTATTTTTTTCTTTGATATCATATACCAATAGTTGTCACATTTCATATTTAAAAATGAAGTTGCTGATACCACTGTCCCTTCCATCTGTTTGAGCGAGGTATCATTTTTGTGTTCTCACAACTTAACAAATGTGAAACAATTTACTCTGTAGTGCCACTTGGTAAATCACTTTTTCACTTTCAGGGTATTTTTCAGTCTTGTGGATGAGAGGTCTTGACAATAGTCATTAAAGATATGATAGCACTTTCACAAGAACAAGGACATGTGCCTTATGTCTTTGCTGAGCTCTGGTCTAGGTAGACTAATTTTAACATTTTTCTGGATCTGCACTAAGATTTCACTGGGAGAAGTCACTGTCTGCCTAGATTGGATCTGATCAGGCAAACGCCTAATTTTGAGCTTGTCAAGAATACCTCAGTTATAGTATCTGGCTAATGGGAGAATGTGATATCGTATAGTTAAAGGAAGATGTGATAGAAATCAGATTGATTAGGTTTTGCTGCCTGGTGATATTGACTAAGTCACTTGAAACCTCAAATTACAATAATTTAGTTGAGACATATATCTATTTAGTTTATTCAAATTAAAGCAAACATTACTTAAAAAGTATGAGAAAGAAAGAATGAAAAAACATTTAAATGTGAAGCTGCCACTAATTCTATTCAATGGGCATGGGACACAGGGAAATGTAAGGGTGGCATGAAGTTGCTGTTTCCACAGTTTCAGTTCCCTTATGTATTTTATAATCTGAGCATCTTGCTACAGAAAATGGGACGAGTTCTCAGTGTTTAAATATACTGCCCTTATCTTTTTGTACAACACGGCCCCTAAATGCAAGCTAGTTATTACATCTAGAGTTCAACCAAAGACACATCAGACTGTTCCAATGATGGAGGAAAAACTATTAGATTAATGGAGAGATTGTGTGCTTGTATATTGTAAGGGCAACTTTTAAGGGCTTTTGTGACTAATTTTTATTATATTTGATTTTTTGGCCTTACATGTTACTTTATAATCTAACTCCTGCACAAAATGCAATTTTCATGATAATATCTGTCTTACCAGGGTTGTTCTGGGAATCAAATGAGATAATATATGTTAAAGTGCTCTGCAAAATTCACGGTGCCATAAAATGTAAAATGTTTCTGTATTCTGGACAAGACTTGGCCAGCCATTTAAATGTTTTTACTCTGTGTTTTCACACAGAAAGTGAATTTTAGCTGTGTACAGAACAATAATCACAGTAAGAATAATGATAGAAGCTAATAAGATTGATTAATTGCCTACTTACAACAAACCAGGAAATGTGTTTAGCGCTTTAAGTGGATCATCTCAATTAGGTACTGCTTTGGGAAGAGTCCTTCTACTTAGATTTCTATACTGCAGGCTCTCCAAAGGGTACCTCAGTTTCAAATATTATATACACTTTCTGGTAAACCTCCACATTATTCATGTGGTGTGAAGCCAGTATGTTTTCTTCTTATACAGCTGAATTTAATAGCTAAGAAGTAATGGGTGAGAAAATACTTATTTCCTACTATTTCCATGGGGAGGAATTTTTGTCAGATGACATGTGAACCTTTCCCTCTTATTCATTCCTCTCTGAGGGAGGAAGGACTTACCTGATTATTAATTTTTTAATATAAATTTTATTTATTTATTTATTTATTTGGAGAGAGTGCAAGTAGGGAAGGAGCAGAGAGAGAGAGAGAATCCCAAGCAGACTCTGAACCACCAGTGCAGAGCCCAGTGCGGGGCTCAAATTCATGAACCATGAGATCCTGACCTGAGCAGAAGTCAGATGCTTAACAGACTGAGCCACCCAAGGGCCCCTATTTTTTATTTTTGAGGGGGGGGTGGAGGGGCAGGGAGAGGGAGACAGACAGAGGGAGACAGAGACTCTGAAGCAGGCTCTTGCTGTCAGCACAGAGCCCTATGTGGGGCTTGAACTCACAAACTGTGAGATCATCACCTGAGCCGAAATCAAGAGTCTGATGTTTAACTGACTGAGTCACCCAGTAGCCCCTTGATTAGTCAGTTTAGAAGAAGGAAATGAGCATTTGTGGATCAGCCACTCCTACACATTTTGGTTTGCCTGCTCTCAAAGAGGATGAATGATGGGTTTCAGCCTCTGTCATGCCATGACCTTAGTGAAACATGATCTTACTTGTGGTTGAGATCTACAGCTGTTTAGTGCTCGCAATGAGTAGGTAGGTAAATCTAACTAATTCAGCCACTATTAGCAAGTTTACTTGGTTGCACATCACTTAATGTAGATTTCTTTAGAAGTAAAAATAACATTTGTTATCTCTGACTCCTATGTCTACTTCTCAAATGTCTACTTCTCAACTGGTTCTAAAAGTAGGTGGGAAAGAGAAAGATTATGAAGCAATTCTGCTTAAAATCCCAACAAAAGACAGGGTAAGGAAGTGGTTAAGAGCACCGGGGTGGAAATGAATTTGCCTAATTTCAAATTTGGGCTCCATCACTTTTCAGCTGTGTTATCTTATGCAAGTTACTTAAACTCTCTGTGCCTTAGTTATCTGTAAAATGAGAACAATAATAGAACCTACTCTCATAGTGAGAGGATTAAATGAATTAATATATGTAAAATGCTTCGAATAGCCCTAAGTGTATCAGCATTCAATAAATGTTAGCTTTTCTTATTATTAAATTAACACTAAATAGCCCAAGGATACAATCTAAATATTTGCACGTAATTTGCATTCAGCTTCTAACTTCCTTCCTTAAAAAATATTGATTCACGGGGTACCTGGCTAGTGTCAGACTCTGGATTTCTGCTCAGGTCATGATCTTATGGTGTGTGAGTTTGAGCCCCCTGTCTGTCTCTGCACTGACAGCGAGGAGTCTGCTTGGGGTTCTCTCTCTCTCTCTCTCTCTCTCTCTCTCTCTCTCTTTCTGGCCCTCACCTGCTTATGCTCACACTCTTTGACTCTTTCAAAATAAATAAATAAACTTAAAAAAAGTTGATTCCTTGATTATCACACGGAGGCCTTCTACTGATTCATTCTCTGTGGTTAGTATGGTATATTTAGTGTTTTTCTTCCTTTTTTCTTTACTTGCCACAATCCATAGAAATGGGACTCACAGTGACATACCTTTTAGATTTCTGTGAGGTCTTCGGACTAGTCCACTGTGCTTGCTGTTATTTTAGAGCCCCATAGCACTTTGCCTATCCTATACAATTTTAGCTATTAAATATGTATTATATGGGATGCTAAATATGACAGATTTTTTTTTAAAGAAAACCACCTCAGTGTCTCTTCTTGTGGTGTGAATATGTTGCAGTAATATTTGGGGAAGCATGTTCAACATTTTATCATGGAGAATTTCAAACATACAGAAAGTTGAAAGATTTTTTTTAAAAGATTTTCTAATTTTTTTTTAGTAATTTCTATACCTTGGGCTTGAAAACCTGGGCTTGAAATCCAGCTTTGCCACTTACTAGTTATGTGACCCATATAACATTACTGTTACTTAGTGTCTTTGTCTGTAAAAGAGGATAATAGTAGTACCTACCTCATGAGGTTGTGAAAATGCATATAAAATGCTTACAATAGTGCTTGACCAGAAAACACTTGTAGAGTACTAACTTATGTTGGACAATTTATACATATTAACATATCATTTAATTCTCACCAAAACCCCGTGAGGTAGTACCATTACTATAAAATATAATGTATATTAGCTATTATTATTTTTATAGCAGAAATTCATAGAGAAAAAGTCTCTCCTTAGGTTTTTTTTTACGATTTTATTTTTAAGGACTGACTTGGGTGGGTCAGTCAGTTAAACATCTGATTTCAGCTCAGATCATAATCTCAGGGTTCCTGAGTTCGAATTCCACATCGGGTGAGCTTGAGCCCCACCTCCGGTGAGTTCATGGCCCTCTTCAGGTGAGCACGAGGCCTGCTTTGGGTAAACACAAGCCCTGCTTTGGGTGAGCCCTGCTTCTCTCTCTCTCTCTCTCTCTCTCTCTCTCTGCCCCTCATGGGATTCTCTCTCTCTCTCTCTCTCTCTCTTTCTCTCCCCTCTCTCCCCCCTCTCTCTGCCTTTCACTCACTTGCACCCTCTCTCTCTTTCTCTCTAAAAAAAAGGAAATATTTTATTTTTAAATAATCTCTCCACCCAAGGTGAGGTTCGAACTCACAACCCCAAGATCAAGAGTCAGACATTCTACCCACTTTGCCAGTCAGGTACCCCTCTGTTTAGTTCTTGAGTTTTAAATTTATAGAGAAAGATAGCATGAGTTGGGGGTGGGGGCAAGAGGAGGGAAAGAGAGAGAGAGAGAGAGAGAGAGAGAGAGAGAGAATCTTAAGCAGGCTCCACACTCAGCACAGAGCCCGAAGTGGGGCTTGATCCCATGACCCTGGGATTGGGACCTGAGCCAAAATAAAAAGTAGGACACTCAACCAATTGAGCCACCCAGGCACCCTAAGTTTTTGAGTTTTAAAACAGACATATTGAAGTTCATGGCAAAAATAATGCCATAGGTTCTGCATTGGTCCAGGGCAGGAGTGTAACATCCTCAGCCCTTCATCCCTAGGTCTTGTGTGTTTCTGCGCTTACATTCTTTTTTTTTTTTAATTTTTTTTAACGTTTATTTATTTTTGAGAGAGAGAGAGATACAGTGTGAGTGGGGGATGGTCAGAGAGAGAGGGAGACACAGAAGCAGGCTCCAGGCTCTGAGCTGTTAGCACAGAGCCTGATGCAGGCTTGAACCCACGAACTGTGAGATCATGACCTGAGCTGAAGTTGGCCGCTTAACTGCCTGAGCCACCCAGGCGCCCTCTGTGCTTACATTCTTAACCAGTGGGCCTAGAAGGGGACTCTGCTGTCTTCTGGTGGATGTGTGTGGGATCCCTCTGTCTGTACCTCCTGGAGGAAGGGCCGCCGTTGCCATCTGGCTATGTGTGAGCCACACAGGCATGAATGAGAGCTCAGAACTTTCTGTTGTGTTTCTTCAGTGCCATGGATTCGAAATGGACTCCTCCTCACTGTGAGCATACAGAGTCCCATGAAGGGTCTGTGACCAGGAAACACTGGAAGCGTCACCCCAGAATTATGGTCAGCCTTATTCCCTGTCACCTCCAAGTTGGAGTTAAGTTTCAGAACAAGCAAAGAGTTCTATTTTTAGAAGAAATGTGTTACACTCAGAAATGATGAAAATAAAACTTATACTAAAAGGCAAAGATGCTAGAGAAAAAAAATAATGCCATGGGAAGGAATCTTTGTGAAAGAGACTGGGCTCTTTTCCTGTCGAAAGCCTATGTACTCAGGGAAAAAGTTTATGTCATTGACAATTCATTTTGGAACAACAGATAAAGAGTCTCACCTGACCAAACTATGTAAAGTTTCCAATCCTTGGGGAGAAGAGAGAGGAAGCAACTAGGGTGAAGCTAATTAGCATATTTGGGGACCTGTACCAAGCCAGGCTAATTTCTAGACTTGGGAAAAATATCCATCTGGATGGATTTGGGGATTTGACAGCAGAGAAGAATTGTGTTTCCTATGAATAATTTTTGGACTTTTGTGATGCAATCTTTTATTTATTTAGTTAGTTAGTTTTTGGTGAGAGCACTTCAGATTTACTCTTAGTAAGTTTGTAGTATACAATACAGTATTAACTATAATCATCATGCTGCAGGTTAGATCCCCAGCATGTATCCATTTTATAACTGGAAGTTTGTATCCTTTACCAACATTTCTCCATTTTCTCCCACTCTCCCCCAGTCTTGGCAACTATTTTATTCTCTGCTTCTATCATTAGTTTGAGTTTTTTAGATTCCACATATATACAAAATCATACAGTATTTGTCTTCCTATCTCTGGCTTATTTTACTCAGCATATGTCCTTTAGTGTGATATCATGATTTATAATAAGAAATATATGTTTTGGTCTTTTCTTTTTTTATCCCGCCCCTCTCTTGTTTTCAAACTAGAACATCATCAACTGCCTCAGGACAAGGAAACCATAAGAAACAAAATAACTTGAATTGTTGGCTTTCGAACACTAAAAATGAAAGACATGACAAAACAAAATAAAGAGAAAACATGTTTGGATGAGTACAGTTATTTCTGGTTCCAGAGAAGATACGGATTTTCTGGATGGGAAGAGAGGGATGGTCCCAGGCAAACTGGGACAGTTGGTAATCCTATTTAGCAGGGAGGTTGTTTTGCTTCCAATTATACTTGGTATTTACAAAATAAATTGTGTTGTTAGGATATATTAAGGATCTCTAATTCAGTATTCTACTAATAAAGGCAAGACTTGGCCATATTTCAGTGTTCCCATTATACAGGACATATGTAGGTAGCTGGAATTCCCCAAAGTTTTCGGAAGGATGCTTTCCTCATGCATTACTGACTTGAGTTGGCGATGATGTTCAGTTGCTTCCATTTTTTAAAAAAGTTTATTTATTTTGAGAGAGAGGGAGGGGCAGAAAGAGGGGGAGAGAATCCCAAGTGGGTTCTATGCCATCAGCACAGAGCTTGACGCAGGGCTCAAACCCACAAAGTGTGAGATCATGACCTGAGCTGGAATCAGAATTCAGATGCTTAACCAACTGAGCCACCAGGTGCCCCATGCTTCCATTCTTTTAAAGTTTTAATTTATTTATTCATTTGAGTAATCTCTACACCCAATGTGGGGCTTGAACTCATGGCCCCAAGATCAAGAGTTTTACGCTCTTCCAACTGAGCCAGCCAGATGCCCAAATGCTTCTATTTTTGTATCAAAAGTTTTTTAAAGTTTATTTATTTTGAGAGAGACAGAGTTAGTGTGTGCAGGGGAGGGGCAGAGACAGAGGGAGAGAGAGAGAATCTCAAGCAGGCTCTGAGCTGTCAGTGCAGAGCCAGATATGGGGCTTAAACTCATGAAACTGTGAGATCATGACCTGAGCCGAAGCCAAGAGTTGGACACTCAAGCAACTGAGCCACCCAGGTGCCCCTATTTTTGCATTTTAATTTAAAATTATTATTCTAAACAGTTTACATGAATAAGCTATATAAATATATATATTATTTTCCAATTTTGTTTTATATAACCCTGTTTATTTGTCACAGTAAATTGGAAATAACTATAATAAGCATAAGCAATATGGAGCTGAGGTTAAGAGCACGGTCTATAGAGCCAGACCATCTGGGTTCAAATCCTAGCCTTGCCTCTTACAAGCTGTGTGATATTGGACACGTTCCATTTCTTCATCTACAAAATGGGAATTAAAATAGTATCTACCTATTAAGGTGGTGCGAGGATGAAATTAGTTAATACACGTAAGGTGCTTATAATGGTGCCTGGCATACATAGTAGGCACTCAAGAATTATTAGGTGATTTGCAAGTTCTTTTGCTGTACTAATGAAAACTGGAGTTTATCCATAGTTCATTATTTGCATAATTAAATCTTCAAAAAGACTTGGGGAGGTAGGTTAAAATGTTTTCTGAAATGACACATTGTTTCTCCCTACCCCCCCAATTCGTATGTTGAAGTCCTAACCCCAGTGTGACTGTATTTGGACACAGAGTCTTTAGGAGATAAAGTTAAATGAGGAGATAAGGGTGGGGCACTAATCAAATAGGACTGGTGACCTTATAAGAAGAGGAAGAGACAGCAGAGATTCACTCTGTGTCTCCTACACACACACACACACACACACACACACACACACACTTTAGGAAAGGTCATTTCAAGACACAGAAGGTAGCCATCGACAAGCCAGGAAGAAAGTTCTCACCAGAACTCCCCTGCCAGACCTTGATTTGGAACTTCTAGCCTCCAGTGTTGTGAGAAAACAAATTTCTGTCGTTTAAGTTGCCCAGGCCGTGATATTTTGTTATAGTAACTCAAGCAGGCTAAGACAGATTGTTAATTGATGTGTACTGAAGACTGAGGAAAACCCTTAGAGTTACATTTATTTGCCAAAGACTGGGCACCATCACCTAAGTTTTCTTACCTGGCCTACACAAAGGTGCCTGATGACTGAGCAGAATGATGAAGTAGAAGGAAGACCCACTTCATTGGCACAACCCTGCCCTTCATCAACTGTGTGATTTGGGCCAAGTCTTTTAACATTTTCAGGACTCAGTTTTTTCCTCAGCATAAACAAAGTGTCAGATATCTATCTATCTATATTGATAGATGGATAGATATAGATAGATTTTTTTTTCATATAATTGGGTTGAACTACATGTTTGAATCAATGACATGTTTAAATCAATGAGATGAAGGGGGAGCAACAATATGGAGTTGACACCAAGAACATATAAGACCAAGTAGTTAGAGCCAGAAACAACTGCCATGAGAATAAGTCCTTAGGTCTTTTCATAGATGTTGGGAAAGACACTGGATTTTCCACAGGAGGTGAAGTAGATAGAAGTTTGAGTCAATTTTGCTAGGTCTTAATAGGCCGGGATACCTTGGCTGCCATCTGGGTTATAAAGAGGTTTTAACTAGATGCTCTCTAAATCATCTTCCAGGGCACCTGGGTGGCTTAGTCAGTTAAGCATCCGACTTTGGCACAGGTCATGACTTCATGGTTCGTGAGTTCAAGTCCCATATTGGGCTCTCTGCAGTCAGCAAAAGAGCCACTCCCCGTCCCCCCCCCGCCCCTACCCAACTTGTGTTCTGTCTCTGTCAAAATAAATAAACTTTAAAAAAAGACAAAAAGTAAATAAATCATCTTACAACTCTTGTGTCCTATAACTTAATGATTGTAGGGGCTGAGGAAAGGAG
>CM053570.1:51909978-51946704 GCA_028646485.1 Cryptoprocta ferox | reverse complement strand
TAGACCACTAGGGGCAATGCTGTCCCCTCTCGCTTCATCTCTCATCCATACTTGCAGGGTGTATATTAGATTAGGGCTAGACCTCTCAGATCAGCCTTAAATTCCAGCTTTGCCACTCACTACCATGAACCTTTGAACAAGTCGCTTAAGCACTCTGTGCTACATGCCATTTTATGTTTTAATCTGTTAGGTAGGGATAAATAAAATACATCATCATTTGTTGAAGGGCTGAAATGAGATAATACTGGCAAACTGCCTCCAAATTGTAAGTACTTTGGGAATAGGAACAATATCTTTCTCCTTCTCATGTCTAGCATTTAGTAAGTGCTCAGTAAATATTTTTTGAATGAGTAAAAATGACTCAGCCTGGTGTGTGGTAGATAGTAGGTGCTCAAGGAAAGAACATTATAGATATCACCTTCTCTAGAGGTCTTTAGTTGTTTTTGCCTGTCCAGAATCTATTTGCTCATTTTCTAGTAGCAAAGACTCAGTTTTCCTTTGTGAAAGTTCCCCTCACTCATTCTCGGTTCTTGTGGTTCTGGTGGGGCTGACCCCATATCTCTGCTCCACAAGTTGGTATGTGGCCTAGCCCTGGACCAATTTAGGACAATGAGAGTCAGGCCAGGTCTTTTCTGGACCTAACATAAGAGAGAGACTCTCTTGCCATCTAGGTTGCCAAGTTGGTAAAAGTTAAGGTTAAAGCGACCGGTGGCCATCTTGTTTCATTTGGGAAGAGTCTGCTTGGGAATAAAGCCAAGAGTAAGAAGAGCAGACCTGAGGGGTAGAGGGAAACTGATTCCTAATGATATTCTTTAGCATCCAGATCCAGCCAAAAGTAAGACAAGCACAGGTCTCTGTCTTTGAGGAGCCTGTAAT
Source organism: Cryptoprocta ferox (assembly GCA_028646485.1). Lineage (NCBI taxonomy): Eukaryota > Metazoa > Chordata > Mammalia > Carnivora > Eupleridae > Cryptoprocta > Cryptoprocta ferox. Next base: position 51,945,828 of record CM053570.1, on the reverse strand, counting down.
AGGAAAGAAACAGTATGATTGGAGAGGGTCAGGCTGCCATGGAAACACCAAGGCAGGATACCTAGGCAGAACTTCAGTGAGCAGTGATAGATTGGGGGAAGTCCCCTGAGTAGGCAGGGACATCTAAGGAGAGATCACAATGATGAGTATGAGTTAGCCATGTGAATGGGGATGATATAAGAGTTGGTACACATCACAGAGGATAGAAAGGAAAAAGAGTAAAAGAAGGAAGAACAACTGCTCAAAGGCCAAACAGTATGGTGCTTTTAGGGAATTCAGTATCACCAAAACATACAAAACACTTTCCCAAACACAATCTCATTTAATCTAGTATGTTAACTCTTTCACAGTGAAAGGGATATACCAGTTAGAATGTGTTCAGCTGCAAGGAAATGAACACATGACTAATGCTGATGTAAGCAATGAAGACATTTAATTAGAGGGAGCCAGTCAGGGCTGGTACTGCAATTCAATAATATCATCAAGTATCTGGGCTATTCCCATCTTTTTGTTTTACCATCCTGAGCTTTTGGTCATCATGCCTATTATTTTTGGTAGAAAGAATAAAGCCCCTGGGAAGATGCCCATATCCGAGTACTTAGAACCTATGAATACATTAAGTTCTATTGCAAAAGGGACTTTGTTGATTTAGTTAAGAGTCTTGAGATGGGGAGAGTACCCTGGTTTACCCAGGTGGGACTAATATAATCACAGGGTCCTTATAAGAGGGAGGCAGGAGAGTTAGAGTCAGAGAAAAACATGTGTTGATGGAAGCAGAGGTCTGAGAAACAGAGATTTGAAGATATTATGCTGCAGGTCAAGAAGATGGAGGAAGGACTCATGAGCCAAGGATGAAGGCTAGCTTTAAAATCTGGAGAAGTTCTGACCTCCAGAACTGTAATATAATAAATACAGTTTTTTTTTAAAAAGTTTATTTATTCATTTTTGAGAGAGAGAGAGAAAGGGAGAGAGAGAAAGAGAGTGAGTGAGTGAGCGAGTGCAAGCAGGAAAGGGGCAGAGGCAGATAATCCCAGGCAGGCTCTGAGCTGTCAGCAGAGAGCCCGATTCAAGGCTCAAACTCAGAAACTGTGAAATCATGACCTGAGCCAAAATCAAGAATTGGATGCTTAACTGACTGAGCCACTCAGATGCCTCATGATTATGTTTTTTAAGCCATTAAGTTTGTGGTAATTTGGCAATAGAAAATTTATACATCACCCATGGTTGTAAGATGGCTGTCAGAGCTCCAGGTATTACTTTTAATGCAGGAAGAAAGGGTAGGGGATAAAAGGGCAGAGTATGCTGCATCTATCCTTATTGTCAGGAAAGGAAAAACTTTCACAAGCATCCTACCTGCTGACTTCCTATGTACACATCATTGATCAGAATGTGGACACAATGGCCACTTCTAGCTGCAAGGGAGGGTAAGAAGGTATCTCACTTCCAGTCTCATTTGTTTTGTATATGGGTTCAGCATTTACCTGTTTGGTAGCTTTCTTGTCAGGAGGGAGGTTTCTCTCAGGGAGAGGCCATGGTGAAATTGGTGATCATAGTTATAAAGCTTGGGTAGACCTCTTGGCATTGGATAGATATCTGGGCAAAGGATATGACAATGGTAGCTTTTGGTAAAAGTTCCTAAGCCTGCTTTAGTGTACCAAGAGGAGCACACAGTACGGAGAACAATGAAGAGTGACTTTGGCAGGGAGACAAAAGCTAAACACAAACTAAGTTGACTTCAGTAGGGATCACCCTATTGGCATTGGCCGGACCATAGGATTTCCCTGCTAGTTCTGGCTGTTGGGTAGAAGTTTTTGGAGTGGACTCTCCACATATGTGAGTGGGGGAACATCATTCTTGATCTCTATCCTCACCTCCTGTAGATACATTCACATGTATGCATAGATGTATATGTGCAAAGATGATCTTTATCAATCTTTGTAAATAACAAGCAGAAACTGTCTAAATGACTATTTGAAGAAACCTGCTTAAAAATTTATGCTATATCCATATAATGGAATGCTTTACAGCCATTTATATGGCAGATGTAGAGTAAATTACATATTCTATTAAAGAAATCAAGCAAGACTCAGAGCAGTGGGCAGAATATGCTCCCAGTGTGATGCCTGTTGTCTCTGCAGATAGGGACTGAGGTTTTGAGTGGAAGGAAGACGTATTTTTGTTTGTTCTGAAAAAAAAAATTTTTTTTTTACCAGATGTATTATACTAGTTATCTACTGCTATAGAACGAATTACCTCAAAACATTGTAACTGAACAGCTATTTTATTTGGTTATAATTCTCAGGCTCAGCGATTAGGGCTGGGCTCAGGTGGGCAGTTCTTCAGGTGTTCTCTTGGTCGCGTGGTTGCAGTCCTCTGGTGCCTGGACAAGAATTGGATGATTTAAGATAAACTCAAGTGTCTGTCTACTAATTCTGGCTGTCATCAGAAACATCTGTCTCCATCAGGTTAGCCGCTGCTTCTTGACACAATGCCTCAAAGAGAGCAGGAGCTGAAGCTGCAAGGCTTCCTGGGGAACTCACACAACACTTCCACTGCATTTCGTTAGTCAAAGAAAGTCACATGGCTAGCCCTGATTGATGGACTGAGGAAGTAGACTCCACCTCTTACTGGGAGGAAATGCAAAGAATTTGTGACCATTTTTAATTTACCACATTCACACATTACTTTTTCAAACAAAAGGTTACTTAAGTAAAATAATTCTATTTGTAATAAATTCGGAGGATTTTAAGAATTGGGTGACACCTTGGATATTATCTAATATAAAACCTGTCATTTTATAGGAAGGAAACTGGGGTCAGAAAGGTAAAATGTTGGGGCGCCTGAGTGACTCAATCGGTTAGGCGTCCGACTTCGGCTTAGGTCACAATCTCGCGATCCATGAGTTCGAGTCCAACATCCCGCTCTGTGCTGACAGCTCAGAGCCTGGAGCCTGCTTCGGATTCTGTGTCTCCCTCTCTCTGCCCCTCACCCGCTCATGCTCTGTCTCTCTCTGTCTCTCAAAAATGAATAAATGTTAAAAAAAATTAAAAAAAAAAAGGTAAAGTGTTTTGGATAAAGTAACTAGTGGTAACATCAGAATTGGAACCAGGTCTTCTGAGTTCCAGTCTTGTACTCTTAATTCCACGGTAAGATTTCCTTTTGCCAACAAAGCTTATTAGTTATAAGAGAACTTGACAGCTTTGGGGGTGCCTGGGTGGCTCAGTTGGTGGAGTGTCCAACTTGGTTTGGGCTCAGGTCATAATCCCAGGGTCATAGGATTGGGCCCCACATTGGGCTCCATGCTGAGTGTGGAGCCTGCTTTAGAGATTTTCTCTCTCTCCCCCTCTGGCTCTCTCGCCTGCTTATGTACTCTCTTTCTCTCTAAAATAAAAAATAAAAAAGAAAGTTGATAACTTTAGGGGCACCTGGCTGGCTCAGTCAGTGGAGCATGACTCTTGATCTCAGGGTTGTGAGTTCAAGCTCCATATTGGGTATAGAGATTACTTAATAGAATCTTAAAAACAAACTAACAAAACAAAAAGAGAGAATTTGACAACTTTGTAGCCCTATTGCTCTTATAGTTAAGAATGTTAAAGATTACATCTCTCTTGTCAGGTGACAATTCTGAGAAAAGTAAAATGGGAATTTGAATTATCTAGGTTGCCTAGTCTTAGTGCTTCTTCTTTTTCTTAGTTTTTATTTCTTTTAAGAAACCTAGCCTTGGAGTATCTGTGGAATAAATAATTTACCAAGTCATAAACACCTTGGTCAAAATTGCTTTATAAAATGTTCAAATGGGTCTAGATGATTTTTCCTTTTAGGCTATTTTTAAAATGAAATATACTATTAAGTATATTTCGGAGTGCTTTAACAGTTCTGCTTAGTCTTTAATTAATATAATATTGATTATTAATTGGTTGGTTAATTAATATTTAAGTTAAGCCAGCAAATGTTTATTGTGACCTCACAAGTCCAAAGTATTGTGCTGAAAATTGTAAAGAATATAGAAAACAGGGGCACCTGGATGGCTCAGTCAGTTAAACGTCCGACTTCCACTCAGGTCATGATCTCACGGTTTGCGAGTTCAAGCCCCGCGTCAGGCTCTGTGCTGACAGCTCAGAGCCTGGAGCCTGCTTCAGATTCTGTGTCTCCCTCTCTCTCTGCTCCTGCCCCACTCATGCTCTGTCTCTCTCTGTCTCTCAAAAATCAATGTGTTTAAAAAAAAAAAAAAAGAATATAGAAAACAATAAGACATTTCACTTTCCTTTTTTTAAAAATTTTTTTTGGTTTATTTATTTTTTAAATTAAAGATTTTATTTCATGTTCATTCATTGACATTTTCTTTTATGTTCAAAAATTATCTAAATAGGGACACCTGGGTGGCTCAGTCAGTTAAGCATCTGACTCTTGATTTTGGCTCAGGTCATGATCTCATAGTTTCATGAGTTGGAGCTCCATGTCCACCTCTGCTCTAACAACATGGATTCTCTCTCTTTCCCTCCCTCCCTGCCCCTCCCCTACTCATGCTCTCTCTCTCTCTCTCAAAAATAAATGAACATCTTTAAAAAATCGCCTAAATAAAAAGGTTGACAGTGAGGCAGAAGTTCTCTAAACAACAACAAAATGCTGAAGTTGGCCCATATCGCAATGAGAATTAATGGTAAAATATCTTTTCTGTTCATTACAATATAAGCCCATAAACCACTCCTTTCAGAGCCTTGAAACTCTGAAAATAAGTTGACTTGATGTGAGGATGGAGTTTTAACAAGCTAGTGTTGCTTTTTTTGGTTTAAACAAGACTTTCAATCCTATTTTATGAGTGTCTATGTTATTTTTCAACATCTGGTCACCTTATGATAAGCAGGTGCTAATGGAGCACAGGATATATATCATTGGATAAATATGAACATTGTATTTTTCTTGAGGGACAACACATATTCTTGGGACTTTTATCGAGTTGCGTTTTACTAGTCCTAAAATATTTAGAGTTATGTACTTAAAAGATACAGAGCATAGGTATTACATCCACAGAAAGTATTTTAGTCAGTGAATGTTCAATGTAGCAGGTAGAGATGAACCTAACACGTCTTGTAGACTGAACTGGGAACAGACTCTTCAGCCATAAAATGCACTTAACAGTCTATTTAATAGTGGCAAGGTCCTTGAAAATGCAATATCCATGCTAATCTCGCCTTTTTCTAAATCACAGATGAAAAATAGGTCAGTTAGGTAGAGGCTTCTCTTTCTATTTAAAGTGTGACATTTAATCTATTTAAACAACTACCAAAACTTTATTAATTCAATGTAAAGATAAGCGTGCTAAGAAAGTAGAAAACATTATTAAGAACACAAGGTTTTCCAAAATTTGATCTGATGTCTTAGATCTCAGGACCCAACATAGTTTCTACTTGGGGATTTCGATCAAATCAGTAACACCAAGGAAGGACCAGAAAAAAGGCAACCCAGATTGTAATTAAATTTCACATTTAAAGGAAATGGCTTAAAGGAACCGAGTATTTTACAAAAGAGGCAAAAATTAGAAAAGGAACCTCTAGAAAAACGGTTTTCACTTCCTTGACGCCTTTAGGGAAAATTCATTTGGAACAAGGAGTATACACAGACAGAAGGCTTCCAGCAGATAACAAACTAAGGAGTCAAATTAGGGCTTAATGTAACTAGATACCGGCTTTGGTGCATTTCTTTTAAACTACGATGTTCTGTAGAATTCTTTGGAGAGGAAAATGCAGGGTATGTGACAAATTGTAATTGCATTTCACTGGGGTCTATTTTGGAGAATGACTGTTCACACTTTTCTCCTCTAGCCCCTCTCCTTTATTTGAATAGGATTTAGTACTCTCTGGCCCCACCCTTCCAATCAACCCAAATGTATACCTAGGGTAATGCAATAGTTCCAATCTTCCCCAAGAACAATGATAAAGAATAAAAGCTCCAGTATTTGAAATGTAAACACAACGATACTCGACTACAGCTTTGGGTTGGGGCTTTAGAAAAAACGTTTTTGTTGTTTTTAATTTTTTCTTGGATATTGCATTCTTGAGTATTGCAAATTTGGGTGCCATAATTTAAGGGAGAAGATGTTTTCCTCCTTCTCGCTACCTTCTCCAGATCCTGAAAGAAATCCTGGAGGAGAAAGGGCACCTAGAGGTTATTTCTCCTGCTTAATGGACTACTGTGGATTCAACAACAGTTTAGTTCTGTTCAGTTCAGCTCTTATTCCAGAAAACTAACTCCATCAATTATAGAAAATAACTTTTTATAGAGTTTTTTTCCAAACCTGTCTTCACTGCATATCCAAGAAGGATTAGTTTCCTTTACACCATCAAAGCACCTACGTTCCTTCCTTTATTTTATGAGGATCATTCAGGTGATATGTAGTAGCTACTATTATTGGGCACATGTGGTATCTCATTTAGATTTTTAAATCCATGTTCCCAGGGGCAGAGTGCTGCTATTGACAATATCTGCTATCTCCCTTCTCATTAAAATCAAACCCCAAACCCACTGTAAAACAAAACGGTGATAAAAAAAATCACACCTTACATATTTTGTGTCCTGCCCCTCTTTTCAGTGCTCTTTTTTAGTTTGGCAATCTTTTTAAAAAATTGGTGAGCCAAAGCTAAAAAATCGAGTAGGAAGAAAAGGCTTGATTTTGTGACTTACCCTGTGTTTCTGGTATGGACTTTCATCCTTTACTATAAATAAAAATTTATTTAAAAATCTGACTTAAATCTTGATGTATTTATTGTAAAATTTACAGGTTGGAACCTCCTACCATCTTGATTTATTTGATTTTAAAATGGAGCTCTTACCGTTTCCCTCGGGGAGACTTTTTGGTTTGAATAGTTCTTACTGGCAGGTTGCCTTCTTTATATTTAGCCCAAATTTTCATTTTCAAAGACCGTTTTAGATAAGTACCATGATAGCTCTAGCCAATGGATCTGTGTGCCACATAATAGAGTGTGACAATCCACTCAGTTGTGAAAGACACTGGAGATAAAGTAATAAAGTAGCATTTGTGTTATCACATTGGCTTTACAAATCTAGTTAAACACTGACCCAATAGTGTTACTCATTATTGGAAATTACAGATGTTTATAATTCTCCAAAATATATTGAGTTAAGTTATAGTGTATATCATATGTTTAAATTTAAATTCAAAATCCTGGACTGAGAGAGATGTAGATTTGCGACACTCCTTGGAGATTTGGGGACCATGAACCAACGAATACATTACATTGCCACATTAAAGAACTCTTTTTATCTGTAAAGATGTAATCACCATCCTCCATTTTAATAACTTTTAAAAACAGTTGTAAAATCTTGTTATTTTAAAGAACTTAGACTTCTGCACTAAATTATATCTGTGAATCTTTATAGATTTATATTTCTTCTGTTTTATTTACATCTCAATATAAATATATAAAAATATGAACTCCCTAGAATTGTTCCTAGACACTGTTACAACAGTGTTTCAACTATGTGGCTGGAATATGCATTATTTCTTTTATGGTCCATATCAACAAAATTATTTTTATATGTATGATTATGTATATACCCTTGAAAAATCTATATTTGTAAGAGAATAATTCCAAGCGGCCTCTGAAATCGACAGTAAAAATAGCAATGATTTATATCTCCTGTGCTATATATATAATACTGGTCTACAAACTTCTTAAGGGCAGGCCATTTATTCAATAAATCTTTGCTAATAGGTGTCTGGCTGGTTCAGTCTGAGCATGCGACTCTTGATCTTGGGGTCATGAGTTCAAGCCCCATGTTGGGGGGTCGTTTATATTTAAAATAAAAACAAACTTAAAAAATATATTTGTTGAGTAAATGAGTACATCCATAGGTAATTATAAATTAACTTCATTAGCTTCATTTAAGCAATAAAGAAATTTAAATCACTTTATTCACTGTAGATAAGGATGCAGTTTAGGTTAATTCTACTTTGGTCCCATTCAAATATGAGGTAAGTTTCTGAAGTCCCAAAAGCAATTAGTCTTATCTATAAGGCTGTTTGGTGGTTTGAAATAAAGGTGACTCGTGTGTGTGTGTGTGTGTGTGTGTGTGTGTGTGTGTAAAAACTATTTGGCCACCCAGTGGAATATTTTGTAGTACAAAGGAAGAATAACTGATTCCTTTTCTTTATTTACCGGTTTTTAAAATAATGATTTACTAGCTTCCTCCATTGGTGAATTTTTATTTATATCATTATGAGCTCATGGAGAATGGGACAATTCCACAGACAATTCAAATTTGATGTGTTTCAATCCATTGTACTTATTATGCTTAGTGATTCTCAATGTGTCCTATCTATAACCAGCGGGAGTCTCTTCAGTTTGGCTCCTGAGACTTTTTGACCTTTTTGACCCTAGTAGTTTTATTTTTATTTTTTTAATGTTTATTTATTTTTGAGAGAGAGAGAGAGAGAGAGAGAGAGAGAGCGCGCACATGCGTGCGCAAGCACAGGGGAGGAGCAGAGAGAGGGGGAGACAGAGGATCAGAAGTGGGCTCTGCAATGACAGCAGACAGCCTGATACGAGGCTTGAACTCAAGAGCCATGAGATCATGACCTAAGCCCAAGTCAGTCGCTTAACTGACTAAGCCATCCAGGTGTCCCAACCCAAGTAGTTTTTGATAGTTTGCTTGATATTTAGTATAACAAAATGTTCCAGATCTAAATGTTCCAGATTTTGTACATTTCTTTTCCAGACTTGTAGTTAGCTATTTCTCCAAGGATCCCTGGTTCCTTTTAGTAAGACTGTACATATTTTAAGACAATCTTTGTGCTAAGAATGCTCATTATTACTGAGTTGGTTTTTATGTCCTTTCAGTAAAAAAAGTTAGGTAATGTGTTTTTTTTTTATTTCCTCCCTCCCTTCCTCTTTTCCTATCTTCCTTATCCCGCCCTTTCCTTCTCATCCTCCCTTTTAATAATTCAATAAAGTGAATCATGAGTTTGTATTGATGTTTAACTTCCATCTTACACCTTTAACTCATTTTTCACACCAAGAATCCTGATATCAAAACACAGCATGATAAAATTTGAATATCACATAAATCTTCATTTTCTTTATCCCACTTTACACATACAGTAGAAGGCAACATTAATCTTAATACCGATTAATACCAACAACACAATTACTAATAACAATTAGTTTATTATTTTATTTTATTTTAATTATTTTATTTAAATTTTAAAAAATGTTTATTTTTGGGAGACAGAGTGCAAGCAGGGGAGGGGCAGAGAGAGAGGGAGACACAGAACCTGAAACAGATTCCAGGCTCTGAGCTGTCAGCACAGAGCCCGACATGGGGCTTGAACCCATGAAGCGCGGTATCATGACCTGGGCTGAAGTTGAATGCTTAACAAACTGAGCCACCCAGGAGCCCTGTTTTATTTTTTTGAACAGATCTTTTTCCTGAGGGTGTACTGCATTTGGGGCTTACTATCAAATTACCAAGTTTTAAAGTCACTTGGAAGAGTTATTTTCTGTGTAGTTCACCCACCAACTGGATATACATTTCAGTTTTTTTGTTTCATTTTATTTCTGATTTTTAGGGATTTCTTTTTTCCATTTAGTTTTGTTTTATAATTAACTTTCAAAGTTCACAGTCTTACTAAGGATAGTCTTCATGTCAATATTTTGACATTTTTTTGTGTGCAATCTCTGCACTCTTGAATTTCTTTTATATAGACCTAAAAAGGAATCAAAATAACTAAGATCCACATTTATTTTATTATAATTTTTGAAATGTTTATTTATTTTTAAGAGAGAGAGAGAGACAGAGTGCAAGCAGGGGAGGGGCGGGGGGGGGGGTCGGACACGGAATCCGAAGCAGGTTCCAGGCTCTGAGGTGTCAGCAGAGAGCCTGATGCGGGGCTTAAATTCATGAACTGCGAGATCATTACCTGAGCTGAAGTCTGACGTGTAACCAACTGAACTACCCAGGTGCCCCCATGTTTATTTTTTAAAATGTTTATTTATTTATTTTTGAGATTGAGAGGTGGGGGTGGGGGGACAAGCATGAGCAAGGGAGGGGCAGAGAGAGAGGGAGACAAAGAATCCTAAGCAGGCTTCGCACCATCAGTGCAGAACCTGACGTGGGGCTCGAACTCACACACCCGGAGATTATGACCTGAGCTGAAACCAAGAGTTGGATGCTCAACTGACTGAGCTACCCAGATGCCCCTTAGAGCCATGTTTAATCATAGTTCTGACATTTATTTGCTGTATCTCTTACAGAAATTATACAGTGTCTCAAACCAGCATTTGCAACTGTGTTTCATGGACCACTCTGTAAGATGGGAAGTGGGAGGTGGGGTGGGGTGTGGAGATAGGATTCCATGGTCAAATAAGTCTGAAAATTCCATATTCTCTTGGAGAATCATGATGTATATAACACATAAAAGACTCTGAAAAGACCTGGAGTAAGGAATCCTTTTTAGATTAGTAAAATCCATTGTTTTCAAACTTAATTTATCTCAGCATCAAGAGATGGTCTTCATACTTTTTCTTTTCTTTTTTTTTTTTTTTGACAATACTTATTTCACTGAATGAGAGTTCTATGAAACATACTTTGGGAAATGTTGCTCTCAAGTTTTCTTGTAGGTCAGAAAGGAATAATAATACCTGTTCTACCATTCTCTCAGAATTACTGTCTGGATCAAGTGAATTGGATATGAAAGATTTTAGGATATAAAAGAGGCTACTATTTTGGAGATGGCAGAATAATGGAAAATGACATACAAGGGTCAAATTAGGAAGATGTACAGACAGGCAAAAGGAACCTATTTCAGAGAACAGCTATGATCAGGCGAATGATTTTCAATGAGACTCAGGGAAGCCCTAGGCTCGAGATAGAAAAGTGCTTGTTTTCTTGGTGGGTGGAAGTAATCTAGGGAAGGAACTACCAACTAACGTAAAAGTATGATTTATGTGAGGAAGTTTGCCTAGTGCATTGAGTATTGACAGTACCTTTGATAAGGTATGTATTCGTTTTTTAGGGCTGCCATACAAAATACCACAGATTGGATGAGTTAAAAAATAAAAATTATTTTCTCACACTTCTGGAGGCCAGAAGTCCAAGATAAAGGTGTCAGGAGGGTTGGTTTCTTGAGACTTCTTTCTTTGGCTGTAGGTGGCCATCTTCTTCCTGCGTCTTCACATGGTCTCTCCTGTGTATGGGCACATCTGTGACCAAATTTCCTTTTCTTACAAGGATACCAGTCAGATTGGATTAGGGGGTTACCCTGATGACCTAATTCAAACTGCATTTACTGAGCATCTGTCATGCACAGGTACGGGGCTTTCAGAGACGATAGTATCTCCTAGAAACAAAGAGCAGGAGTAGGATGTGGATGTGGTGGGGAGGAAGTTCAGCTATGAAATAGAGGCTTGGATGTCCCTTCTACTATTTATTCAATGAACATTTTAAGTACCAGCTGTGTGCCTTTTTTTTTTTAAGTTTATTTTACTTATTTTTTTAGTTTTTTACTCATTTTAAAAAAATTTTAACATTTATTAATTGAGACAGAGCATAAGTGGGGGAGGGGCAGAGAGAGAGGGAGTCACAGAATCCGAAGCAGGTTCCAGGCTCTGAGCCGTCAGCACAGAGCCCAACGTGGCTCTTGAACCCACGGACTGTGAGATTATGACTGAGCTGAAGCCGGACACTTAACCAACTGAGCCATCCAAGTGCCCCTATTTTACTTATTTTGAGAGAGAGCACAGGAGGGGCAGAGAGAGAGAGAGAGAGAGAGAGAGAGAGAATCCCAAGCAGGTTCTACACTGTCAGCGTGGAGGTCAGTATGGGGCTAGAACTCACGAACCATGAGATCATGACCTTAGCCAAAATCAAGAGTCAGACACTTGGGGCTCAGGTCATGATCTCCTGGTTCGTGAGTTAAAGCTCCACATGGGGCTCTGTGCTGAAAGCTCAGAGCCTGAAGCCTCTTCAGATTCTGTCTCCCTCTCTCTATGCCCCTTCCCCACTCATGCTCTGTCTCTGACTCTCTTTCTCTCTCAAAAATAAATAAACATTAAAAAACAAAAAAAGTCGAATGCTTAAAGCAAGGGAGCCACCCAGATGCCCCCCAGCTGTGTTTGCTCTTAATGCTGTGCCAGAAGCTAGGCAGAATGGAGAGGCTTATACCAAATTCATCATTTGAAGATGTATATTTCTCACATATTAATATTTCTGCAATCATGTGTTTTATAGTCATAACTAGTTTAAATGGTAACCTTATTTCTAAGTTGTACATGCTTCTGGGGTACTTGGTGGCTTAGTTGGTTGAGTGTCAGACTTTGGTTCAGACCCCTGCATAGGGCTCCCTGCTGTCAGCTCGGAGCCTGCTTCAGATCCTCTGTCCCCCTCTCTTTCTGCCCCTTCCCTGCTTATGCTCTCTTTCTCTCAAAAATAAATAAACAATAACAACAAATTAAAAAAAATAATGGTGCTTCTTATACTTGATGGAGCCAATTAGCTTCAATAAAACATGATTTTTAGTCTGCCAAACATGGTTCTTGTCCACAAGATGCTTAATATTTATGATCTTGCAAGGGACTGAATTTCCCCGTATGCTTGTAACCATGTTATATCCTTTATCAGCTTGTCTTTTTTCATCTTGGCCTTAGATATGTGTTTCTAAAGTTTGTCTATTTTCCCACCATACTGTCTTGTCTTCCTCATTCTTCATCCAAATGAGAGACTTTCATATCTCTACCTTCAATCCCAATTGTTTTTCTAGGCTCGGATTCATAACTGGTACCTGAAGATTACTACTTTGTCTGGCTGTCACCTCAAACTCACAGTGCAACATCTTTCCCTCCAAGTCAGCTTCTCCCTAGATTTCCCCAGATCTTTCAAATTTTCTAGTAATTCAGACTTGAAACCTTGGGGAGCCATCCTTGATTTTACCCTCTCCTTCATTTCATTTCTTCTACATAGCTACTGTGTTACCAGGATCTGTACATTCTTCTTCTTCCATTGATCTCTTCTTTTCCAGTTCCACTATTACCATCTCAGTCCAAGCCCTTGTCTAATCATGCATGGAATACTATAATGATTTCTACTCTTCCATTGATTCATCTTATCCATTATGACCACTTTAAATTTTCTCTAACACTGTACTGTACACTTGACTCCCTGTTAAAAGTCATTTAATGGCCCCTTACTGATCACTGAATCAATTCCAAACACCACAGCCTAGTATTCAAGGCTCTCCGCAGTTATCCCTTTCCAGCTTCATCACCTACATCTAAACTGGAGGAAATGTTCTGCACTTTTCAGCTGCCACAACTTTGGCTTGAACCACTTCCTTCGCCTGGAGTCCTACTCCCATCCTCCAGGCTTTCTTTCAAAGCTTAGCTGACTGCCCAGGGAAAGCATTTCCTGACAGTTTTTAATTTACGGTGAATCCTCGGGCGCCTGGGTGGCCCAGTCAGTGAAGTGTCCGCCATCCGCTCAGGTCATGATCTCACGGTTGGTTCGTGGGTTCGAGCGCTGTGTCAGGCTCTGTGCTGACAGCTCAGAGCCTGGAGCCTGCTTCAGATTCTGTGTCTCCTTTTCTCTCTGCCCCTCCCCTGCTCACGCTGTCTCACTCTGTCAAAAATAAATGTAAAAAAAATTAAAAAAAATTTACAGTGAATCCTCTTCTCTGAACTCCTATAGTACTTAATGCATGTATTAATAATCTAACATTTAGCATGTGCTCCCTTCTATTGCTTTCTATCCTTTTATGCATAAAAATGCCTTGCCAATGAAGAGTCTCTTGAGGGCAGGGACTTGGCCACATTTCTTCATATTTCTAGTGTTGACGGTCTTTTAAGTATAGAATAAAGTTTTAGATTTGGAAGTTTACCTAGACCCTCCGACTCATTTCACAGATGAAGAAAGTAGATCCAGAGAGCTGTGCAGACTGACTGAGTAGAAAGCCAAAGTCAAATATTTGCTGATACTTATGGATTATAAATGGGTTGGCTTATATAGAATGGCAGGATTCAGCAGGGAGGAATGAGTGCATTCTCTGAACAGAGGAGGGAATGTAGTTATTCTGGGCAAGTTTGGGAATAGGTGATCCAAGCTATCTGATGGGGAAGGTGTAGTGGCTACCTGAGGTCAGGGCTGTTTCTCTGTATAATCTACAGACTCTCGAAAATGGGTGGACGTTTAATGTTTCTTACATGGAGTAACTTACCACCTTAATACATTCCCCGGGGGCATGTAGCTTGAAGAAAGTGAAGCAGGTTGGCTTTCTGACTCGAGGGCACAGGCACAGAGAAAGACCCACTGCCCGGTGGTGAGGACTAGCCAAGGGCTCTCCACTCTGTGGAGGGAGCCAGGACGCGCCCCTGACAGGAATCTGTGGACTAAGCAGCCGCTCGGGCCTTGGCCACTATCCCGGGAAAGAGGAGCAAGGGGCTTTCCACCTGCCCCAAGCGTAACCCGGGCCGGGAGGCCTCTCAGGTTCCGGTGGCCGGTGCCCCGCCTCCTGAACTGGCCACCTCCTCTCCGCGCCTTTTCCCCGCCCGTCCCCTCAAGCTCGACGGGCTCGCTCCCGCGCCCGGCGCGCGCGCTCGCGGAGGCGGAAGGCCGGAGAGGCGCCCCGCCACGGGTGCGAGCGCGCAGGCGCCTTGTTGGTATAGCTGCAGGCGCGAATCCTACTGTTCCGCGGGCTGCGGGGTAAGAGGCCGGGATCCTGGGGCGTCTGGGCTGACGGGTCAGGGTGGGGAGGGGCGGGGGGCTCGCGAAGCGCTGCTAACCGCTGCGCTGCTGGCAGCCGGGTCCCCAGCCTGGCTCTCAGTCCAGCTCCACTCAGGGGAGGCCTCGCCAGCTTCCCCTCCTCAGCCTATGTCATGCTCGCTTGGAGGTCGGGTGACGGGACGTGGGGATGGTGGTGAGACCCCTGGGCGGCAGCGGCCTCGGCGTCCTTGTTCTTGCGGTCTTGAGGGTCCAGCCTGCCGGAGAAAATGGGAAGAGAAACGTTAGGATGGTCTCTTTTGCCAGACGTGCTCCTCTGGGCTAGCCGCATACCCTAGGTGTTGTGTCCACCTTGGGGTAAGAACCTTTCAGACTAAAAGGTACAAATTCGGCCCTGAGGAGTGAACGACTGAGGTTTTTGTTTGTTTTTATTTTTGTTTTTGGTCGAAATGTACTCTGAGGAAAGTAGAACGGACACTTATCTGCCACTTGCGTGAAAACTCCGTGACGTGTATTTGGGTTAGAAAGTTACTGTACTTTGCAGAGCTCTTTTTACTGTAAAGGAGAAGAGATCCGTTAAAAGTGTCATAATATTTTTAGCCACAAAGGACTCAGTAAAAATGGTACCTCCCTTCTTCATACACAGGAAGATCTCCATTCAGCAAATATTTTATAAGTACCTGCTTGCTGCCAACATTGTTCTAAGGGAACAGAGCCAACAGCTAAGAAAAGAGGATCCTTGCTTGCAGGGAGCTTGTTTTCTGGTTGTCAAATAATTGTAATTTACTTTTATGTTTTTTTATTGGAATGTAGCATATATACCATACAATACTCTACACCAATCGTAAGTTGTAACTTGCTGATTTATCGTAAAGAAAATGCATCTCTTAGCCACCACTCAAATCAAGAAGCAGAACATTCACAGCGTCTTCTGAGAAGACCTCCTTGGAACACCTCTCCCAATCACCATCCCCTTTTTTCTCCCCAAAGGTAACCTCTTTATTGATTTCTAATACCGTAGATTAGTTTTGTTATGAGCCTTTCATAAATGGAACCATATGATATGTATTCTTTAGTGTCGAGCTTTTTAAAATAAAGATTTTGGGGCGCCTGGGTGACTCAGTCGGTTAAGCATCCGACTTCGGCTCAGGTCATGATCTCACGGTTCGTGGGTTCGAGCCCTGTGGGTTCGAGCCCTGCGTCGGGCTCTGTGGTGACAACTAGCTCGGAGCCTGGAGCCTGCTTCGGATTCTGTGTCTCCCTCTCTCTTTCTGACCCTTCCCTGCTCACGTTGTCTCTCTCTCTCTCTCTCTCAAAAATAACTAAAACATTAAAAAATTTTTTAAAAAAGATTTTATTTTTAGGTAATCTCACAAGCATGGAGCTTGAACTCACAATTCTGAGATCAAGAGGCACAGACTCCACCAGCTGAGCCAGCCAGGTGGCCCTAGTATCTTGCTTTTCTTTTTTTTTTTTTTACTCATTACGTTTGCGAGACTATTCTATGTTGTGTTAAAATACAATTTCTGATAGTGAAAAGAATTAGGAAGAAAATTAAAGAAGATAATGGTACCTATAGTAAGAGGTGGAAGCTTTAGTAGGGTGGTCGGGGATGAGCTTTATGAATGACAAAAGGTTAGCCTGTGAGCTGGGTAAGAGCATTCCAAGCAAAGAAAAGGAACAGAGGTAATAAATGAAACTGACAGGTTTTAGGAAGAGAGGGAAGACCTTGTAGGAAAGTGGGAGAAGATGAAATCTGAGAGGTAGGCAAGGGTCGGATCGTAGAGGGTCTTATGTCTGGAGCATTTTACTCTAAGTGTAAAAAGATGTGAGGAAGAGATGTTTTTGATGCCCTTCAGTTTTAGCATGAGCCATTTGTGAAGGATGGGACGTCCTATCCATTTTACTCATCAAAGAAACCCCACGGAACTGGGTAACTGTTGGGAATTAGGGGAAACATTAGCATGTTTGGAGACTAAATCTTCTTTTGTATTGTTGGGATTTATATTAATTCAGATATATAATATGTTTCCAAAATCAGATTTAGTATACACTGTAGAAATTAGTCATCTATTCTACACTCTAAAAATATTCTTTGAAGTAGTTGTTCAGTTTCTGTTAGAACCTGTTAAAGAGGAACTCCTTGGGACACCTGGGTGGCTCAGTCGGTTAAGCGTCCCGACTTCGGCTCAGGTCATGATCTCAAGGTTTGTGGGTTCGAGCCCCACGTTGGGCTGTGTGCTGACAGCTAGCTTGGAGCCGGGAGCCTGTCTTTGGATTCTGTGTCTCCCTCTTTCTCTGACCCTCCCCTGCTCACGCTGTGTCTCTCTCAAAAATAAAAACATTAAAAAAATAAAAAAAATTAAAAAAAAGAGGACCCTTCTCAAGCAAATTGAACAGCTCTAATCCTTAGAAAACCTTTCCCAATATATGTATTTTACTTAAACTACCTACAGGGTGCCTGACTGGCTGGCTTAGTTGGAAGAGCATGTGACTCTTGATTTCAGGGTCATGAATTTGAGCCTCACATTGGGTATAGGGATTACAAAAAACAATAAGTAAACTTAAAAAAAATCTTAAATTTTTTATTTTATTTTTTACTTTTATTTGTTTTTAAATTTTTTACGTTGAAATCAAAATACCTGTAACACTGATTCTGGGTCCCTACAGAACTGACAGTTATCACCTGTTACCTGTTGCCTCCCTTTCAGTATTCATGCAGTTGATTTTTGTAGGTTTGTTTTTTCACATATAAGTGCAGGGCTTTGAATTTATTTGAATTTATTCCTGTCATGATCTCTGGAGTTAGAGTTAGTCCATCATAATGTTCAGATTTTTTTGGATGTGATTCTTTCATTCATCAGTTAGCTATCCCTACTACTACTGTGCTCTTGGCAGACTTGATCAGCATATTAGTAAAAACATTATATTCTTTTTAAGTTCATTATGATTATTTAGTGTTATTTGGCAGTCTTATTTTTGTTCCTTAAGGTTCCTGGGGAAGTTCTTACATAGGATTTTCTGGAATTGTGGATAATTGACTTGCCTTGGTCATATTAGTGATTTAAATTTCCTAGGTGAGTATTAGTTAAGCTATATTTTAATTTATTTTTATTTTTAAATTTTTTTAAATGTTTATTTTTTTGAGAGAGAGACAGTGGATGAACAGGGAGGAGTAGAGAGAGAGGAAGACACAGAATCCTAAGCAGGCTCCAGGCTCTGAGCCAGCAGCACAGAGCCCAGTGCAGGGCTTGAACTCACAAACTGAGATCATGATCTGAGCTGAAGTCAGATGCTTAACCGACTGAGCCACCCAGGCACCCCAATTTTTAAAGTTTACTTATTTATTTTCGAGTGAGACGGAGAGAGAGAGAGAGAGTGCAAGTGAGGGAGTGGGGACAATGCAGAGAGAGAGAGGGAGAGAGAGAATTCCAAGCAGGCTCATGTTGTCAGCATAGAGCCCTATATGGGGTTCAGATCTCACAAACCGTGAGATCATGACCTGAGCTAAAATCAAGAGTGGGATGCTTACCCAACTGAGCCACCCAGTTAAGGCGCCCCAGTTAAGCTGTATTTTTAAACTCAGGAATTAGCATTTGTAAAATCAATTTTAAACATGATATCTTGGTAAAATAATAGTGTTGTATTGCAATTCTGGAATGTATAGTGCAGCATATTGATAAAAGGAGCTTTTTGTGTTGGACTAAAAAAAGAACTTGGGGGCATCTGGGTGGCTCAGTCTATTAAGCCTCTGACTCTTGGTTTTGGCTTGGGTCATGATTTCATGGTTCGTGGGTTCAAGCTCCACATTGGGCTCTGAGCTGACAGTGAGTTGACAGTGCAGTGCCTGCTTGGGATTCTCCCTCCCTCTCTGCCTCTCTTCCACCTCTCAAAATAAATAAATACATTTAAAATTGTGAATAGTTTTTTTTTAAATGTTTATTTTTGAGAGAGATTGCAAGTGGGAGAAGGGCAGAGAGAGAGAGAGAGGAAGACACAGAATCAGAAGGAGGCTTCAGTCTCTGCTGTCAGCACAGAGCCCGACGTGGGGCTCGAACCCACGAGCTGTGAGATCATGACCTGAGCCCAAGTCAGATGCCGAACCGACTGAGCCACCCAGGTGCCCAAAATTTTCAGTAGTTTATAATGGCCTGTAACTTATGTTAAATCCAGAATCAACATTGGAAAGTGATTGAATTTTTAATTTTTCCACTTACTTTGCCTCTGTGAAAGAAGTTCCAGTGAATAGTAAAATGATTAAAAATGAATGCAGTAGGAGGGAGGAAAGAGAAAGGAGATTTATATAGTCCACATTTGAATAATATATTTACATAGCCTTATTTACCGGTTTGAGTGATTCTACTTGATTGAGATGCTAGACTTCATTAGTTCTAGAGTTGACCTTGCTATACTTCAATAAGAGAATAACTTTTGTCACTATATTGTATACCGGAAACTGATATACCACTGTATATTAACTATACTGGAATTAAAATAAAAAACTTAATAAAATAAAAAGTAAGTAAAACTAATCTGTTTTATTACATTCTTAAAATTTTTTTTTGCCCAATAGGTGGAATGTGCCAATTTTCCCCTAGTTTTTTCTGTTGACTTACTGAGTTTTTCTGGTTATATTTAAAGTTTATTCTGTGGTTAAAATGGCCCATAATTTTTCAAAGCTTTTTACTTTTAAATCATCCAACCCAAGAAAAAAACTGAAGGAAAAAAAAACCATGGAAATGATTAACTGCATTTTACTACTTTTGTATTTTCTCAAGAGTGGGCTTATTATTTATTCTTGTAAAGGTTCATTCTTTAAGTTAGAAAAATGGATGGCGCACCTGGGTGGCTGAGTTGATTGAGTGTCTGACTTCGGCTCAGGTCATGATCTTGCTCACAGGTTCGAGCCCTCCTGCATCGGGCTCTGTGCTGACAGCTCAGAGCCTGGAGCCTGCTTCAGATTCTGTCTCCCTCCCTCTCTGCCTCACCCCTGCTCATGCTCTGTCTCTCTCTCAAGGATAAATAAATGTTAAAAAAAATTTTTTTTAAAAAGATAGAAAACTGGTGTGGTTAGTGAACGTATATTTTGGAACATAAGTAAAAATCAAACTACATTAATTACTTTAGTGGAAGACTTTCTCAAACTAAATAGAAAGGTAAAATTCCTCTCTCTCTCCCTGTACCAAAGATAAAACATCCCTTAATTTACTTTTGTAGTCTTATTTTTACCTGTAGATAAACATGCTTTAGATGGAATTGAGTCTTCCACTATTTGTATATCTTGTTTTTCTTCACTCAGAAGAACAGATCCTTACCCTGTCTTTAGATTTATTGAGTCCCATTTAACAGGGAGAGCTACCTTTTCAGGTATATTTCCCAACTAGAGGACTAGGAAATAAGGAATTTAAAACTACCCACTTTCTTCCTTGCTCCCACCACCAGTTGTCTGTCTTTCTACTTGGTTTAATGGATCCTTTGTTACGCTGTGCTCAGCTAAATCTTGGTCTCTCTCTCTCTCTCTCTCTCTCTTTTTTTTTTTTTCCTCCAGGCTACTTCATAGACATAAAAGTCAGTATTTAACTGGAAAGAAACATCACTTAAAATTCTCTCAAACTCCTAATTCCAAAGAATTGGTAACATTTCTCTGATGAAGAAAAGAAGTGACTGACTACATGTTAAAAGTATTCTGGCACTGGTCTGTTTTTTTCCCTTCCTAGATTTGAAGAAAAATTATGGAGAAATGGCACTTGATGACAATTGTGGTCTTAATAGGACTAACAGTACGGTGGACAGTTTCTCTTAATTCTTATTCAGGTAACGCATTTTTTACTGTTTAAAAGACGGGTAAATATTCCTAGACTAGTTTCTTCTTCTTCTTTATCTTTATTTGGTAATAGTTTATAGTTATCTGACTTGGACAGAGAAGAATTTGAGGCTTTATTGGTATGGTCAAGAAAATACATTTAAACATTAAATTCTAATAAAAAGAATATGTATAAGAGCTTAATAGAAGCATAGGCTTTGTGACATGAGAAAACAAAAATGTATTCTAATGGAGAAGATGGCAAGTTGAGAAATGATTACATATTAGGTATCGAAGAGTGAACCAAGCTAGTACATCAAGGTGGGAGTGGAATCAAAGGGGGCCTTTTTTTTGTTTAGGGTAGAGAAGCCATGTTGCTAGACTGAAGGGAAGAGACCAGTGGAGAATAAGATTGGGAATGATGTGAGAGAAAGAGAGGGAGAACTGATGGTGCTGGACAGGGAACAGGATTCAATTTAACCCTGTGAGTATTTATTTAGCACACGCGTGTTCCAGGCACTGTGCTAGATGCTAAAAATACAAGGTGAAGATCCAGTACTGAAGGGGTCCCTAGTTTAGTAGGTAAGTGGTCACAGCACCACGTGTTAATTATGACTAGAAGTATTGGTAAAGTACAAAGGTAACAGAGAAGTGAATGATTAGGGTGCATTAGAGAAGACTTTTCAGAGAAGACAGTGTCTGAGTTGAAGATTTGAAAGATGAATTGGAATTTGCCGGGCAAATGAAGTGGGGAACATGTGCAAAAACATGGTAGGATGAGAGCGTGATTTTAAGTCGTCAGTATTGGAGTAGCATCTAAAGAAGGAACAGAAAAGATGGGGAGGAAGCGGCTCGAGATTAAGCTCTATAATTAACTTGGCAAATTATTTGTATTTTAGAGAAATAGCTTTATTGTAATGAAAAAAGATTGCAGGAAGAGGGTTGGAGGTAAAGAGACAAATGACACAATCATAATAATAGAAGTATGAGCTACTGTTTTTTAAGTATTTACCATATGCTAGATACTGAGCATTTTCTTGTTTACCACAACTACTGAAGATAAGTAGTATCTGTAATTTACAAATGGAAAATGCAACAACCGATAAATGACAGTGGGGTTCAGATATAGTTTTATTTTATTCCCAAATCAGTGTATGACACTGCTCTGTGGCTTCTGAGAAAAAAATTCTGAAGTAAGCCAGTTAAAACAATGGATAAATGAATTTGAGGAATATTGAGGAAGTAAAATCAGTTGGAGGCAGCAGTAGACTTGGGTTCAAATTAGATCTTCCACTCTCACCTGTTAGTACCTGATCTTGGGGAAGTTACTTAATCTCCATGAACCTCTTTTACAAAGGTACCTCTTCTATAACGTGGGATAATATGTATTTTATTTTATTTATTATTATTATTATTATTTTACATTTATTTATTATTGAGAGACAGAGACAGAGCATGAATGGGGTAGGGGCAGAGAGAGGAGACACAGAATCCGAAGCAGGCTCCAGGCTCTGAGCAAGCTGTCAGCCCAGAGCCCGATGCAGGGCCTGAACCCACGAACCGTGAGATCGTGACCTGAGCCGAAGTCGCTCGCTCAACCGACTGAGCCACCCAGGCGCCCCTAATAATGTATTTTAACAAGGTTGTGGGGATTACTTGAGATACTGTGTATGAAATGTATTTACTTTTTTAATAGTGTAGGAATAGAATCAGCATATTGATGGTTCACAACTATTATCTCATTTGATCCTTATATTAGATCCTTTAACCCCAGAATGTTTATTCTACTGTGCAGCAAAAATATGTCTTACTGGTGATCAAGTCTTTAGGTCTGACTTTTAGGGTGACCAAGAATAATAAATGGTCATTTCCTATGGTAATGTGATTTATAAAAAAATATATGTTTGGTCTTTGTCCTCCTGGCACAGAGCCCCTAAAAACCCTTGGAATTTTCTAAGTGAAAGTGAAAATTTGTCTTTTGTTATGGTAAGGACTGGCTTTTGGACCCACCTAAGGATGGAGGCTGGTTGCCTGGAAAACCAAATCTTGTGACTAGAGGGTTGGAACTTTCAGTCTCACCCTCTGATTTCCAGGAAGGGGAGAGGGGCTTGTATCAGTTGAATCAGTCACCAGTAGCCAACGATTTAATCAATCGTGCTTTTGTAATAAATAACCCAAAAGGAAGATAGCGTTTGGAAAGCTTCCAGTTGATGAGCACACGGAGATTCAGGGGGAATGGAAGCTCAGCACCCTTTCTCCACACCTTGCTCTGTGCATATCTTCCATCTGCTGTGTTGTGTCACATCCCTTCATAATAAACTGGTAATCTAGTAACTGTTTCTCTGAGTTCTGAGAGGTGCTCTAGCAAATTAATTGGACCAAAGGAGGAGGTTGTGGGAACATCTGATATATAGCCAGTCGGTCAGAAGTGCAGGTAATAGCCTAGCTTTGCAATTGACCTCCAGAGTTGGAGGGGGTTTTTGGACCCTCTCCAGCTAGTCTGTCAGAATCTGGGCTGGTGACTGGCATCAGACGTGGAGGGAAGGGGTAGCCTTAGAGTACTGAACCCATAACCTGTGGAATCTGATGCTATCTCTGTGTAGATAGTGTCAGAATTGAGTTGAGTTGTTGGAGATGGAGTTGGTGTCTGAGAATTGCTTGTTTGATGTGTGGGGGAAACCCCCCTAAACCCACATTGTAATTGGGTCCCTGAATCACCCTATCACTTCCTAGAGAAGTTCGCAGTCAGGTGTGCAGGGTGGACTTATAAATGTGTACTACATTAAAATAAACGAAGTCGACTGGGAACACAAGAGACTTATAATTCAGACAAGAAAGGCTTAGAGTATAACATTAAGGATAACAAATGTTAAGTTTGATCTGAAAGCGGGGCGGAGGGGGGTGCGGGGGAGGATTTACTAGGCAGAAAAGGAATCCTTTTTTCTTGGCTAGAACCAAAGTAGGCAGGTCCTATTTTGTTCAGTCTCTCTGTAAGCTCACACTCAACCTGAGATCTTGCAAGTAAAGTTCAAGAGATGAACCAGAAAACATTTGTGCCAGTTCCTGAGCAGATTTTATTTTGGGCATCCTTTCTAAGCTTTTTTAGTATTGAAGGAGTTCCCAAGTGGGAGGGTCCCTATTACCCTATATACTTCATAACTTTTGAATTTTTGCCACTCCAGAGTATGTGAAATGATATTTTTTGTGGTTTTAATTTGAAATTCCTTCATTACTAAAAGATTGAGCATATTTTCATGTTTACTGGCCATTTATATTTCCTTTTCTGGGATATTTGCTATGCCATTTGTATATTTTTATTAGATTTTTTTTGATATAGTCTGTATTTTTTTTCTCATGAATTCTATGTTCTGGAAGCTAACCTTTGTACAACTTGTAAATATCTTCTCCTGTGGGTTATCTTTTCGCATCTTAAGGTGTCTTGATGAACAGGATAAAATAATGAGATTTATTAATCTTTTTCCTTTATGATTTGTGCTTTTTATATCTTTAAGAAATCCTTCCCTACTCCAGTCACAAAGATATTTTCCTAAAATTTTCTTCTAAAAGTTTTAAGATTTGTCTTTCCTATTTAAATCCTTATCTTCTTAAAATTGAATTTTGTGTATAACATGTGAGCTAGGGATTTATTTTCATTTTTTTTTCACGCGGATAATTAGTTGTTTTAACCCATTTATTGAACAATTTATCTTTCCCCACTAATCTTCATCATCAGTTCTGTCTCAGGTTTTTATATATGCATGGGTCTGTTTCTGACTCTTTCTGATCAATTGGCCCAGTACTGCTTTGTCTTATTACTATAATTTTACAGTAAATTTTGATATATTGTGAGTCAAATTCTCCCATCTGATAGTTTCACTTCAGTAATGTCTCAGTTATTGTGGGCTTTGCTCTTTCATACTGCAGTAGGCAAAATTTCTAAAATGGCCTCCCAGAGATGTCCTGCTCCACTCCCCAGAACTGTGAAAATGAGATTCCAGTTTTTTTGCTTGCTTTATTTTTTTCTACCCTTTTACTCTTTACCTCTGAATCCCTGTGATTTAAACCTGACTAACCAGTTTCTCTCCCTAATTCTACTTTCTCTTGCTGGTTTGCAAGTTACACTATTTTGTTCTTTCAAGGTGTGGTGTGGAGATTTTCACCTACATATTTAACTTAACAAAGTCTAAAATTAAAAATTTTTTAAATGTTTATTTATTTATTGTGAGAGAGAGATAGCAAGCAGGGGAGGGGCAGAGAGAGAGGGGAACAAAATCTTAAGCAGGCTCCACACCATCAGCTTGAAGCCCGATGCGGGTCTTGAACTCATGAACCATGAGTTCACGACCTGAGCTGCAATCAAGAGTTGGGCACTTAACCGACTGAGCCACCCAGGCGCCCCCAAAAAGTTTAAAATTAATATTTATGTCCTCTTTCTGAGCAATGCAAGGACCATAAAATGCTTTTTAAAAAAATGTGGTTATATATTTTTGAGAGAGCGAGGGAGCAAATGTTGGGGAAGGGCAGAGAGAGGGAGACACAGAAGCCTAATGTAGAGCTCCAACTCATGAACCACGAGATCATCACCTGGACCAAAATTGGACACTTAACCCACTGAGCCACCCCGAGGACCATAAAATGCTTCAACTCTAGTTATAACCTCCCCACCATTAAAATGTTATTATTGCCTAGAATTTTAGACATTAATTACTGTTGGCTTATATAACAATTCATATTTACTTATGTTTCCCCTTTTTTTCCTTTTTTTTTTTCTTTTTTACATATTGCATCTTCCTTTGACATAATTTTCTTCCTGAAGTACATCTTTGGGAGGCTTTAAAAATTAAAAAAAAATTTTTTTTAATGTCTATATTTTTAGAGGAAGAGAGAGAGAGAGAGCAACTGCGTGTTTGAGCTGGGGTGGGGCAGAGAGAAGGAGACAGGATCTGAAACAGGCTCTGCACTGACAGCAGAGAGCCCGATGCGGGGCTCAAACCCACAAACGATGAGATCATGACCTGAGCGAAGTCGGACACTTAACCAACTGAGCCACGCAGGTGCCCTAAAGATTTTATTTTTAAGCAATCTCTACACTCAACATGGGGCTCAAACTCAACAACCCTGAGGTCGAGAGTCACATGTTCCACCAACTGAGCCAGCCAGGCACCCCCTAAGAAAACTTTTGTAAGTAGGCTCAAAGCCCAGTGTGGGGCTTGAACTTAGAACCCTGAGATCAAGTGTCACATGCTCTACCCACTGAGCCAGCTAGGCCCCCTGGGAGTTTTTTTTTGTTTTTGTTTTGTTTTGTTTTTTAGTCAGAGCCTGTTGGTCGCTTTTTATCTGAAATGCCTTTATTTTGCATCTTCATATTTTACTCTGGGTATGGAGTTCTGTGTTGACAATTATCTTCTCATAATATTTTGAAAATCTCATTAATGGTCTTTTAGTTTCTGTTGCTATGTTCAAACATCAGCTGTCATTTCAGTCATTACTACCTTTGAAGGTAATTTGTCTTTTCTCTCACTGCAATTTCACTATGATGTATCTAAGTGTGAGTATTAAAAAATTTATCCTCAGGATTTTCTGGGATTTCTGACTCTAATGAATGGTAACCTTCTGTCTCTTCTCATTCTGTTTTCTCCTTGTAAAACTCTAGTTAGGCATATTAGATCTTCGATGTTTTATTAATTCACCACATATGTGTAGGGCGCTCATGCCAAAGGCAGGTAATATAGCAGAAAATAAAACAGGCAACAATCTCTTCATCTTATTGAGTTTATATTTTCAGTTCTCTCTTCAAATATTGTATCTTCTTCATTTCTGTTTTCCTTGTGCAACTCTTTTTTTAAAATGTTTGTTTATTTATTTTTTAAATGTTTATTTACTTTGAGAGAGAACACGAGCAGGGGAGGTGAGGAGAGAGAGAATCCCAAGCAGGCTCTGTGCTGTCAATGCAGAGCCTGATGCAGGACTTGATTCCCATGAACTGTGAGATCATGACCTGAGCCAAAGTCAAGAGTTTGGATGCTTAACTAACTGAGCCAACCAGGCACCCCACTTTGCAGCTCTTATTAGATATGTTGGGTCCCTTCATCCTACCCTCTATGTCTCATAATCTCCTGTATTTTTCATCTCATAGTTTTTTCATATTGCTTTTTTAATAATCATCAGATCTGTCTTCCTGTTCATTACTTTCTTTTTAAATTGTGTTTAATCTGTTTTTTAACTGTCCACTGAGTTTTATAATTTTAGTTATTGGTTTATTTCCTTAAGTTCTATTTGTTTCCTTTTCAAATCATCTTCATCATTTCTGATTATCTCTTGTCCTTCAGCATATTCTCAGTGTCTTCTTTTATATC
This sequence comes from Cryptoprocta ferox, assembly GCA_028646485.1. Lineage (NCBI taxonomy): Eukaryota > Metazoa > Chordata > Mammalia > Carnivora > Eupleridae > Cryptoprocta > Cryptoprocta ferox. The sequence continues at coordinate 51,918,942 of CM053570.1, read as the reverse complement.
TTTAAACATAGTAGCCATACTTATTTTATGTTCCCTATCAGAAAATTCTAATATCTGCAGTCTTATTTCCTGGTTTGTTGTTTCTGCAGACTCTAGCTCATGGTATTTTGTTTCTTTGTGAGTTTAGGGATTTTTTAAAAAAATTGTGAGCTCATGTTACTTTGAACTTTTATCTGTGAGAATTTTTGAGTCCTGAGTTCACTATCTATTTTTCCACAGAGGATTAAGTTGCCTCTTGCTAGGTACTTTGGGCACTATTAATAAAAGTTAAATTTTCCATCATAAGGTTTCTTTGGCTGTAAACTTGGTGTGAATTCAGGCCTCACACTGGGTGAATGCAGGATAATGTTAGGAATTTTCAGGAGACTTTTTCCTTGTACTACTGGAGCCAAGGCAGAGGAAAACACTGTCTTTACCATCTCCCCCAAAGCATTATTTTTTATATCCTTGTAGACAGTTCTCTGACGTTGAAGTTTTTACCTGTTCAAGTACTAGGCTTTGGCTCCTTATTCATTGCTTAGAGCTTCTCAGTAGCCAGGCCATAGGCCATAAAAGATCACTGGATACCCTCAGGACAAATGCTTACTTGCCTGGATCTTACACTTTTTTTGTTATTTCTGGCCCCTAAGGAATTCTCTTGTTTTGATGCTAATTCAGCCATACCCCACCCTGTATTGGAGGTGTTTTCCTGATCTTCTAAGTCTGCCAGGTTGCTGGAAACTGGTCTCATCTGTATTTTTAAAAGCTCCACAAGCTGCTTTGACCTTTATAAAATGTTGATACAGATGGTAGTTATACTGCAAGAAGAAAACAGCTTTAACCACTGATTTCCTTCACAGAGAAGGAGAATTAAAGGAGGTTGAGAAGAAACCATGAGGGAGGATTAGAACCTGGATGCCAGAAAATCAGAGAATTTTAAGAAGTAAAAACTGGCCTTCAGTGTCAAGTTCTAGATGTGTCAGGTAGGGTGAAAATTAAAAACAGACAAAAGATATCTAGGAGGCCATTGTGAGCCTCCTTATTATCAGACTATAGTAAGTTGAGGACTAAATGGTAGTTACCAAGTGGACATAATGACTCAGGAAGTTTGTGAATGGAAGGAGGGAGTTAGTTTGGTAGCTAGAATGAGGTAAAGAGGTCAGAGGAAAAGCCCAGTTAAAAGTTATGTGAAATATATAGTTTATGTTACCTTTGCTTTCAGCCCATAACTGGTCCCTTGGATGGTCATTTTCTTTTCTTCCTTCAGCACTATTTTATTCTTGATCATTATTTAGTTTGCAGTCCTTTTGTCTTCTAATTTTGACAGATATATTATTTTCTTTGAACTTTTCATGTTGAGGTAAAGTTGAAAAAATCTAAAGTTACAGAGTAGAATAATTTAAGAAATCACATTACTGGCATATATAATCAAATGCTTAATGGGAATTGAATAGAGGATAGCAAGCATATATTATACTTTTCTATCTTTGTGACTTACATACATTATTTATTCTAAAATTTCTCTCCTAAACTCTGACTTTACTCAGTTACTTCCCTTATCTGAAAAATAGGACTCCTGCTTATTTTAAACTTTGCTTTTTTTTTTTTTAAGTCGGCTCCATTCCCAGAGTGGAGCTCAATGTGGGGCTTGAACTCACAACCCTGAGATCAAGACCTGAGCTGAGATCAAGAGTCGGACACGTAACTGACTGAGCCACCCAGGTGCCCCTAAACTTTGCTCTTAAATTGTCCCATAAGAAAGCCAACATGATAAGATTGCTTTTGGATTACTGTATAGGAGAAAAGTATTGTTATTGTACAGTAGTAGAATATTTGTAGGTATCTTTCTTATATTATAGTTTTTTTTCATTTTTTAGATGAGAAGAATAAAATGCTAAGCACTAAGAAAAATTGTGACTCTGAGTTCTTAACCCCATCATAAAGAATATAACATTTTTAGCACTTACGTATGAAGAACTTCTTTATCATATGAGGCTGGGACAATTAAAGAATTGAGTATGACGTCTGTGATTCTGCTGGGATTTTTTTTCTCTCAATTAGAATACTTTTTTGTTATAATCTTTTTAACATGCTTATTCTAGTTTGCTTTTCATTTATCTTCTTTTAAGATTCCAATTAGGAAGCACTCAAGTAAGGAAGCTCAGGTTAGCTTGCTTAGTATTAGTCCATTGTTTCTCCTTTGGAAAAGAATATATTGTATAGCCAAACTACTGATGTGTATTGTAATTTAAATTTTTCTAGAATGTATACCCCTTACATATTTACATTATACCCCTTACGTAAGTGCTGCTTATGTAGTTTTTACAGACCTAAAAATAATGAATAAAGGTTTTTTAAAAAAGATTTTATTTTTATATAATCTCTACACCCAATGTGGGGTTTGAACTTACAACCTCGAAATCAAGAGTTGCATGCTCTACTGATTGAGCCAGCCAGGCACCCCAAAATAGTGAATAAATACTGCTTGTTACTTTTAAACAAGCTTTGTGGAGGAAACACATTCTTTTTTTGTTTGCTTGTTTAAAGTTTATTTTTTATACTATCTACACCCATCATGGGACTAGAACTCATGATCCTGAGATCAAGTGTTGCATGCTTCACTGACTGAACCAGCCAGGAGCCCTGGGGAGTAAACAAATTCTGATTTTAGTATGTTTCTTATTTCTTGTAGGGATTCACCATTCCTCTGTACTTGATCCAAACGGTTACTGATGTTTTTTGAGCAAATAGCAACATTTGAACCAAGGAAAGTTATTTTATTCTAATACCCCTTTTCCCCTATGGTGTATTGGTTAATTAGGAGGGATAGGCCATAGAGAATCTTTCTTTCCCCCAATATATTAATCATTGTTAAAGTATGATTGTGCTCTCCTTAATTGGTTAGCTTCTCTCAAGTTCCCAATTGGTATTTATGATGTTTCTTCTTGCCAAGAACATATCAAAAGGGGATTTTGTTCTGGAAAATTTTAGCCAAATTCTTTTCTCTTAGAATGTTTAAAATTTAAATGTAAAGGCAATTAGAATGTCTTGTTATCAAAGAAACTACTTGTTTTTTAAATTGTAACATAATTTTGAATAGTTCAACAATTAATAAAATGAACATTTAAGTGGTGCGTAAGCCCATTTCCCTGAGAACAAGACAAAATTGAAACTCTGTAAATCTATATTAGTGTGTTTTCTTTATGTAATTCTGATTCTCCTGTAAATGAATTTGTAGAATTAATCACTGTGGAAGGAATCCTTTTTGTCCTTCCCAGGTGAAGCTCCCATAGGTACAGTTGGGTTTTCCTTCTGGGTTGCTTTAAGGGCACTTTAGCAGTTTTAAAAACTTAAGTACTAATTTCATAGCCAATGTCAGCTGGATTTATTGAAGTAGGTCAGACTCTGGGTAGAAACTTGTTTCTCAACCCTAAAGAGAGTCATTATCCATTCTTCTGTTTGTTAGAGAATGGTAATAAATTCTTCCACATTGACCACAAGTCTAGGCCAATTTCAGAAAATCTAGATAGTTGTTCAGGTATAGAAAATTACCTAAGATCCTCTCTGACTTTTATTGTCCCAGTGGAGCTAAACAAGTAAAAGCAAAATAAACAAAAAATAGAAATCAGTTCCTCCGCCTCACAAAAGAAGCCATACGCCATGGTCGTATTCCTTAAAATAGAAACAAACAGGGGTGCCTGGGTGGCTCAGTCAGTTAAGCATCCGACTTCGGCTCAGGTCATGATCTTATGGTTTGTGGATTCGAGCCCCATGGCGGGCTCTGTGCTGACAGTTTGGAGCCTGAGGCCTGCTTCCGATTCTGTTTCTTCCTCGCTCTGTGCCCCTTTCCCACTTACACTCTGTCTGTTTCTCTCTCATAAAAATAAATAAATATTAAACACACATACACATACGCACACATTACTATCCTGTAAAATACACATACAAAAATCACAGTTCATTGGGGATATATTTTTCCTCTTTAAAAAAAATTACAGGTTAATTTTAGTTAATAAGGTTTTTTTTAAGTTTATTTAGTTTGAGAGAGGGAGAGAGAGGGAGTGCATGCAAACAGGGGAGGAGCAGAGAGAGGAGAGAGAGAATCCCAAGCAGTCTCCAAGCTCTTAGGGCTTGAACAGTGAGGTGATGACCTCAGCCGAAATCAAAAGTTGGACATTTAACCACTCAGGTGTCCCAATTAAATAAGTTTTTAATGAAGGTATGCACTGTATGCCTAGCAATATGTTTCCTTTGAACTCTGGAAAATCACATTCTCTTGTGTTCATAGGAACTAAAATTCTTACTTGGGGAGCAGTTAGAAAATAGTATAGTCATTTGACAAAATACGTGATACTGAAAATACAAGTATTATGAAAGTCAATAATCAGTGAACAATGTGTTTTTTTTTAATTTGAGAGAGAGAGAGAGAGAGAGAGGGAGCGAGGGAGGAGAGGGGCAGAGAGAAGTAGAGAGACAATCCTAAGCAGGCTCTGTGCTATCCACACAGACCCCCACGTGGGGCTTGAATTCACAAACTGAGATCATGACCTGAGCTGAAACCAAGAGTCAGATGTTTAACTGGCTGAGCTACACAGGCACCTGAGTGAACAATGTGTTTTTAATTTATAAGGGAAGGTTTCATGGAGGATTTGGAATTTTGAGATGATTCTTGAAGGTTGGATATGAATTGATAGAAGGGGTACATAAATAGGGAATAAGCATGAACAGAGCCTTGGAATTTCAAAGTGTCAGACAATTACTTAAAGATGTTTTGGGCAAGAACCAATAAATGGGCATTGTGTTACAAGTAGTTGGCATAATTGCTTGGTTTGGCATCACAGATGGCACAGTTGCACATCTGGTTAAGTGGAAAATTGGACTCAAAATTTCAAATCTCTTGAACTTGAAGTCCTTGCTATATCACACTGGTTGTCTTAACATCTATGCTTCAACATCATTCATTGAGAATCTACTAGGTGCCATTACATCTGAGAATACAAAAATGAACCATATCTCAAAACATACGGTATCTTTTGAGAAAGAGACAGAGGGGTGCGTATATGCGTATGTACACGTGTTTATGTGCTGTGGGTAATTCCTTGTCACAGTCACTCTCTATATATATATGCTTTGGAGGTGTTAACCTGCTTTTTGCATGATTATCTCAACGGTGGGATTATCTCCTTGGGTGGAGATGCTAGCCATTTAAGAGTATTGGTATAAAATAGCCTTTAAATGCAAAACCCTTATTTAACATAGTTTCTAAAGCTGAAGAAAATCTGGGTTGGATTTGAGTGAATGTTTATATATCATTTACAGTATGGCGTTAATTAATTCCCAGTGGGTTAATGAGTTTGACTGTATGTGATTTTCAGTTGCTGATTTAAAAACTTGTGACTCTATGCGTCTGGGCTTCTCACAACTTTTTAGTCACCTGCTAGCTAAATAGCGGATGTTTACGATTTCCTGAATGAAATTACCTTTATGTCATTTAACATGACTTAAGGCTAATAACCTACCTGACCAGGTTGCCAGCAATATAAAAGTGGATGATGGAGCCAGTTTGCCTGGGTTCAAATCCTTACTCTGCTACTTGATGCCTGGGTGACCATTGCCTCTTTTTTCAGCTGTAAAGTAGCGATACTAATAATACTTAACTTCATTGTTGTACCTGGCACATATTAGGTGCTATCAATTGTTAAGGACCTATTATTCCGTATTTGCTGTTCTGAAATAACAAAAGCTGTAACTGACAGTTTTTATATCACTCATTTGACAGCAAAGCCTGACCTAACTAATGTTTGTCTTTTTTAAAAATTTGTTTTAATGTTTATTCACTTCTGAGAGAAAGACAGAGTATGAGCGGGACAGGGTCAGAGAAAGAGGGAGACACAGAATCTGAAGCAGGCTCCAGGCTCTGAGCTGTCAGCACAGAGCCCATCGCAGGGCTGGAACCCACAGACTGTAAGATCGTGACCTGAACCGAAGTCAGACGCTTAACCCACTGAGTCACCCAGGCGCCCCTACTAATGTCTTTATAACATATAGTCTTTTGGTTCTATACTGAATCTTATTATTTATATTCAGTTTGCAAAAGCCCTTTGTAAAATATAGATACTCATTTTTATTGTTTTATGATACTTAGTGGACAGTCTTTCTTGTTAAGTAAAAATAAACTTGGATATTTTAAAATTAGTATTAATTAATGTTAATAATATCTTGTATTTATTGAATGATTACTGTGTGCCGCATCCTTTACTAGGTATTTTATATCATTATCTTGTATATCCCAGTAGTTCTCTAGGTAGTTCCTGTTTTTAATGTGCTGAGGTAAAGTAATTTGTCCAAGGTCACACAGTCACTTTGTGTGCCAACAGTGCTAGGATTCAGACCTCATCTCTGCTGTTTTTGGTAATGTTTATGATTTTTTTTTCTTTAACCTACTCTGCCTCTATAATTTAGAAAATTTTTGGGGTGCCTGGGTGGCTTAGTCAAGCATCTGACTGTTGATCTCATCTCAGGTCATGATCTCATGGTTCATGAATTCAAGCCCTGTGTCAGGCTCTGTGCTGATGGCATGGAGCCTGCTTGGGATTCCCTCTTTCTCCCTCTCTCTGTTCCTCCCCAACTTGTACTTTCACTCTCTCTCTCTCTCAAAATAAATAAACTTAAAAAAAATTTTAAAGAAATTTTTCATAAGGAAATAAAATCATTGGTATATTAAAGTATATTGTTGTCTGGCTCTTTTTACCTTTCATCTTAGGTGCTGGAAAACCCCCTATGTTTGGTGATTATGAAGCTCAAAGGCACTGGCAAGAAATTACTTTTAATTTACCAGTCAAACAATGGTATGGATAATTTTAACTTAATTTTATTATTTATCATAGTTAATACAGATTATTTGAAGATATGAAGTAAAATGTATATAAAAGAAATATATGTATAAAAGGAAAATGTCCTATTCCTCTTCAGCATACTCATTTTCCTGTATACTGATATCTCTTATGTATTACCTTGCATATTGTAGGCTCATCTTTGAAGTTTCATACTCCTCTGAAAGTTACCCATGTACCCATGAGTACCCATGTACTCAGTTAGCAGCTGGAATATGATTAGAACTTTGAGGATAGAACACTATATGCCTTAGAAGCTCCTCTGGATATAAACTGAAGGACCATCCTCGGCTAACAATATTTTTTCTGGTGGTTTCGCGAAGTGTCTTTGTAAGGAATGAATGAGATGTGAAAGAGCAGTAACTTAGTGGTGACGAGTGTAGGTGCTCAAGTTAGACTGCCTGAGTTCAGATCCTTGCTCTACTATCTAATAGCTGTAGCTGTGTGAACTTTTTCCACGGTTTTATCACTTGTAGAGTGGAAATGATAGAATACATACTTCACTGGGTTATTGTGAGGATTGAATAAAATGATACATGTAAAGCACTTAGACTAGTGTCTGCAACAAGATGAGCTCCAGGAAATGTTAGCTGTGGTTATATCTTTACAGAAATTTGTGCCTGTATCATCTTGATCAAATGTATTCTGATAACAATTGATGACATTACTTACTGACTTATTGGATGCCTAATAGATTATTTTATTAGAGACTGGCTGTACAAACTGTTTACATTGTTCTGTTGATTGCTTTGGTCACTTTTTTTTCCCCTATATACTGATATATTTATTCAAGTCCTTAGAATCTAAATGAACCATTTCGTGGGATTTATGTGAGGAAAGTATATGATATCTTTTTTTCAATGCTAAAATAAATTTATTATTATTTTTAAATTGAAGTATAATTGACATACAGGATCCTGTTTTAGGTGTACATCATAGTGATTTGATATTTTTATACCTTATGCAGTGATCCCCATTATAAGTCACCATACAAACGTATTATATTGAGTATATTCCCTGTGCTGTACATTACATCCCCATAACTTATTTTATAACTGGTTTGTACCTCTTAATCCCCTTCACCTATTTTGTCCACTCTACAATCCCTTCCCACTCTGATAACCAACAATTTGTTTCCTGTCTATATGAATCTGTTCTGTTTGTTCATTTGTTTTCTAGATTCCATACATAACTGAATATAATCTTAATTCAATATGGAGAATGGGTTATTCTGACCTCAGTTTTCAGTTTTCCATGTCAATTGTCTCCTACTTTGGCCCAGATAATCAAGAGTTGACTATATGTATACATTTTCATTCTTTTTCTTTGTTAAAAACCAGACGATGTATACCTCAGATATAATTATATGATTCAGTTTTAACCATGATCTGTGAGCCTTAAATATTGTTAGATGTTTAAAGTAATCTTGGTGGTAAATTTTATAGTTTTGAAATCTTTATTAAAGAGTGGGTACCATGAGAATCCTGAATGGTAGGCTTAGAAACAGAGACATATGGTATAAAGAAACATGATTTATCATTAGTTGATCATGGAATACTTCATGATGTTCATAAGAAATTTAAGAAATATGATTTAGTATAATAAATGTCAGAAATTTTCTCTTTATGGGTGGATAGACTAGAAAACCAAAAATGTACACCTGGCAATTCTAAGAGAAACTGATCTGTTTCAGATTGATGTTTAAATAGTGTGATTTCTTTTTTTTTTTACTTCAGTTTTCCGATAGTGAAGTCTTTCTCTTTTTACCTAAGGAGTTAGCTATAGTGTAATTTGTCAAAACTCTTTCAAGTGAAATAGTTTTTTAAAATATGATATCAGGAGTAGTGCCTGAGTGGTTCAGTCAGTTAAGTGTCTGTCTTTTGATCTTAGCTTAGGTCTTTTTTTTTTTTTTTTTTTTTAACCCCTCTCCCCTACCCCCATCAGCCCTCAGTTTGATTTCAGTATTCAAGAGTCTTTCATGGTTTGCCTCCTCCCTCTCCCCAACTATTTTCCTCCTTCCCCTCCCCCATGGTCCTCTGTTGAGTTTCTCCTGTTCCATTTATAAGTGGAAACATATGGTATCTGTCCTTCT
>CM053570.1:51872886-51909478 GCA_028646485.1 Cryptoprocta ferox | reverse complement strand
AGACAGACAGACAGACAAAGAGTGACCAGGGGAGGGGCAGAGAGAAAGGGCAACCTGGAACTGGAAGCAGGCTCCAGCCTCTGAGCTGTCAGCACAGAGCCTGACGCGGGGCTCGAACTCACAAGCTGTGAGATCACGACCTGGGCCGAAGTCAGATGCTTAACCAGCTGAGCCACCCAGGCGCCCCAATAATTAAATAATTTTAAATTAAAAGAAAACTTTTTATCATTTATTATGTATTGTAATAAAATAGAACTAATTTCTTTAATTTTATAATAAATTTCATAATGAAAATTCCTTATGTATGGGATCAGGAGTACTTTGGCATCAAGTAATAGAAAACCTGAGCAATAATAGCTTAGGCAATAAAATAATTTTAATATCTCAAGAAGTAGGTCATTGTAATGCTGGTAAAGTGCTTTAGTAATAGCAATCAGGGACTCGGGCTTTCCTCATTCTTCCTCTCTGCTATTTTTTCTTCTTGGCATGTCAGCTTTTCATCCTCAGTCTTTCCACTTCATAGTCAGTAGATGACTGCTCAGACTACAAGTGTTGTAACTTTATACAACCATGCTCAAGGCAGGAATAATAGGAATACCTCCTTTTTACCTCTCTTTTTGTCAAGGAGCAAAATCTTTCCCAACTGTGAAGCAATCACTAATAAAAAGAAATGCTTGGCCCAGTGCAGGTATGGTTTATACCTGGGTCTAAGGGAAGAGTCCACTTACCCTGAGCTTGTTGTTTCCTAAACAAAATCACAGTTTTATAAATCAAGAGAATTGGTGGGCATGGCTGTTTATTTCAGCATTGTTTATAGTAATGAGAAACGAAACACTCTAAATTTTCTCTTAGTAGGAGAATGATTAAATAAACTGTATTTTCCCTGTTCACATGTTTTTTCTGGATAGATTCTTAGAAGTGTAATCTCTGAAGTAGACAGTTTTAATGGATACCAACACGAGAATATCTTCTTTCTACATACGTTTAATAACCCCAGACTTTTGAAATTTCCATCTCCTTGAGTACTTGTGACATTTACCCTTTTTTAATATATTTGCTGATGAGTGTATTTCTTCTAAAAATTACATATTCATATCTTTTTTCCATGCTTTTGGTGGATTGGAGATCTTTTTTATAATAATTTGTATGATTTTATTTATTGATTTATTTTATATTATTATTTAAAATAAAATTTTTTTAACGTTTTTATTTATTTTTGAGATAGGGAGCAACCGAGAACGAGCAGGGGAGGGGCAGAGAGAGAAGGAGACACAGAATCTGAAGCAGGCTCCAGGCTCTGAGCTGTCAGCACAGAGCCTGACGCGGGGCTCAACCCCACGAACCATGAGATCATGACCTGAGCCGAAGTCGGACACTTAACTGACTGAGCCACCCAGGCGCCCCATATTTTATATTATTTTTAATTATCTATTTTTAAAGTTTATTTATTTATTTTGAGAGAGATGGTGTGAGCAGGGTGGGGGGCAGAGAGAGGGAGGGAGAGAGAATCCTAAGCAGCCTCCATGCTGGCAGTGCAGAACCCAACATGGGGCTCGATCTTACCAACTGTGAGATCATGATCTGAGACGAAACCAAGAGTTAAGCCACCCAGGCGCCCCTATTTATTTATTTTTGAATGTTTATTTATTTATTTTGACAGAGAGTGCAAGTAGTAGAGGGTACAGAGAAAGGGGGGGAGAGAGTCCCAAACAGGCTCCACACTGTCAGCACAGAGCCCGTTGTGGGGCTCAACCTCACAAACCATGAAATCATGTCCTGAGCTAAAACCAAGAGTCGGATGCTTAACCAACTGAGTCACCTAGGCACCCCTAATTTGTATGGTTTTAAAATAAAGTTACAGTAGTTTCCCACTATCCGTGGGGCATAAATTCCAATACCCCCAGTGGATGCCTAGAACTATGGATAGCACCAAACCCTATAGGCTTTGCTTTTTCCTATACATGCATTTACCAATGATAAAGTTTAATTCATAAAGTAGCACAGTAAGAGATTAATAATGATAACTAATAATAAAATACAACAATTATAACCATGTATTTAATAAAAGTTATGGGAATGTGTTTATCTCAAAATATCTTACTGGACTGTACTCACCTTTCTTCTTGTGATGATGTAAGATAATACAATGTCTGTGTCCTGAGATGAAGTGCAATGAATGATATGGGCATTGTCATGTAGCATTAAGCTACTGTTGACCTTCTGAGGATATGTCAGGAGGACAACCTGCTTCCAGACTGCAGTTAATTACTGGTCACTGCAATCGGAGAAAGTGAAACTGGATAAGGGAGGACTACTGTATATTAATTTTCTATGCTGCGTTAACAAATGACCACAAACGGTAATTACTTAAACACACATTTTTTATCACACAGCTTTTTTTTTAGGTCTAAAGTCTAGGCATGGCTTAGCTTGATATTCTGCTCAGGGCCTCAAGAAGGCTGCATGCAATCCAGTTGTCATCTGGGGTTCTAGTCTTATCAGAGTTTCAACTGGGGAAGGAACCATTTCCAAGGTACCTCAGGTTGTTGGCAGAATTAATTTCCTTGCATCTATAAGACTGAGGACTTCAGTTTCTTGTTGGATGCTACCCTCAGCTCCCAGAGTCTACTTGTAGTTTCTTGCCACGTGGCTTCTCCAGTATGATCACTGATTAAAACATGACAGCTTGCTTCTTCGAAGTCAGTGGAAGGGAGTGTCTCTGGCACACTTGCTAACAAGACAGAATCTTACATATACATAAACCATAAGCACAAGAGTGACATCTATCACCTTTGCTATATTCTGTCAGTTACAAGCAAGTCACAGGTCTTGCACACTCAAGGGGAATTGTACACATTCAGGGGCATGAACAATAAGAGATGAGGTTCATGGGGATGACCTTAAAGTCTGCTACAACAGCATTCTACATTTTAATCATTTTTCTTGTGTGTATGTATGTGTAAAATAAATATTTTCTTCCTATTTTTCATGTCTTTAAACTTTTCTTAAGGTTATCTTGTCATATAAAAATTTTACATTACATCAGAAATTCTTTGAACTATTATTGAAACTCTTCTGTAAATTTGAAACTATTTCACTTTAAAATATATTTTTTGGGGGTGACTGGGTGACTTGGTTAAGTGTCTGACTTGTAATTTTGGCTCAGGTCACGATCTCATGGTTTGTGAGATTGAGCCCTGTGGCGTCAGAGCAGAGCCTGCGTGGTATTCTCTCTCCTTTTCTCTGTCCCTCCCCAGCTCGAGTGCCCTCATGCCCACTCTCTCTCAAAAATAAATAAACTTAAAAATACCCATGACTCTGAGTTGTGTATTAGAAAAAATTGTATCACGGGGTGCCTGGGTGGCTCAGTTGGTTTAGTGTCTCACCTTGGCCTCAGGTCGTGATCTCACAGCTTGTGAGTTCAAGCCCTGCGTGGTGCTCTATGCTGACAGCTCAGAGCCTGAAGCCTGCTTCAGTTTCTGTCTCGGTCTCTCTCTGCCACTCCCCTGCTCATGTTCTTTCTGTCTCTCAAAAATAAACATTTAAAAAATTAAAAAAAATTTGTATCTTGAAGTTAATGATAACACTCTTTTTAAAAAAATTCTTTTTAAACATTTATTTATTTTTGAGAGAGAGAGAGAGAGAGAGAGAGCAGGGGAAGGGCAGAGAGAAAGGGAAACATAGAATCTGAAGCAGGCGTCAGGTTCTGAGCTGTCAGCACAGAGCCAGATGCGGGGCTCGAACTCATGAACTGTGGGATCATGACCTGAGCTGAAGTTGGACGCTCAACCGACTGAGCCACCCAGGAGCCCTATTATAACACTCTTGAATGTAATTTCATAATTTTCATGGTAGCCAATTTTTTTCTGACAAAACATCTAACAGATTATATGGGAATTCATGGGGAAAATATATTTCAACATATAAATAGCACTTGCACGACTTTTCAGCTATATCTAAAATATATAAGGCAGGAGAAGTAACTGGTTGCTTTGTTTCTACTAGTAGATTTTGAAAGGTTTCCAGTAATTTGAATAAATTTGAATAAATTCCTCTCTTATTTGTACATTTCCATAAGAATAGGAAGCAAGGTTGTTAGCCCTGTCATTCTTCCCAATCCGACCAGCGACTTTACTATTAATATATATCTTTGCATGCTTACACTTTACTGTCATTGCCTCTTTTACTTATCTCCAGAGGATCTCAAGATTAGAGTAAACAAAAAAATAGCTTTTGTCTTATAAGAAGCAGAAAACCAAATGAAGTTGTGTTGGTCAAAGTGGTTTTCCATTGCTAAATACATCCCACTAGTTTTGTGGCTGATACTCAGAACTACTATTGTATACTTGCTGTGTGTCAAGCAGTGATTTAACAGCTTTACATATTTAACCCAATCCTTCAACAACTCTGAGGTAGATACAATAAAACTTTATGCCAGTGTGCCTGGAAGTGAGGTGAATTTGGAAATAACACAATTGGTGCCTGTCTTCAGAGGGCACCAGAGAAGTGAGTCCTCTGGTCTCCACTATTGGCCTGGCTGAGATTGCCAGATTCAAGCTGTCAAAAGGAATTTCAACTAACCTGGAAATTCTTGGATTCACTGCCTCTTGGCTTCAAGTTTCAGCCAGATATAGGACCTAGGATGGTTCACATGGATATTGCTGCTGGTGTGGACAACTGCCACCAGATGGTACATACTGTAGTACCCTATGCCTAGATCTCTCGGCTGTCTAGCATGCCTTGATCATTTTATTAGCTCCCATCTCTTCCATACAAACCAACATTTCACGTGACTAACACTAAGTAAAACAGACGTCCTGAAGATGAACAATAGACTATTTAATGGGATTGAATGTTAATTTAAAACAAAATTGTAATCCCAAAGTAAGACATTGTAACACTAAGATATTGTGACCCATTTTTTAATTTTTTTTTATGTTTTTTATTTATTTTTGAGAGAGCGCGAGCAGGGGAGGGTCAGCGAGAGAGGGAGACACAGAATCCAAAGACAGGCTCCAGGCTCTGAGCTAGCTGTCAGCACAGAGCCCAACACAGGGCTCCAACCCATGAATCACAAGATCATGACCTAAGCCGAAATCAGCCGCTCAACTGACTGAGCCACCCGTGTGCCCCAATTGTGACCCATTTGAAACAGGATTATGAACACTGGTTATTTGTAGGTTATGTAGTTTGGTCTCCATTATACTGTAAATTATTCTCAGGACTGAGAAAATAAGTTGAATAGAAGAAACTGCTTCATTATGAAGTATATAATTAAGAAATCTGTTTATGTAAACTTAGTTTTCACTTCTTTAGTCATAGTAGTTCTATATAGTGCCTTCCCATTCTGGCCAACTAACTGCAGGAGCCTATTAATTCATGAATGTTAGACCTAGTTTTCTTCCCCAGTTCACAGAATCTTGCATGTAATAGGCTCTCATTATAAGTTGGTTGAATTGTTTTCAAAGTCTTATTAAAAGTCTGCCTGTTCCATGAGGTATTTCTCTTTCTATAAACCAAATCTTTGTGTATTCTTTGATACTGTTTTTTTTAACTTTATTTTATTTTTTAATTTTAAATATGTATTTTGGGAGAGAGCAAGTGGGGGAGGGATAGAGAGGGGGACAGAGGATCTGCAGTGAGCTCTGCGCTGACAGGCTGACATCAGCGAGCTGGATTTGGGGCTTCAACTCACAAACCATGAGATCATGACCTGAACCAAGGTTGGATGCTCAGCCAACTGAACTACCCAGGTGCCCTGATTTTTTAACTTTTTAAAGTAATCTCTGCACTCAACATGGAGCTCAAACTCAGAACCCCAAGATCAAGAGTTGTGTGCTCCACTGTCTGTGCCAGCCAGGTGCTCCCGATTTTTTTACGTTTTTAAATTGTGATTTTATATTGTTTCTTTAATTTGTTAGATCATCAGAAGTAAAATGTCTTTTCTGTTGCATGTTTTTTTGTTGTATATATGTATATATATCATTGAGTTAGACGATAAGTTCTGGTTTGCCAGGGACAATCTTGGTTTGCATTTCTTGTTAGGGCTTAAAAATTATTAATAATTTCCTCTTTTACTCTCAAGAGTGTCTTGGTTTAGATAGTAAATTATTACTTTACTCAAAAACTTTTAATTGTGATTTCACAAAAAATTTTAACTGAAGGGGAAAAGACAGAAGTTTAGATGAATTTTTTTTTACCTTGCATAACATTTTTTCATTTTAATTAAATGAGATGTTAAATTATGTCTGTTTCTTGAATATTGATTAATGGAATGTTGCTTTCTTTTTTTTTTCAGGTATTTTAACAGTAGTGATAACAATTTACAGTATTGGGGATTGGATTATCCACCTCTTACAGCCTATCATAGTCTTTTATGTGCATATGTGTAAGTTTTTTGTCTTTAATGTAACTCTAAATGTTTATGCCCTTAACAGGTCTAGTAAGAAACAGTGTAATCTTTGTGGAATAGAGGACAGATTGTTTGTACCTACTTTTGTATTGTGGTTTGTAAAGCACTATACCTTTGTAGTCAGGTTGTAAGTAAGTTAACTGTCAAAGTTTGAACGTTTCCATAATTTCTTTGGAGGATAGGCTAGAAAGAAGTGTAAAAACCTACCTTTATTTTGAAGCACAGATACCACCAATTATGCATGGACTACTGACAAATATATCTAATATGGTTAGTTGTGTATAGGAAAGCTTTTTTTATGGAATGGTCCACAGTAAATGAAAAAGATAGAGGTCCAAATGGTATTCTGACTAACCTGTCAAGTTAGAAACTCTAATTACTGTAGTGTTTCACTTATGATTTAAGATCAAGGTTGGAATTCATTTTCTTTTAAAGAAATGGGATAGTTTATAGAAGATTATGAAACTTCTGTTTGGTGGAGACTCAGTTTTGCTTTTTTTTTAAATGTTTATTTTTATTTTGAGAGAGAGCATAAGTGGGGGAGGGGCTGAGAGAGGGAGAGAGAGAATCTCAAGGAGGCTCTGTGCTGCATGGGGCTCCATCTCATGAATCATGAGATCATGACCTGAACCAAAATCAAAAGTAAGATATTTGACTGAGCCACCCAGGCACCCCCATTTTGCTCAGACTTGAAGTGTGCTAGCAAGAATTTGAGGAACTTGTTCGTATTACTTTCCAAACTCAAATCTTACTTGTTTTATTATTTTTACTTTATTCATATTTTGTAAAAATTAGCTTCCTGGGTTAAAAATAAGTCCCTAAAGTTAATGATAATCAGATATACTTTATAGTGTTCAGAGTAACATAATATGGTTGAAAATTTAATTTGTTTTCAACAATTATATTTAGTTTAATGCAAGGATTTATAATTAGTAGCTATTTATTGCTGATTGTTATGATAACTGAGAAGATTATAAACTATAAAACATGATCTTTTGGTCAATACCAGCATATTCTTTACAAAGTATGTGTTTAATAAGTCAAGTGTGATGCGCCAGATTGTTTTTATACTGAAAGAATTGTGAAGGTAGGGAATTTTGTGACATGTTAGAGGGTTTTGTTGGAAGGTGAGTGAGGTAGACCCTGTGTTACAGCTTAAGTCAGTTTCACATGATTAAATAACAAGAATAAAGCATAAGAGCAATGGCCACTTGAAATAGATTCATATGTCTTCAGATATTCTTATGGCTAAAAGGGATGAGTAATACTGTATATGTTATAATATGCTTTGATTTTCAGAGCAGAGTTTATAAATCCAGACTGGATTGCCCTCCATACATCACGTGGATATGAGAGTCAGGCACATAAGCTCTTTATGCGTACCACAGGTAAAAGAGCAATAGGTGTTGCTTTTCAAAGCGAATTTTGATTTTTAAAAAAATTTTGAACAAACTGATAAAAAATTCTGTTATTCCTAGTGACTTTTTAACATTGTGTAACTATATGTATACATATCTATGTATAATACATGATCAAATGTATTTGTAAGCGGAAAAACAAGAGAATAGTAATAATTCTGGGTGCTTTACATTTATTGTTATCTCAATTCTTTCAATACCCAAATGAGCTAAATACTATTATTATCCTTACTTTCATCTGAGGAGGTAGGGGCACAATTGAGTGATGCTAATAGCTGACTTGAGGTCAGATAGCCATAAATTGAAGTTTTAGTTGTTTTGCTACTGCATTAATATCTTCATTCCAAATCTCTTTCACCTTTTTCTTTCTTTCTGTTTTTAATGTTTAGTTGTGAGAGAGAGGTGAGCAGGGGAGGGGCAGAGAGAGAGAGAGAGAGAGAGAGAGGGAGATGGAGTCCCAAGCAGGCTCTGTGTTGTCAGCGCAGAGCCTGACATGCGGCTCAAACTCAAGTCATGAGATCATGACCTGAGCCAGAATCAAGAGTTGGGCTGACACTTAACTGACTGAGCCACCCAGGTACCCCTCACCTTTTTCTTAAAGTAAACCTTTTGGTTATATCTTACACATTGTGTTGCTCTGCATTTTTGCTAAATTAAATAATCCATTCAATAGATATTTATTGAGTATGTATTGTGTGCTGTTCTAAAAGCTTGAAAGTAATAAGATTAGATTTCTTTACATGATTTAGACTTTAATGCTCTGTCTTGGTCTTTTTCTTAATTAGTCTGAATTTCGTTGGAGTTTGTTCTCTTTATCATTCATCCACTCATGAAATCTGAGGCCCAAGAGATAATCTGTCTTGCCTGTCTTTCCCTCTGCCATACCACTTTCCTTTCACCATAGTGCTTTAATCCTCTTAGAACTGCATACTCACCGGAGGATTATTTAGCTTCTGAACTAACACCTATATCTGGGAACACACAACCTTTAGAAACAATCTATTGTATTTTCAGAGGGCCCCAGTCATTAAACATTTCCTTTTTATGTTGAACCTCCACTTGTCACTTTAGGTTCTGTTTCCTTGGGCTACATAGAACAAGTCTGATTCTTTGTATACTTAACAGCCTACAGACATTTGAAGTCACTTCTCCAGGTTAAATATTCTTAGATATGTTAGCTATTTCTTAGGTGGCCAGCTTGTTGAATGTGATTATGGTTTGAGGCCTCTGGTTGTGCTCTTTTGAATATGTTCCATTTTGTCAGTGTCATCTTAAATGTGGCATCTGGAGCTGAAAATAGATTGCATGCTTCTAAAACTGACAGTTTACTATCATTTACCTTATTCTGGACACTATATTTAGTGTGGAACAAGGGGAAAAAAGGCTCATCGGTTAGCTGTGTTACACTGTTGAAGAACTTAATTTATTTGTATTTCTTTGTTCTGAAAGAATTGAACAGTCCAAATTATGAATTTTTTAACTGTTTTATTTTCTAGTTTCCTCCTTACCTGGATCTGTCAAACTATTTGCGTTAATTAGTAAAAGTTTATGTAGTTTTTATAAATATTAACATTTAAAAGGGATTCTTGTATGAATTGCCTCATTGGAAGTATATTTCACACCAGAAAATTTGGAGTATACAGATACTGGCAAAAAAAATGTTGTTTTCCTTTGTTTTGAGTATCCTTAATATTTAAGTCAGAGCAAAGAGGGAATTAATTTTGGATACATCTAATTGATTTAATGTGTGAATTTATTAGAGAAAATTAAGAGACATAATCATAGTTGTGGCACCATAACAATTGAAATTAGATACCAGTGAAGGGAACGGACAGGGCGAGCTGTGTAAAGTCTTTGTCCAGAGTGGGTGAGAGCCTCCTGCTAACAGAATTCCCACTCAAGGTTAGAGGGGGTGGAGGATAGCACTTCATAGGTTATTGTAAATCCTGACGGACCCATATTTAAAATATTTGCTTGGTTTTTCAGTGTTGATTGCTGACTTGCTGATTTACATACCAGCAGTGGTTTTATACAGTTGTTGTTTAAAAGAAATCTCAACTAAGAAAAAGGTAAGTTTTAAAGTAACCTGACATTTCATCTCTGAAATGTTTTATTAGCTTCACTATTAAAGTATAGAACTTAGAGAAGCCATGCTTTGGGGAATAGGCTACTGTAGAACGGTGATTCTTTGGTCATTTAAACTTAGACTAATAATTGCAACATTCAGCTGTAGTAATAAGATGCCTGGGATTTAGAAGTTATGTACTGCTGGATTACATAGCACACTGAATTTATGGCTTTACTGGTAAATCTGAATTTTGAGTTGGTTTATGAGAAGGAAGGTGTTTTGAAAAGTCGCTGTATATTGTCTTATTCCCACTTACCAGATATTCCTTTGGATTATTTTATACAGGTTAATCATTAGATTGACTTCCTTCCTATCTAAAAGTGCTTTCTCTGACAAATACCTGTTAGTGATTTTTTTCCCCTTATTACTGAGGTATCTTATGTTACCTCCATAAAACTTCAGTGTTTGGAAAATTTATAAAAATAGAGTATTTTGATAAATAACAACGTGAGAGGGGAACATTTGCTGTGTTCCATCAAATAGCTGTTTTACTCTGTTTGATTTGAGTAACATGACTTTATTTCACAATGTTTTTCTTTACAGATTGCTAATGCATTATGCATATTGCTGTATCCAGGCCTTATTCTTATCGACTATGGACATTTTCAGTATCCTTTACTAATTTAGAAATGAAGTCAGATGCATATTTTGAGATCTAGGCTCAGGATGTATAATGTTGTTCATCCAGTAATGTCTTATTTGCTAGGGTACTTGATTATTTAAACTGTTTTTCACAATAATATAATAGAATCTTTTCACCAAGCTTTTACTTTAAGGGTAAAGTACCTTTCAATTTATTGAAAGTAGAATTGCTTTTTTTTATACCCTTTTGGCTTGGGAACAAAATGTTGGTGACTGATGAGCTCTTCTGGAGACCTGGAAAAAGAGTGCCAGGTATGCTTATGCTCTCCTAATTCTAAAGAGGTGTAACATACCTTCTATCTTTTGTAAACGTCATCTGACACTGACAAAAAGGAAACAGTCTTCTAATTTTTTGAGTTTTAAACCAAGATGTTTCTCTAACAGTGGTAACTAGAAGCTTCAGAGAACTAAAACTGAATAATGAAAAGCTATGTGGATATTATGTGTATAATTTTTTGATATGTAAAGTAAGGAACATTCAAACAAATCTTAGAGGAAAGTTGATAAAATCTGGACATGGCTGTCCATTTTGCTTTCTGATGTATTAACTATTACTGTCTGTCCCTATATGTCCCAAAAGGAAAAAAAAAGACATAATCCACAGCAACATGATTGATTAATAGCTTTTCCTTTTGATGCCAGTCTTTTTTAGTTATAACAAAATTAATATGTGTGTTTGTCAAAAGATTTACAAAAGATTAAATCAGAGTTTTTATTCTGTCCACTTTCCCAGTTGAGTTTTTAATTGTTTGGTTTTACTGGATTCTGGGATAATGGCCATCTGATACTCTGATAATATCAAGAACACTGAAATTAAAAAAAAAGAATAAGAAAAAAAGAAAAAAGTTGTTTACAAGATTTAAAAAACTATATTTACTTCGACGTGTAACGCTCATACAGAAAAATGCGCAAAATGTAAACGTGTATCCCAGTGCACTGACAAACGATTACCAGTGTCAAAAAATAGAACGCTGCCAGGATCCAAAATCTGCACTTGTACAGCTCCCAAGTACTTCTCTCTCCTCCTTTCCCAAAGATAGCCACATATCAACTGCTGACACTATAGTTTAGTTTCCCCCCTTTTCTGGACTTTATATAAAAGAGACAACCTAGTAGGTATTCCTTTGTGTTAGGTGTTTTTGGTTCAACGTTTTGTTGGTGAGTTTTTCATGTAGTCGTGTGTAGCTGTAGTTTGTTCACTTACATTGCTCTGTGTTCCATTGAATGAATACACATAATTCTGTTACTCATAGACATTTGGATTGTTTCCAGGTTTTGGCTATGATGATACAGTTTTACGAACAGTCTTGTAAATATCTTTTTATACACACATAAATATATTTTTTCTGAGAGAAGTTGCAGAGTTATAGGGTATGCACATGTTGAATTTTAAATTTTCCTGAATGGTTTTTAAGCATGGTATACCAGTTAACACTCTTTTTAGAAATGACGTGAGTGTTCCATGTGCTTATCTTCACCAATTGTTGGTCATTTTCATTTTAACCATTCTGACGAATTTGTATCTCCTCTGTGATTAAAATCAAACTTTTGAAGCTTTTGGGATTATGTAATTTTGTGGGGACACATTGTTTTAACTACTATGTGTTTTACTTTCCTCATTTATTAAATGGGGATAATAATTACCCTTACTTTGTATGCTTTTGTTTTTTTAAGTTTATTTATTTATTTATTTAAGTAATCTCTACACCCAACATGGGTCTGGAACTCATGACCCTGATGTCATCAGGAGTTGCATACTCTTCTGACTGAGCCAGCCAGGCACCACACTTTGTGTGCTTGTTTTGAGAATTAAATGGATTTTATCATTTATAGCATTTAAAACAGTACCTGGGAGATACTAAGCTCTATATGAGTATTTATTGCTATTATTATCTGTTCTTGCTGCTGCTGCTACTCTTAACTGTTCTTTACTTTTTTGGGCTCTGAAATTTAACAGTGATTTGTTGAGGCATAGGTATTTGTGACAATTATTTTGGATACTCTATGCATTATTTATTTTGAAGACTTATGTTGAGTTCTGGGAAATTCTCATGCTTGATGATTTTCTCACTTCATTCTTTCTTGAGCTTTTTAGACAAACATTAGAGCTTTCATCTCTATGTTGAGCATTTCTTTGTCTTTTGTTTTATGATTTAGAAGATTGTCTTGACTTTATCTCTAATGCTTCTGTTAAATTTCTTTTGTTTTGTTAATCCTCTCTGAAATATGAATTTACTCTTCTTTCTACTATTCCCTGAATTATGTCCAGTCTTCTAGGGTCAGTTTTTTTCTGCCTTTTCACTTTGGTTCTTTTTCTTGTCATAAGTTTTTCTTAAATCTCTGTCTTGTCCTAGTGTATCTATTCTTATTTAAGAATAAGACAGAAAAGAAAGCTGCATGTGAGTTCTCTGTATTTGGCCCGCTGTAGGGTAAGTGGGCAAGGATCTGGCCAGTACGCTTTTGGGGTCCTTAAGTGTGAGAATGTGGAAGTTTGGCACTGTAGTGTTAACTTCTGCCCTAGTATATTTAGTGTTTATAGTTGATTCCACTTCTTTGGAGACATATTCTTTCTGTTGCGTGGGGTGGGGGATGGGGTAGTGGTGGTAAGTATTTGGTTGCCAGATAATCTCTGCACAGGAGCAAGATGGGATTTGACTTCTCCATTTAGGCATTTTCACTTAATCCTCCTGTTTTCTTTTCAACAAGTTACTCAAGCACCCTAACCTACATGGTGTTTCCTGAGTTTTCTAGAGGCTTGCAGAGTAGATTGGCTTCTTACTTGCTTGGGCCACCTCTATGCATTTTCTAAGCATTTTCTAAGCTCTGACTTCTTCCATCCTAGTTTATTTGTTACTGCTTCTGTGTCCTTTCTGTCTTCTAGAAGTGTGTTGAAATATTCATCTGTTGTAACCCAGGTTTCTATTATCTTTACAGCTGTGAATATTTACTTCAAAAAGTTTCCTATTATTTTTTTTCTCTATCATTTTAAGGGGGTCTTGGGAAGGAGAGGAGGGCAAACATGAGTGCATAGCTACATTTGAGCTGAAAAATCTAATTGTAATGTTGTTTTACTATAATAAGGTTATTAGTTTCTGATCGAGGACATATTTTAACTTACTATACTGATGTATGTTATAGAGGAAGTATAGTGATATCAGTGTGTGTTTTTACTTTGGAGCATTGTTTTCTTGTCTAGATTTTGATTTGTTACTTTAATAGTAGTGTGAGATAGTCTAGTAGAAACAATGCTATGTGTTAACTACTTAGTGGTCTTTTAAATCTGAACAAATCTGTTGCTCTTTTTAGCAGTTGATTTAATATATTTGAGGCCATTATATACAGTTTCAAATTAGTTTATCACTTCAATACTTTCAATTTCTGTTTAGAAATAGCTTTCACTATATATATTAGTTTAAAATCACATAAGAAATATATTCTATAAAATGGAAGATCTATTTTACTTATTGAAATAATTTCCTTGACACAGGAACATATATAATTCCGTGAGTCTTGGCTTTGCTTTGTGGGGTGTTCTTGGATTATCTTGTGACTGGGACCTGCTAGGCTCATTGGCATTTTGCTTAGCTCTAAATTATAAACAGATGGAACTTTACCACTCTTTGCCATTTTTTTGCTTTTTACTTGGCAAGTGTTTTAAAAAAGGCCTGAAAGGAAAGGGGTAAGTGGCTTTTGCACTATAGAATTTTAAAAATTACTTCAGAGAATTTATTTGGCATACTTACTAGGGAGAAGTTGGTCTTTCATTTTACCTTTAGGTGACTTCTTATTAATGTGTTGGCTGTGAGGTGAGTTGGAAGAGAGATTAAGTCATGTTCTATATTATTTTATTTTAAATCTTCCTACCTAGAGAAATAGTTTGATCAATGTAAATTTACTGGAGGTAACGTGGATTGGCTTGTTAGAGCATTGCTATAGGATTTCTTCCATTTAGAGCATATTACATTTTATACTTACTAGAAATACATCCAAATTTGACATTTTTCTTCATGGCTGCATTGGAAAGGCATTTAAGTTAAATTTAATTAAGATGGTGATAGTCTTTTTGTTAGAGAGGTATACATCTTAATAATTGTGAATTGCTTAACTCTGATTTGACTAGACTCCCATATTAAACCTTTTTTAGTACCATAGATTTATCATTACTATAATTTGTATTTACCTTTAGTGAGACTAAGACTGATTTCTTAGAATTATTAACCTTCCCTTGTCTACTGGTTACCTTTGTTTTTGTTTTAGGTTTGTATTGTTAATTAAGCTAGCTTGTACAGTTGTGGCTTCCTTCATTCTCTGCTGGCTGCCATTCTGTACAGAAAGGGAACAAACAATGCAAGTTCTAAGAAGACTCTTTCCAGTTGATCGTGGATTATTTGAGGTATGTTTAAAAACTTTGTTCTTCGGGTGCCTGGGTGGCTCAGGCGGTTGAGCTCAGTTGGTTGAGCCCGACTCTTGATTTTGGCTCAGGTCATGACTTCACGGTTCGTGAGTTCGAGCCCTGTGTTGGGCTTGGTGCTACACAGAGTCTGCTTGGGATTCTCCTTCAGTCCCTGTCTCTCTGCTTCTCCCCCACTTTCTCTCTCTCTCAAAGTAAATAAACATTTAAACAAACAAAAAAAACTTTCTTCTCACTGGGGTACCTGGGTGGCTCAATCTGTTGAGTGTCCAACTTTGGCTCAGGTCATGATCTTGTGGTTCAGAAGTTCGAGCTCTGCATCAGGCTCTCTGCTGTCAGTGCACAGCCCACTCTGGATCTTCTGTCGCCCTTTCTGCCCCTCCACCCTCCCCCCCATAAATAAACATTTAAAAAAATCCAAAATTTTCTTCTCATTCTTTTCTTGTTTCACTACGTTGCTGTGACCCCTGGGGATTTCATGTAGAAGACACACAAGGAATAGTAACTTCATCTACACTCCTTGCAGTCATTCCTTGCCAGTTATTTAATCCAGTATATAATCTAACTCAGCTGGCATTTCCTAGTACATTAAATGAATAGATAATATTTATGCCATCATGAAATCCGTGATTCAGTTATACATTTTTATAATGAAATAGGATCCATAGTGAAAGACAGCATGAGAAGTTGCAGCTACAAAGTTAACAGCTCTGTAATTTTTTGGTTTATATTCTCTTTTTAGTCTTAGGAAATTATTTATTAAACTAATAATCATGTTTGCTTCAGCAGGATCTCATAATTCCTTATATAACCTTCATCCATAGTAATTTTTAATGAGAATCTTTCATTTAATGCTAGCTTAATCACTCTTGTTAAACTTTTATTACATGGATAATTTGATGATTTAGATTTAGTAATTAAATTAAACAAACCATTTTTCTGAAACAAAAAGGCTTTTTAATAAAGTTAGACAGTGACAACATATTTAGAGATAATTTGCTTTTGATAAACATTTTTTTTAAAAAATTAGAACAGTATATCTTTCTAATTTTTGAATATATAAATTGCTCTAGATTATCTTTCAGTGGATCTATAAGAGGATGGAACCAGCATTTTGAAAGAGATAAAGAAAGAGTTTGGTGTTGTGATGGAACAGGAATGTGCGACTTGTATGTTGATACAAGTCAACTTCTATGGGGATACTGCTGCAACTGATACTGATAATCACAAATAATCACTATTATTGTCACCACTCTTACTAGGTGCCACATACTTCACATGTGGTTTTATTTGATTCTTATAATAGCTCCGACTGAGGTGGCTATTGTATCCACTTTATAGATTAGAAAACTGAGGTCAGATGGGGGATCTGGGTGGCTCAGTCGGTTAAGTGTCAGACTTTGGCTCAGGTCATGATCTTGCGGTTGTGAGTTTGAGCCCCGTGTCAGGCTCTGTGCTGATAGCTCAGAGCCTGGAGTCTGCTTTAGATTCTGTGTCTCCCTCTTTCTCTGCCCCTCACCTGCTCACTCTCTCTCTCTCTCTCTCAAAAGTAAATAAAGATTTAAAAAATTTAGAAAACTGAGGTCAGAGATTCATGTAGCTTGTACATGGCAGAGCTGTGGTTTGAATTTTGAAAATTGTGTTCCTAACTTCTTTATATTTCCTCTAACCTTATAGCCTATTTAAAGAAAAGTTTAATTCTCCATCTAAACTGTTTGGTTATTTGCCTTGCTTTCCATTTCAGAAATAGTATTTATCATGATAATTATAAAAATGAGTATCATACATGTTTGATGGTGTTGGTGGTCACCTTCATTCACTTGTCCTCAAAATCTGAAGAGTATTTTCTTTGATCTGACAGAGGGAAGGATGGTACAGTTGTCAGTGATGGTTACTTTCTTGATGTTATGCTTACACAGCTGTGAGTTAAGCAGCTGTGTAGAGGATGGGTTTCATGAGCGGAGAGCTGTAGTTACAAATTTAATTTTGAAAGTGATCCTACCACAACTGCTAATGTCTTTAAATGCTTTGATTTATTAGCAATTAACTCTTGTCATTGTTAGTTGCTAGTAGGTTATAGTTGCGATAAAATGGGTCAAAATACAAATTAGGAAAAAAATAAGATTTCCTAGAAAAATTTCCAAAGATGAATAACTTCAGTATTTAGGGCTAGTGTGCTGTTGTTTGAAAAATAATAAGCATTTCTTGGGAATGTCTAGATTATGGTTGGCTTGTGATATAGGTCAGTTTGCATTGCAAAAAATGAAAAATTTGTGTGTGTATGTGTTCCATGGAGAGTTTAATCAATTTAGTTATAAAATTGTGAACAAGAGCTTCATGTCTCAAAAGCTTAGAGATTATGGGCTGTACTTCGTAGAGTGTAATATTTCTTTCAATTATATCAGAATGTAAAACTTAACAAATCTCTTTTCAGGATAAAGTAGCCAATATTTGGTGCAGCTTCAGTATCTTTCTGAAGATCAAGGATATTTTGCCACATCACTTCCAGATAATAATCAGGTAAGAGATACAAAGTTTGTTTATAATGTTACATAAGCTTCTCTCTACAAGTGTTATGGTAGTAACTCATTTATCTGACATCATTAGGGAATGAGATGTTTTTCATTAGTGAATTTTTCACATAACATAAACCTATCCCTCTATACAACAAAACTTTTATTTGAAATATTTTATGTGATAATCTTTCTGGATTGTTACCTATTCCCCTCCCCCTTAAACAAAGTCTACTAAATAGGATTAAACATTATCTTGAAGAGTCATGATTTTCAGTGGTGTATCAATCCGGGTTCAACCAGAGAAGAATCAGTAGGAGGTGTGTGGGTGCATGTGAATTTATTACAAGGATTTGGTTTATATAGTTGTGGGGTCTGACTGAAGAGCATGGAATTCCACAAGGCAGGCATTCAGGAAGGAATATCTAAGGAGAAAGAAGAGAGCAATTCAGACCGAGTTGCTCTTTGGAATCTGAGTTTAGGGAAGGCCCAAGCCCTCTTTTTTCCTTTTTAATGTTCATTTATTTATTTTTGAGAAAGAGAGACCACAAGCAGGGGAGGAGCAGAGAGACAGAGGGAGACACAGAATCTGAAGCAGGCTTCACAGAATCTGTCAGCACAGAGCCGGATGTGGGGCTTGAACCCACGAACTGTGAGATCATGACCTGAGCTGAAGTCGGACGCTTAACCAACTGAGCCATCCAGGTGCCCCAGGCCTAAGCTGTCTTTTAAAAGTCTTCCAGGGACGCCTGGGTGGCTCAGTCAGTTAAGTATCTGACTCTTGATTTCGGCTCAGGTCATGATCTCATGGTTGTGAGATCAAACCCCATATGGGGCTCCACACTAAGTGTGGAGCCTGCTTTGGATTCTCTCTCCCTCTCTCTTTGCCCCTCCCCTGTGCTTTCTCCTTCTCAAAATAAATAAATAAAAATTTAAAAAAACGAATAAAGTCTTCCAACCGATTAAGTCAGACCACTCAAGACTCTTAAAATCAACTGAATAGGGACTTTCATTACATTTGCAAAATCTCTTCCCAGTAGCACCAGGATTAGTGTTTGAATACCTGGGAGAATGTGTATGTATGCATGCTGCAGAATGGGTGCTGCCTCCCTCTGTCCTCCACTTCTTTTGAAAAGATCCCATGTAGCCCACTGTAGGGGGAAGCATACTAGAGAGAGAATTCAGGGAACTGTGGTTCAGCTAATCTGAGTTGACACACCATAAAGCCACCAGTGGTGGGAAAATCAGTTGTTGTATTGTGTTGTAATACTTGTCTTCAGGGCTTGCAAAAGCTGTTTGCCATGGTACTAAATGGCTCCAGATGGCTCTGCTTAAGTTCCTTTTCCTCCTTGCTCATCAGCCATCACTAGGAGAAGCTCTGGCAGCTGCCCACTCCCTTTCTAACTTGTTCTTTCTAATTTATCATGGGCTTGAAAATCAGGTAATTAACTTTTGTGAGAAGAGGGCCAGAGAGATTCTCTTGTGAGTAAATGTTACGATTGTTTGTGTTATATATTTTCCCTTTATACCTGGTTGTGTTTTCTTATTTTGAGTGTTTGCTAATTGACCTTTAGCTATCTGTTTTTTTATCTTTTCTAGAAGTAACATAAGCATTGTAACTTTTTCTGTATTATATAATCATGTATATATTAAAGTGTGTAAATATTTCAATGCATGGATTTTATTTAAACATTATTTGATTTTAAATTTAAGTTTTAATAAATAAAAATAAACTTTAATTTTAAATCAACTTAAGGTGATAAGTAATGTGATCCTTATATTAAAAATATTTCCTTGTTTTAATTAGATACTGCTACCAAGAAAAATGTTTTATTTTTATTCATTTTTTAGCTTTTGTTTTACATTTTTGAGCCTGCTTCCTGCATGTATAAAATTAACACTTCAGCCCTCTTCCAAAGGATTCAGATTTACTCTGGTAAGTTTCTTATTACTGTAAATTCTTAGTTCTTGCTGCAACTGATGTTTTAAAAATACAGATAATTATTTTCTTGCTCTGAATGGGACTTACTGGACTGAGAAATAATACATTTATTTATTTGGTGAACATTTATTGAGTGTCTGATATACTTAGGTGCTGTGTTATACACTAGGCTGAATAATCAGAATCTTTCAGTTTACTTCAACAACTATTTAATTTCTGCTTTGTAGTAGTTAATGAGGGAATACAAAGAAGAAAAGAGTGGTGATAGACATGTTTAAATAATTATGCTATAAAGCAGATGGTGTTAAGTTCTATTACACATCAAGTGTTGTGATAGTGTGGGAAAGGGAGATATTTAGGAGCAGATTAAAATATTTTTTTAAGTTTATTTATTTGTTTTGAGTGAGAGTAGAGAGAGTGAACAGGGGAGGGGCAGAGAGAGAGAGAGAGAATATCCCAAGCAGGCTCTCTGCTGTCAGCACAGAGCCCATTATGGGGCTTGATCTCAAAAACCGTGAGATCACGACCTGAGCTGAAACCAAGAGTCGGACGCTTAACTGACTGAGCCACCCAAGTGTCCCTGGGGGCAGATTTTAGACCGCTTGTTAGAATAAGTGGGATTGGAGCCAAATTTTGAAAGCTGGGTAAGATTTGGAATAGGAGGTTATATAGCAGAAGAGAATTCAAGGCAGGAAGAAAAGCTTGAAGATACAGAGGTGGGAAAGGATAGGGGATGCTGATAATAGTTATTAAACAATGAAATGTGTGTGTGTGTGTGTGTGTATGTTGAGGTTAGGAGAGGATATAATGAGAGATAAGGGTCAAAGAGGATCAGACTGGGTAAGACCTTGAATGTTGGATTGAAAAAGTTGGAGTTTGATTTGTGCGCCAGAGGAGCCAAAAAACCTTTTTGAGGAGAGAGGACAGATACCTGTTTTAGGAAGATGACTTGTGTTAGTTTGAAGCTGAATTGGTTGTATTTCCTCCAACTTAGGATGTCTCTGAATGGGTTCACAATATCCTCCTTGGTTGTATTTCTGCAGTATTTAAAATTTTGTTCCTTTGTGCCTTGATCTATTAAATGACATTTTTTTAAGTTTTATTTATTGATTTTGAGACAGAGAGAAACACACAGCATGAGCAGGGGAGGGACAGAGAGAGAGGGAGAGAGAGAGAATCCCAAGCAGGTTCTGTGCTGTCAGTGCAGAGTCCAGCACTGGACTCAGTTTCACCAACTGAGATCATGACCAGAGTCGAAGTTGGACACTTGGCCAACTGAGCCACCTAGGCTCCCCTATAACACGACATTTAAAAAATATCTTTTTAAAATGCTAAGAAACTAATTTCATAAATTAGTTTATGAAAACAAATGTCTTAGGGGACTTATAAGGGGACAGAAATTTAGAAATTAGGGTTTCAGTTTTGGGACTGCCACTTATTTACATTGCATTTCGAAAACAAGCCAGGACAGGGCATAATGGTAAATACTGTAAAAGTACATATGAGTACCAGTGTAAAAAGGATAGTTTCATTTCTCTTTCCATTTTTATTACCTTTTCATTGACAGCTTCTCTTGTTTCATTCTGAGAATGAACTCAGCATTCTAAGTCATCTACAGTTAATGTTCTATAGGACTTTTACAACAGAAGGAATCTGGTTAGTAATGCTCTGATGTCTTTAGTGGGCCTAACTTGAAATATTTGCAAGCTTACATGAGATTATGTTATTTTTCTAGGAAATAACATATTAAATAAAGGTATATTTCAAAGATAAGCAAATAGAATTTCAGAATTTAAGTAACTATAGCAGTGTTAGAGGTAATTACTTTTAGGATTATAAGCCAGAAAAAATATTTCCTCTTATTTTCCTAATTTTATTGTTTGCTATTTTTTTAAGTTTATTTATTTTGGTGGGGGGAAGAGAGAGAGAGAAAGAGAGAGAGAGAGAGAGAGAGAATGAGAGTGGGGGAAGGGCAGAGAGAGAAAGGGAAAGAGAGAGAATCTACTTGGGATTCTGACAGGCTCTGCACTGTCAGCTCAGAGCCCAATGCAGGGCTCAATCTCACAAACCCAGATCATGACTTGAGCCTAAATTAAGAGTTGAATGCGTAACCGACTGATCTATCCAGGCACCCCTGTTTGCTATGTTATAATACAAGCTACTATGTTTAAAAAGCTAAAAAAGATTTATATTAATGACTTCTGTAATTTTATTTGTGTTGATGATGTTTTGAATTCTTACTGATTACTTCTGAGAACTTGGAAATCATTTCCCATTATAATTAAAGTGTTTTCCTTTCAATAAAGATTGAATTATTTCTCAATATAAGTCTATAATTGAGGTAACTGATAGTATGAACACTAATATATCTATAGCAGCAAAGTGATTGTCTTTAATTTGTTCAAGTAATATTTTTTGAATCCCCTATAATGTACGGGGTTCTTTTGTAGGTACTGGTGTGCAAGTGAATGACAGGTAACCTCCCTGCTCTCTTAATTGGGGTCTTTCAAGCTAGTGGCAGGAGAAGGTAAATCAACAAAATAGATCTGTTAACCAGGAGATATCTGGGAGTAATGAGGGTTATGAAGAAAATAGTGTTAGGTGAAGAGAGTCCTGATGGATTTGGTTAGATTGAGTAAGGGAAGGCCTTTCTAGGGAAGTGACATTTGAGCCTAGAACTGAATAGCCAGAAGGAGCCATTCACAAGAAGATCTCTGCTCTGACTTGGTAACATATTTTTCTTGAAAGCAAGAACACATTTGGTATGTTCGGTACATAAACGGTTATGAAATGGGTGATATGAAGTGAGTAAGGGAGGCAGTAAGAAATAGACTGGAAGAAGAAGGCAGGACCCAGATAGGAGTTTGGATTTGATTCTTAGTGTTCATGGGAAGCTAACTGAAGATTTTAAATAGGGAAATTTACATGAACTGGTGTGGTGGCTGAGTGCACAGTGGACTGTAAGGAGGCAAGAGTGTTACCAACGAGGAGGCTATTGCAGGAGTCCAAGAGAAAGATGAGTGTGACTTAGAC
The DNA here is from genome assembly GCA_028646485.1 of Cryptoprocta ferox. Taxonomy (NCBI): domain Eukaryota; kingdom Metazoa; phylum Chordata; class Mammalia; order Carnivora; family Eupleridae; genus Cryptoprocta; species Cryptoprocta ferox. The sequence goes on along the minus strand of CM053570.1, from coordinate 51,886,979 downwards.
CACTCCTCTGCCACCATCAGCAGAAGGCAGTGGAGAGAAGTGGGTAGTTATTGTATTTAGAAGGTGATGTAGAAAGGATTTGCTCTGGGATGGATTTGTGTAGATAGATGTCCAATATGCAGATCAAACATTCTGAAAATAGATCTAAATAATTTTAATTTAAAACTCCAAATAACAAATGGTTACTTTATAAAATATTTAATATATTTAATTGAAATGTACATTTTTAAAAACACTAAAATAGGGGCACCTGGTTGGCTCAGTCAGTTGAGCGTCTGACTTTGGCTCCGGTCATAATCTCACGGTTCATGAGTTCGAGCCCCGCATCGGGCTCTGTGCTGACAGCACAGCGCATGGAGCCTGCTTCAGATTCTGTGTCTCCCTCTCTCTGCCCTTCCCCTGCTTGCGTTCTGCCTCTTTGGCTCTCAACAATAAATAAACATTAAAAAAAATAGATTTATCAGTTTTAGATTTTGAATCTCTTGTCCTTCAATGCTTTTTAATATAAATTGTCAGAGATTCCAAGGGAGGATGAAGGTATGATTGTTGTGTCTGAAGTATTTAGTAGTTTTGTTTATTCATAACTGAGTCTGAAAGAACTTGTTTTAGATGGTAAGTATAGCTTTATAATCATTGTTTTTTTTAAAATGTTTTATGAAATTTGAATAAAATTATGCATATTAGTGTTGTGTAGGTATTTTCCTTCTAGAAAGAAGCTACATTAAGCTTTAAAATTTTACTTAAAATGATTTTTATTTAGATTCATAATTAAACTGCTCTTATGGTTGACAAGTTGTTATATCTCATTCTCCCCTGTTTTTCCTTAAAGGTTAGCTGTGCACTATCATTCTTTTTATTTTCCTTCCAAGTACATGAAAAGTCCATCCTCTTGGTATCATTGTAAGTAAAAATGTTTCAAATATGTGTTTTATTTATTTATTATTTTGTGTTTATAATATATACATAAGTTTGTTACCTACATATAATCATCTAAGTAACAAATGTTATGTAGTTGGATAAAATTATTCATAACATTGTATTTTTCCAGAATGATTTCTTGCAATTTTACTTCTTTATAAAATATATTTTAAACTGAAAAGGCCTCATAGAATTATTACTGACATACTTATTTCTGTTTCTTCCTATATATATATTTTATATGCTAATAAAAATGTCTTCTAAAGAGCTTTTCCTCAGATTGGAGCCTGTTTATCATCTTTGCCTTTTTCATTTCATTCTATTCAGTAGCTTTGTTCTCTGTTCTTTCACCTCTTCAGGGGCTTTCATATGTTGGCTCCATTCTGTTTCTTTTGTCAAAACCTTTGTTTAGACCAAGTTGGCCATTCCTAATCAGATTACTTTGTTTTAAGAGCATTAACATTTTTTCCTGGTCATCATAGATATTGGGTGGCAGTGCGGGTATATTATCCCAATATTAAAATCGTGTTTGCCCAGAACACATTCGAATACTTGAATCCTGCCCTAGATCAGTCCCAGCCTTTGACTATTCCATGCCTATCCTGTATTTACTAGGTTCCTGTGGAAGAGCCATGGACAGAATAACCAATGACAAATGGAAAAAGTATTGCTTTTATTAGGTGGAACTTTGGACTAAGTAAGATCTCAGTGCAGAGCTTGCGCTGTGCTGGGCTGGCCTATGTAGAAGGCTTCTTTGCTTGGAACAAAACTGTCTCACATCATTGCAGACTAGGAGGAGAGCACAGTTTCATCCTTCAAAGTCTAAACCTGAGTTAGTTCCTACCATTATTAAGTGAGGCTTGGCTGACCCTCCACAAATTCCTAGTGCCAGGGGATGGAACTATGGAAAGGTTTGCTTTCAAATTCCCCAGAATTTTTACTTCATAAAAAGGCAGCCCATTCAGTGACCTGTAATCTGACCATTCATAGTAGCTCTTGGGTCCTGAATTTCTTGGAGTTTCTGCTCTACAACTGTACTTAGGTCATTTATAACAGTGCATGGCTTTAATATGATTTTGATAAAATATTTTAAAGTTAGCATTAAAAGTTTTTCTTGACCTGGTTCTAGCTAATCTATCATTAAACAGATATATCATTCAATAAATGTTCAGTGTGTGCCTACTGGTTGCCAGGTGCTGTTCCGCACACTTGGTATATATCCATGAACAAAACAGACAAAAATTCCAACTTTCTTAGCTTTCATTCTCAAGGACAGACACTAATAAATAAATATAAGAAATTAAATAGTGTGTGAGAAGGTAACAAAGGCCATGAGAGAGAAATAAAACAGGGTAAGGGAAGTTGGGAGTATTGGAGGTGGGGGTACAGGAACAAGTACAGGTTGTAATCTTAATATAGCTAAGTAGGCCTCATTGAGGAGATATTTGAGAGGACTGTAAATGGTGAGGAAATTAGCTGTGTGGATATTTGGAATAATTACATTCTAGATGATGGGAAGAGCCTGTGTGAAGGCCCTAAGATGGGAGTATATCTGGTATGTTTAGTGAACAACAGAATGGCAAGGTGGCCAGAATGGAGTGGTCAAGGTAGGGGGTAATAGAAGGTGAAGGTAAAGAGGTAACAGAGGTGTAAATTCTATAGGACCTTGTAGGCCACATTAGGAACCTTGGCTTTTATTCCAAAGGAAGTGGGGAGGCTTGGGGTGTTGGGGAATAATCATGATCTGACTTGATGTTTTAAAAGGATCCACTCTGCTTATCAAATTATTCACATTAAATATGGTGATACTTTGTGTATCAATTATATCTCAGTAAAGCTTTAAAAAAAATAAAAGGATCATTCTCACTGCAGGTTGAGAATAGATTGTATGGAGCAAGAAAACACAGAAACCATTTACAAGGCTGTTACCATAATCCAGGTGAGAGGTGCTGGTGACTGGGACCAAGATAGTAATAGTGGAAGAAGTGAGAAGTGGTCATTGTGGATATATAAATAGAACCAGAAGGTTTTCTGATGATTTGTATGTAGTGTGTGAGAGGAAAAGAAAAATCAAAGGTGTGTCAATGGTTTTTGGCTTTGAACTGGAAGGATAGAATAGTGATTGACTGAAATGGGGAAGATTGCCAGTGAAATAGGATTGGGCTAGATGTAAACCTGGTGAGACCAAGTTCAGTGTTGGACAGATCTTTGGACATTGAAGCAGAGATATTGGGTTAGCATTTAGATATAAGTTTTGGTTGTATATATGACTGGAGTTCTGTAGAGAGGGGTTTGAGCTAAAGGTAGAAATTTAGTAGTTTGTCAGAGAGGACAAAGTCATGAGACTGGATTAGATCATCAAAGGAGTGAGTATATCCAGAGAAGAGTACCAGGGGCTGAATCCTGGGCCACACAGTGTTAAGAGGTCTTAGGAGAAGAGTCAAATAGGAACAGCTAATGATGTAGGATGAAAACCCACAAGGTTGGTATCCTGGAAGATGACTAAAGTAGGTATTTAAGAACATGAGTCACCTATCATAGACCATTTGCAAAAATTAACTTGAAATGGAGTAAAGACTTAAATGTGGGGTGCCTGGGTGGCTCAGTTGGTTGAGCATCCGACTCTTGATTTAGGCTCAGGTCATGATCCCAGGGTCATGGGATCAAGCCCCGTGTTGGGCTCTGTGCTGAGTGTGGAGCCTGCTTAAGATTCTCTCTCTCCACCTCTCTCCCTTCCCCCCATCCCCCCACTTAATAATAAGACTTAAATGCAAGACCTGAAACCATAAAACTCCTAAAAGACAACATAGGGAAAAACTCCTTGACATGGTCTTGGCATGATTTTTTGGATATGACACCAAAAACACAAAGAACCAAAGCAAAAATAAATAAGTGGGATGACATTAAACTAAAAAGCTTCTGTATAGCAAAAGAAATGATTAACAAAATGAAAAGGTAACCTGTGGAATGGGAGAAAATATTTGCAAACAATATACCTGATTAGAAGTTAATATCCAAAATATATAAGGAATTCATACAACTCATTAATAAAAAAAAATTTTTTTATTGAAAATGGGCAAAGGACCTTAATAGGTATTTTCCCAAAGAAGATATACAACAGGTGCATGAAAAGATGCTCAACATCACAAATCATCAGGAAAATGCAAATCAAAAACCATAATGAGATATCACTTTACACCTGTCAGAGTAGTTCTTATCAAACAGACGAGGTAACAAGGACTGGTAAGGATGTGGAGGAAAGGAAACCCTATACATTCTTGTTGGGAATGTAAATTGGTATAGCCACCATGGAAAACACTATATAAGTTCCTCAAAAATTAAAATAGAACTACTTATTTTGTATATTTCATGTAATTGGAATCATATAATATGTGGCTTTTTGTGTCTGACCTCTTTTATGTAATATTTTCAAGGTTAATCCATGCTGTAGCATATGTCAATATTCATTTTTTATGCCTGAATCATATTGCATTGTATGGATTTACTACATTTTGTTCATCCATGCATCAGTTGGTGAATGTTTGGGTTTCCACCTTTTGGTTATTGTGAATAGTGCCACTATGAACATTCCAACATAAGTCTTTTTTTTTTTTTTTTTTTTTTTATTTTGAGAGAGAGAGAGAGAGAGAGCAAGACAGCATGTGTGCACAAGGGGGAAGGGGTAGAGAGGGGGAGAGAGAATCCCAAGTAGGCTCTTAGCTGTCAGCACAGAGCCTGAGGTGGGGCTCAGGCCAACAAACCATGAGATCATGACCTGAGTGGAAATCAAGAGTTGGATGCTTAACTGACTGAGCCACCAAGGGGCCCCAGTACTCTTGAGTCTGTACCCGGGAGTGAGATTTCTGGGTCATATAGTAATTCTATATTAACTGATTGAGGAACCATCAAACTTTTCCACAGCAGCTAAACCATCTTGCATTCCTACCAGTAATGTAATATATGAGGTTTCCAGTTTCTCTACATCCTTTCCAGCTCTTGTTATTTTCCTTTCTCCCCCCATCCTAGTTGTATGAAGTGGTATTTCATTGTGGTTCTGATTTGCATTTCCCTAATAACTAGTACTGTTGAGCATTTTTTTAAAGTTTTAAAATCTTTAAAAGGTTTTTAATTTTGATGAAGTTCAGTTTATCTATTATTTCTTTTGTTGTTTGGGCTTTGGTGTCAGACCTAACAAACCATTGCCAAATCCAAGGTAATAAAGACTTACTCTCATGTTATTTCTGAGAATTTTATGAATGTAGATCTTTAGGTCTTTGATGCATTTTGAGTTAATTTTTGTATATGGTGTGAGATAGTTTCTTTAGGTGAGTTTTGCTGAACAGGGGAGAAAAAATAAGAGCAACAGCTGTTAGAGAAAGTAGAGTCAAGTGAGGTGTTTTTTTTAATGTTTATTTTTGTGAGAGAGAGAGAGAGAGAGAGAGCGAGTGGGGGAGGGGCAGAGAGAGAGGGAGAAAGAGAATCCCAAGCAGGCTCTACACTGTCAGCACAGAGCCGAATGTAGGGCTTGAACCCGCAAACCGTGACATCATGACCTGAGCAGGAATCAAGAGTCAGATGCTTGGCCAACTGAGCTACCCAGGCACTCCTGTTGTTTGTTTTAAGATAGGAGAAATAATGGTGTGGGAATGGTCAGTAGAGAGGAAACACTGATGATAGAGGAAGGGGGTAAGAGTTGTTGGAGCAAATCCCTTGGAAAGGGAGGTGGGATAGGACCTAGAGCACAAATGGAAGGATTGGCATTGGACAGATGCATGAGTTTTTCATTTTAATGAATAGAGGGAACAGGGTATATTGGTACAGATGCTGGGGAAAGAGTAGATGTGATGGTGGCGTCTGAAAGTTCTTTTAATTGCTTCAGTTTTCTCAGTGAAGTGGAAGGCAAGGTCATTAGGCAAGAATGGGTTGGAGCTGTTGGGATTATGAGAGAGAAGGTGTGAATTATTTTTCTAAGGAGACACAGAATTTGAACAGACTAGAGAAATATATAGTATGTGTTGGACACTTGAATATCATGATCATATATTTAAAGTGAAAATAGTGTGGGTAAATGTTTTCCTCAGAGCAGTTCCTCACTATAGTTGGAATAAGTACAAGAGGAGAGTTGGGTCTTTCTAGGTTTCTGGTTTTGTTTAGTGAGGATAATGAGCTTGCTCAGGGCTTACAAGTGAATGCATGGGGGTGACTATAATGGTTGACCTTAGAATTTAAACTGGCTAAGAACAGGGAAAGACCTCAAAGGAGTGAGGCAAAGTGAAAAGGTGGTAGGAATAATAGATTGAAAGTCTTGATGGGATCAAAAGATTGTTGGAGTTTGGAGTGCTGAAAAAATAGGAGCTAGTGGTCAGGATGCAGTTGATGGGTTGTGATTATGGAGGGGTTGCAGTCCTGAGTATGACCCTAAGGTATAGGGATGAAGATGACATAACCAGAAGAGAGGAGCTCCAGCAAATGAGATGTCAGGATGTTGGAAGATCACTTATGTCTATGTAAAAATTGCCAGGAATTAAGAGGAGTATGGTTGTAGAGAGTGACAGTGAGTAAGGAGTTGAAATGATTGAGTAATGAGGGAAGTGACCCTTGTGGTTGGTGGATGGTAACAAAGACGAAGACTAATAGGGACGAAACCTGATGACATGAGATTCAAAGGTGGAGATTGTTATAGCGGAGAGAGGGAGAACTGGTGTGGAAGAAGTGATAAAGAGCAAGGATGCAATCTCCCTCTGGGTCCATTTGTTTGAAGGCTGTAGAAACAACAAAACAGGCACAGTTGAGAGGGCAGAGGGGCAGCATTTTCCTCAGTGGGAGGGAGCCAGGGTTTGTTTTGAATAAGGCGATAAAGGGAAAGATTCAGAGAAGAGGTTGAGGGTGCAGGGGATTTTGTTGCTTGATTATAAATATTAAGTACCTTGAGGTTAAGGGCTGAGTTATATTCCTCTTTGTATTCCTTTCAGAGTAGTGCTTGTACATGTTTCCCACAAATGCTTATATTCAGTAATGAATATTGAATAAATGGGAAAGAGTATGACCCAGAAAGATAAAATAATGTTTATTGAGCACCTACTATATGAATGTTTTTAACATAAATACATTCTGATTTAAAAAGCATCAAGCAGTGAAATTGAAAGTCCTCTAATATTTTATTTTAGTGCAGTAGTTTTCAATTAGTTTGTAACCCCAGGCCTTACATCTCATATGCTAGTTGATACGGGGAAAGTTTTCCTTCTAAGAAAGGAGGAGAATGCTCAAACCTTTTAAAATAAGGAGACCCAAAATAACAGTAACAACAAATATTCAACAACCACCATCATTAGTAAAGTTATTTTATTAAAAAATTGGATAATGCTTAGAGTTCTTTCAGCTACTTAATAATACAAGGTATTACTATTATTTCCATTTATATATAAGAAAAAAGGCTAAATTAATCATTTGTTCAAGGTCATACAGTAAGTAAGTGGCAGAGATGGGACTAAGACTTGGGTCCCCTTCTTCTCAAGCATTGCCACAGTTAAATCCAGAAGGTAATGAGACCAGGGGTGGTGGTAAGATCACAGAGTTGGAACCCATAACCCTAAACTCTGTGATAAAGCCATTGGTTACTTTTATTGGCATTATGCCTCCTCTTCTTATACTATTCCTCTTTTCCTGTGTATACTATTCCTCTCTTCCTGTAGCTGCTTCCTACTTGTTTTTCCTCTTTTCTTTTATTCTACCATTATCAGCTTGTTACATAGTAATATGTAACATGGAGGACCAGACAAAAGAAGTCTGAATACCACTATACTGGGAATTGATTTATTTCCCAAGGGGGATGAAACATGAAAAAGCTCTCTCTCTGAACGTTTGGATCTATTTATCTGATCCTTTCTTTAAGCTGCTGTTTGTAGGACAGGAAAAAAAAAAGTTCCATTAGTGGAATATTGGAAGAAGCAGTTTTTCAATTATTGTGAGGAGTAGATGTCTTCTCTGTGTTTAGACTCACTTAGTTTGGATTGATAGTTATAAAAAAAAAAATGAATCTGTGATCCATATGAAGACCTTACTGGCTGTTTTTTTATTTGTTTAGCTACCCTAAAGATCAGACAGATAAAATGTATTTATATTTTTCACAAGAATTGAAATTCTGTTCTGTCAGATTAAAATGTTTTTTCTTTATCATTTCAGACCAGTCTGCTTAGTTTTAAGTGAAATTCCTTTTATGTCTACCTGGTTTTTACTTGTGTCAACATTTAGGTGAGTCAAACCAATATCCATGTAGTGTTTTCAGTATACTTCTTATAAACTCATTTAAAACTTTTTTCAAAGTGATATGGTTTGAACTGGTAACTCTTTTGATGCTTTTTTCTGTTTTTCCCTTACAGTATGCTACCTCTTCTATTGAAGGATGAACTCCTAATGCCCTTAGTTGTGACAACGATGGCGTTTTTTATAGCTTGTGCAACTTCCTTTTCCATATTTGAAAAGACTTCTGAAGAAGAACTTCAGTTGAAATCCTTTTCCCTTTCTGTTAGGAAATATCTTCCATATTTTACATTTCTTTCCAGAATTATACAATATTTGGTAAGTTGTTCCAAATATTCCTTAAAAAAAGGAATGGTACTTAGCATGGCACTATTCAAAAAAAATGTAATACCTTTTTTCTTTTATAGCTTTTTTGAGATATAATTCACATAAATTCACCCATAAAGTCCACCCATTTAAAGTGTGCAATTTAGTGGTTTTAAGTATGTATGTAGAGTTGTACAACCATGACCATAATCTAATTTTAGACTATCTCCATCACCCCAAAAAGGAACCCTGTTTCCATTAGCAGCCACTTTCCATTCCATTCTAATCTCCAGCCTTGGACAGCCAGTACTTTCTGTACCTAGATGTGTGCCTATCTGGACATTTCATATAAATGGAATGTATTATTCTGCTAGGGCTGCCTTAGCGGCAAAATACCACTGACCGGATGGCTGAAGCAACAGAAATTTATTTTCTTACAGTTCTAGAGGCTAGAAGTCCAAAATCAAGGTGCCTCATCAAGGTTTGTGGTGAGGCCTCTCTTTCTGGGTTATAGGCAACCTTGCTGTGTCCTCATAAGGCTTCTTTGTGTGGGTGTGCAGAGAGTTCTTTGGTGTCTCTTACTCTTCTTTTTATTTATTTTTTAAAATTTATTTTAAAAAATTAAAATATTTTTTTTCTCTTTCTCTTCTTATAAGGACACTGGTCCTATCAAATTAGGGTCCCATCGTTATGACCTCATTTAAGCTTCCTAAAGTGTCTGATTCCAAATGTAGTCACATTGGGGTTGGGGCTACAACATATGAATTTTGCAGGGACATAATTCAGTCCATAACATGGAATCATAGAACATATAGTCTTTTGTGACTGGCTACTTTCACTTACCATAATGTTTTTGAGGTTCATCTGTGTTGTAGCATGCATCAATACTTCATTATTTTTTATTGCCATATTATATTCCATTTTAATAGATATAGCACATTTTGTTTATTCATCAGTTGATGGGCATTAGGTTGATCCCACTTTTTGGCTGTTGTGAATAATGGTGCTGTGAAGGTCTGTGTATAAACTTATCAGCACATTGCTTTCATTTCCCTTTAATGTACCCTTAGGAGTGGTAATTCTGTGCTTAACATTTTGAGAAACTGTTGGCCAAAGTGCTACATGATTCTGCATTCCCATCAGCAATATATGAGGGTTCTAATTTCTCCATATTCTTGACAGTACTTGTTACTGTCTTTTTTATTATAGCCGTCCTGGTGGGAGTGAAATCTCATTGAGGTTTTGATTTGTATTTTCCTAGTTACTAATGATGTTGAGCATCTTTTTATTTGCTTATTGGCCATTTGTGTATCTTTTTTGAAGAAATGCTTATTCAAATCCTTTGCCCATTTTTAATTGCGTTGTCTTTTTATTTTTAGTTGTAAGAGTTCTTTATATATTCTTGATACAGGTCCCTTACTAGATATGACTTGCAGATATTTTTTCCTAGTCTGTAGGTTGCTCCTTCACTTCTTAATGGTATTGTTTCCAGCATGAAAGTGTTTTTGATTTTTATGAAGTCTAGTATGCCTATTTCTTTGTTTTTTTGTTGTTTGTGCTTTTTGGTTTTTAAAGTAAGCTCTATATCCATCCTGAGGTTTGAACTCATGACTCTGAGTTCAAGCATTGCATGCTATACTGACTGAGTCAGCCAGATGCCCCTGTGTAAAGGTCATGAAGATTTACCCTTATGTTTTAAGAGTTTTATCTTGAGGGGGGTGCCTGGCTGGCTCAGTTGGAGGAGCATGTAACCCCTGACCTCTGGGTCATGAGGTTGAGCCCCATGTTGGGTGTAGAGATTACTTAAAAATAAAATCTTAAAAGAAATGTTTCATGTTTAGGTCATTGATTCTTTTTGACTTAATTTTTGTATATGCTGTGAGGTAGGAGTCCAACTTTATTCAGTTGTTCCAGTGCCAATGAATTGTGTTGATACCTTTGTTGAAAATCAACTGATCCTAAATTCAAGGGTTTCTTTCTGGACTCTCAGTTCTATTCCACCGATCCATATGTGTATCATTATGCCAGTACTACACTGTGTTCTTTACTGTAGCTCTGTAGTTAATTTTAAAATTCAGAATGTGAGTCCTCCAACTCTGTTCTTTCTCATGATTGTTTTAGCTATTTTATGTTCCATATTATTTTTCGCATCAGCGTGTCAATTTCTCCAAAAACCCAGCTGAGATTTTGATAAGGATTACTTTGATTCCGTATATCAATTTGTGGAATATTGCCATCTTAGTAAGATTTAGTCTTCCAAATCCATGGACATAGGATATATTTCCATTTATTTAGATAGAGTTCAATTTCCTTCAACAGTGTTTCATACTTTTCGGTGTACAGGTCTTATATACTTATGTTAAATTTTTTTCTAGGTATTCTTTATGTTTTTGTAAATAGACTTGTTTTCATAATTTTGTTTTTATAATGTTCGTTGCTACTGTATAAAATACACTTGACCTTTTAAAAAATTTTTTTAATGTTTATTTTTGAAAGAGAGAGCCTGAGTGGGGGAGGGGTAGAGAGAGAGGGAGACGCAGAATCCGAAGTAGGCTCTAGGCTCTGAGCTGTCAGTACAGAGCCCGACACAGGGCTTGAACCCACAAATTGCGAGGTCATGACCTGAGCCAAAATCAAGAGTCAAACGCTTTAACCAATTGAGCCACCCAGGTGCCCCTGGTTTTCTATTTTCTGTTTCATTGATTTGGTTCTAATTTTATTCTTTCTCATGCTTCCTTTGGTTTGGTTTACTCTTTATCTAGTTTTTTAAAGTTCAAAATCAAGTGATTGATTTAAAATGTTTCTTCCATTTTCATAGAGGCATTCAAACCTATAAATTCTCATATATGAGTCATGTTAAGGCAGCTTTTGATAAATTTCGACATTTGTTTTCCTATTGAGTTATATAGTCCATTTCCTTTATGGTTTCTTCTTTGGTTCATGAATTGCTTAGAAATTTGTTCAGTTTCCAAATATTTGGTGATTTTCTAGATTTCTTCCTACTTTTGTATTCTCATTTAATTCCAATGTGTTTATGGAGCACCTGGGTGACTCAGTTGGTTAACTGTCCGACTTCGGCTCCGGTCATGATCCTGTGGTTAGTGAGTTCAAGCCCTGAATCGGGCTTTGTGCTGACAGCTTAGAGCCTAGAGCCAGCTTCGGATTGTGTGTCTCCCTCTTTCTTTGCCCCTTCCCTGCTAGCACTCTGTCTCTCAAAAATAAACATTAAAAAATTAAATTCCAGTGTGTTTAGAGAACATACTTTGTTTTATCTCAGTGTTTCCAAGTGTATCAACTATTTTATGATGATTTTTCCTTCGTTTTTGAGGGGACTTTTTGCTAGAAATAGAATTCTTGTCCTTTTTTTTCAGCAACTTGAATGTCATCCATCTTACTGCCTTGTGGCCTCAATGTTTTCTGATGAGAAGTCAGCTGTTAATCTTATTAAGGATAGCTTGTACGCATAGTTTTAGATGCTTATTGCATGTCCATTTGAATATGAGTCTGGAATTTAAGGGAGAGAGGTCTAGGCCGGATGAGCTCACAAAAGGTGTGAGTACAGAAGACGACTAAGTACTGAGCCTTGGGATACTACAACACCTAGAGGTAGGGGACATAAGGAACCAGCAGAGTTGTCTGAGAAGGATTAACTGAGGTTGGAGGAAACTAGGAGTATGGTGTTATGTAAGTCAAGTGAAGGAAGTGTGTCAGGGAGATGGGAGTAATGTGCTATTTCAGATGCTGTTGAGAGATCAAATAAGATAAGAAATAACCATTGGATTTAGTACAGTGGAAGTCACTATGGATCTTTGATCAGGGCAGTTTCATTGGAGCAACTGAAGTGAAAGTCTAATTGCTGTGGATTCACTAATGAAATGGAAGGAGAATTGGATGCATTAAGTTATAGGCAACTCCTTTGGGAAACTTTGCTGTAAATAAGAGCAGACAAATGAGGTAATAGCTAGAGTTTGTTTAAAATGAGAGGAATTTTAGCATGTCCCTTAACACTGATTCAGGATCATAGTATCATGACATTTCAATCAGTCCCGTATTTCTTAAGTTTGAACCTTTCAATTTGATGATTTCAACTCAGAAGAGTATGAGAACCTTTGAATTTGATGATTTCAACTCAGAAGTTAGAAGTTTTCACTTTTCACTAAGGTTGATTCAGGGATTTTCCTTTTGGAGGGTATTTACAGCCTATTTATCCCTGGTTTGTGAGCCTCTTGGTTCTGTCCCTAAGCTTCCATCTGAAATGAGCACTGCATACTCTATTCAGGTCTTTAGATCCTGTTATAACCATTAAAACATCTTTTAGGGTTCCATTTACGTCCCACCTTCTTCATGAAAGTCACCAACAATGAATGGTTTCTTACTTCTTGCTTAGAACATTTACTTAAGCAGCTTCTGTGTATTTGCTATCCCAGGGATAAAATGAGTAAGATCTGGCTGGTCCTTGTCTTAAAGGAGCCCCCAGTCTAGAGCTAAACTGTCCAATATGGTAGCCACTAGACACATTAAAATTTAAACTTAGTAAAATTAAATAAAAAATTCAACTCAGTCACAGTAGGAACATTTCAAATGCTCAATAGCCACATGTGGTTAGCAGTTACTCTTTTGAGGTATACAGGTATAGAACATGTCCATCATTGCAAAAAGTTCTTTTGTACAGTGTACTAGTCTAAAGAAAACTGCTACACAATTACAATAAATGCAGTATTTTTACAACTCATTTTGGCTTTTAATAAAATGTGACCTTGTGATTTTATTTAACTAGTTCATGCATTCATTTCCCTAATTAAATTGAAAACTCTTTGAGGCCAGATTACATTTTTTCATATGCCCCACCATGACTTACTACAGCATTAGTTCACTGAATGTTGCATGAATATGAAATATTATTCTCTATTTGCCATGGAAGACTTTTTTATAGATGGGTTCTTAGATTAGCTTAGAACTTTATATCCTATAAGGATTCAGGGCCCTGGAGCATAGCCTGAATTTAACCCTGACTAGCAGTAGTGTCTGTTCCAGGTAACTTTTAAGTACTTGGGTGGTATTAAGTATGATAGGAATTCTTAGGCTTTGGCTACACATGGGGATCACTTAGAAGGCTTTAAATCCTGAGGCCTACCCTAGAAGCTGATTTAATTGGTTTGAAGTATGGCTTGGGGATTGAGATTTTACCCCCCTCCCCCCCCACCCAATGTTTCTAACATGCAGCCCAGGAAGAGATCCACCAGTAGAAAAGATTGGAGTCCCACCCCTCACCTTCAGTGCTGCTCACTTACAGCTATAAGTAAGTGTTACCAGTATACTTATATTTTATCTTTTATATTACTCAGTGATTTGTTTTTTCCCTCCTTGTAGTTTCTTATCTCAGTCATCACAATGGTACTTCTGACACTGGTAACAGTCACACTGGATCCTCCTCAGAAATTACCGGACTTATTTTCTGTATTGGTTTGTTTTGTATCCTGCTTGCATTTCCTGTTCTTCTTGGTATACTTTAACATTATAATCATGTGGGATTCCAAAGGTGGAAGAAATCATAAGAAAATCAACTAGCTGTATTTCCAAACACATGTGAAAATGTTAAAAGTGCTTAA
>CM053570.1:51634247-51872386 GCA_028646485.1 Cryptoprocta ferox | reverse complement strand
TTACTAATTTTGGAATTTAAATTTAATTTTCCTTCCTTAGAATGCAAGTATTGTGTATTTCATTCTTTAGAAATTATATCTCAGGGATTAAATTTGTGATAATCTTTTAAATTACTGTGATAAGGCAATTTAAACTGCTTGAGGTTTGAACATGCCTACCTAATTACATGTACAAATTTGAATTTCTTCAGACAGATTAAACCATGTTGTTAGCTTTTTCCAAAAATGCTGATTTACTTAAATGCAATTTAACAGTGAATTTTCTTGAATTTAAATCTAAGTGGTTTGAGTGTTGTCTTTTTAATTACTCATGATCACTAGTTTTAAACTTCCAGGATCATTCGGTTTAAGTTAAATGGTCTTATGCAGGGTTTCATCCTTCTGATCTTTTCTTGTTGTTGTTGTTGTTGTTATGACATGGTTCAGGATGACCACTTCCAGAGCCTTGATTCATTATCATGTTTCATATTGACTTGGGTCTGTTAATAATGTATCATTCTATGTTATGAGAAGCTCATCTTTACTAGCATATTCAATTGGTAAAAATAATGTATCATATCCATGTTATAGTTTCTTATGTAAAAATATGTTCTCTTTAGTCTCTGTGATAAGAATAAAATAATTATTTTCACATCAACCTATGTTTTTAATGAATATATTTCTTTCCCAAGACAGCCATTAAAGTATATTGACTAAGTGGTGATATATTTTAAAACAATGAACACATATATACAAAGAAAATTTGGTTCTATAAATGGACAGCCACAGGCTGATACAAGAAGGTATGTGCTTCTAAGTCTGATAAAGGAAGTAGGTTTAGACAAAGCAAAAATCAGGAAGTATTTCTTTTTCAAAGCAAATGTGCATAAAGACTCAAAGGGCAGGTCAGCACAGAAAAGCAGCCTTGAATCACTGCCGAATCAGCAGGAACTTCGCTGTCCATGGTCACCATCTGTAATCACTGTGCCCAAATGTCAGCATCTTGGCTGGCTGGTGTAGTCCTGTTTTTTTTATTTTTTATTTTTTGTAATAGCATACATAGTTTTAACTCAGGATGTTGATTAAAATCAATGATGAGGAAGTTCTAACTTCTAAATAACTGGAACCAAGAAACATTATTTGAAAATAAAAGTATTGTATAAATATTAATAAAATAGAATATACCCATATTCAAGGTATGTTATGGGCAAACTCTTTAAATATACATTTTCCAGATGATTTAATCTAATCATATTGAGTAACACTGTAGCTTTTATGGAGACTTGAAGCAATGATAAGTATCTCTTAATATCATTAAAAACCAATTTAAGAAGTCCACTTTGAACTTAGAGGGATTAGGTTCCAAAATACCAAACATGGAGGTGCCTGGATGGCTCAGTCGGTTAAGTGTCTGACTTTGGCTCAGGTCATGATCTTACGGTTTGTGGGTTCGAGCCCTGTGTTGGGGTCTGTGCGGACAGCTCAGAGCCTGGAGCCTGCTTTGGATTCTATGTCTTCCTCTCTCTTTGCCCGCCTCTTCCCTGCTTTGTTCTCTCTCTCTCTAAAAAATAAACACTAAAAAATTTTAAAAAACGCAAAAATGTCCAGTGACGAATTAAAATCACAGAAATAGGCAATTCCAAAGTATTTCTCTCAATGACACTCAGGATTTTTGGGATGTCTAAATATAAAGAAAGATATTTAGGTAATGCAAAATATTAAAGATTTCTTACTTCACTAATCTACCTGTCAAAAAAATGAACCCTTCTAAGTTATTTTCAAGTACATTTTAGAGGGAAGGGCTCTTTCTGAGAAATGCAGTTTTCTCTGTTGCCATTAAACTTAGGTTTGCTTCTTAAAATGAAGAGAACAGGGTGTATGTTCATGTATCAAATATGAAGCATACAGAAGCCATTTTCCCTTGAGGCCTTAAGGAGGGGAGAAAAATCCCAGATGTTGCATTCTGTCCAAATGATAAACCACAACTGAGTGAGTGAAACATTTACAAAAGTCAAGACAGCCAAAGGACCTCTCTGTTCAACAGAAAGAGTAAAAGATGGATAGGATGTAACTAAATAATGGTTGGAGTAACAGGGGTTTCAAGTCTCAATTGGCCTCTCTTCTGTTATGCTCATTGGAAGATCAGGGCCAAGTGTATCCCCCGCCTTCCTCCATGCTGCACCCCCCTTCCCCCCATATAAACATTAGTTTTGTGTGTGGATCTTTCTGCTTTGTCCTTCATGTGGCCTCCAAGGGTGATAAAGCGAGAGTCATCTGATCTACAATGAAGAGGACTGGGAAATGATTCTTAGCCGACCCAGCTGTTCTGAAAGGCAAAAGCTTAGTATATCAAGGGGTCAAACATACAGTAACTGATTTAATAGCATTAAGCACATACCTACATAACTTGTATTACATATGAAACCAATCTACTTCTTAACCCTTTATTTCTTCACTAATGTAAGTTTCTTTATATGCTTTGGCTTTACATCCTAAAGTTAGTTTTCAATGCTAGAACACAAAGGAATTATCCTTTTTGGGGTATTTTAGGTAATGTCCTATTATAAGAACTGTATCACAAAGTGTTTTTAATATTTAGCAGATTATTTTAAAAGTCTTATTTAAATAGTACCAATAAAGTCCTTAGTGAAGGCAATTAGGTTTAATAGTTAATTGGGTTACTATTTAGTATCTATGTCATTTAATAGTTTTTAAAAACTCATTTTAAGAAGTGAATCTGAAATTTTTCTAAATGGAAAATCAGTTATTTTCAAACTCAAATTTTGTTTCAGATTTTCATAGAGTATTTTCATGATACAGTAGTATCTTCCACAAATTTTATCAAGATTTGGGGCAAGTACCAAGGGAATAGCATTTTTTCCCCCTGCAGAAGTGGTGAAAGAAAAATACAGAAGTTTTAAAAAACTATGTTATCAAGTTATAACACATCCTGTGATACCCTCTTCCCCTTATTTCATGAGAGTACAGATGATTATATACAAAATAACACCACAGAAGAACAGAAATTTAAATTAATGCTTCAAAACCAGTTGGAAGGGATCATATACCCAAAGAAAGGTCCTTTGCTTTTAATTCAGTAGAGTGTATAGTTCAGTTTAAGAACAACTTCATATTTTAAAATGTTTGTACTGAAAAATGCATTCCACTATTTTATAAAAGGAGGTATAAAAGTTTTAAAACATTGAAATAGTTTTTCTGTACAAACATAGGAATAACTAGAGTATAAGAAAAACATCCCTAAGATAGTTGGCTATACAATAAACTTCTTGAAAAATTTTAGAAGTTCAAAAAAATCTAATTAATACATACCTGGGGCTTTAAATGGGAAAGTGGTACCTAATTCCACTCACCATGAGATTTAATCTGAGTTTTAAAACATACAGTTTTACCACAGGTGCCATTTTCATAAATGCTTTACGTCTATCCATAAATGCTAAAAGTATACAGAAGTGTATGTGGTACAGAAATGAAGTCAAGATCCTCTTCTACATATTGGCTTACGTTAAAGGGTCAAGAAGAAATGTATTATTTACATTGAGATTATCTACTGCTGTGTGTAGAAAGTTTAAATTAGCTGCAAGAAATTTTATCTAGACACGCACCTGCCTCGTGCTAAGATCTGGTATTTACTGGGCAGATTAATTACAAACATTTCTTCTGTTCCTTTAAATATGATCAGGCAGATGCAGAAGAAGTTGGTGTCCATAGTAAGTGCATTTCCTCTAAATGTCTGCAGGATATAAAAGATGATTGTTAAATCAAGAATTAGTTTCCAAATTAACATGCATCTCATACACTACTTAAGAAATGACTTAAAACACCCATTTACCATGTAATTTGGTACCTAGTTTAGATATTGGTAATCTCTCATATGCTTATTTTTGAGTCTTCTAAGCAAGATTCACCTCCACAAATAATTGTCAGTATGATTACCCAAACAAACATCACACTCTTCACTTTATGTGAAGATTTATCTGAGATACTTCTGAGAAATTTCTAAACTCCTACATGACCTACTTGCTGAAAACACCAAAATCTACATGCCTTTTGTCTGTAAGCCTTAAGGGCCTTTCAGCAGGTGTTTCCTCCAACAGCTGCCCCCCCAAAAAAGAGACTGAATTTACCGACATTCCTATTCAGAGAGTGTCCCTCTGGGGACTCCTAGTGGTGGCAGAAGTTCTTGTCATTTGGCTTAGGACCTTTGTGTGAGAGGAAGTCTTTGACAAGAGCAGCTATTGGCAAGTGATGACATATTTCCCATAGGGCATGTGGGCCTTTCACTCCTGAAATACCCCATTCATGCTTACACTGGCAGCTATGAAGTAATGCATGGTAGGCCCCTATATTTCCCTATTCACGAGAGTCCACATATATTCTTGTCCTAGAAGAAGGTAGGTTGCCAACTTGACAACCAACTCTTGCCAACTGGTCTGAATTCCTATAGAAGATTTTAAGCACTCTAGTATTCACTTAATATCCCTATAGGTTATTGATCCATAGTTATCAGAACTAATGGCAATACCATTCAGGAAAAGAAGACTATAGTTACTATGTGGGAGGTGCTAGTTAAGTTATTTTGTACAATCCCACAAGGTAAATATTATCAGTCCCATTTTATAATTAAGATTTAAGGGAACCCAAGTGGCTTACTTAAGGCCACAGAGCTAAGTAGGTAGCAGAGCTGGTGCTGGGCATGTAATCCAAATCCTGTCCTCTGTTATAATGCCAGACCATGCAAAGAAGTTTCATCGATTGATCATGGCTGCTAGAAGTGTGTTGAGAAAGACTCTGAGGCCAAGTTCGGGATCTAGCAAAAACAAATACTTCGATCAATGTGATATATGTCACAACACAAGAACAGGGAGCAGCAGCATGTGTATTATCTCTACACTGCCCTACTGGCTCTGGAGATGAATATGTCATAACACAAATGAAAAGCAAGTTAGATATAGTGATGCAGTTCATGGGCAGTATCTTGACAGGATTCATCCTTTGTATAACTATATTTTATCCTCTCTAAAACATATTTTGGATTACTTCCCTAAACAATAATCTTCACTGGTCCACTTCTGCCTAATGAATAAAGCCCGAACTTATTAAGCCCGGTGATCATAATTGTCAATGATGTGGTCGAACCTACTGTTCAATCATTCTGCCTTTTCTGCTTTTCTGCTCATGTTGTTCTCTCTGCCTCGTATGTTTATACAGCCCATCAAAATTATCCATTTTTCAAATTCAAGCTTCTTAGTAAACTACAGAGTTTCCATTACTAGGGTCTGGAAGGTCCTCTGTCAGAGATAATATAAAGTGAAATAACTAGAATTGATTTTAAAATAATGAACTCTTAAATAATGACCTAATCACTCCATCCTGAGGTGATCTATGTCTGTTGTGTATTCCTACACTATTGCTTATTCTTCATTTGGTTCTTAGTTTATACTCCTTAGTCTGAAGAGGAAGGAAGTCTCAATTATTCTGGTCTCTATACCCCATGGAGGAGTGACAAACTTGACTGGCCAAAGTCCAGAACATTGGTCCACATTTTACCAGTAATATTATAGGTTACTCTTCTTACACAATACTCTTTCCCATTACTTAGTTTCCCTTTCACTGTCTACTCTCAAGTCCAATGCATCCTTGTGCTTCCTAATTTCATGTTATAAAGAGACCAGCCCATTTTATCTATCTCATCTGCAATCATGCACAGGCAGGTGTATGGTCTTTACTGTTGTAGAGGTACATGGAAATGGGGTCTATTTCAAAGTTCCAGCTTTCTCCTCAGGTTCAAGGTTTAGATTCACAGGGTTCAAGATTTAGACTCAGTGTGGGAGAGTGGAGGTTCCACTTCTGCCTTAAACTCAACGTATATTAGTTACCCCAAGGTTCTGCCAGAGGGCCTACCATGTTAGAGGTTATCAATTCCTCCAACTAATCAAGTTGATACTTTGATCCTCATTGGACTCCTGGTCCTTTTTTGTACTTGCTATTGGCCAGAATCCTGGCAAGAAGAGGGGTCTGAATTTGTATTGCTTATTATAGCTTGCCTTATATTATTATCATTTCATGTATATAATATTAATCTTGTACCTTTAGCTTGACTACCAGGTTTTAAAAGGTTGGCATTATGCAAGTGCTTTGTTTATACTAAGCTGCATACTTTGTTAACGGAATGATTTATCCAACTGTTTCTGGATGAAGTATCCCAGTATCTCCTGCAGTATTGCCTATTAATCTTTAACCCAAGCCATACTTCCACCATCCCTTTGCTGGTCTTTGTACGTTCTGTAACCCATAGGTTGCTGCCTCTCTTACTCACAGTCTCGCTTATTCTGACATTATTTTATAAAGGCTTTGCTTATTAAAGGCTCTGGGAGCGAATCTGTATGGGTTATTTCCCCCACTAAACAATAAAGGTCAGGAGGAAGGATCACTGAAGTGTGAAAGGGCAGGAGCTGATGTGCAGACAGGGAGGCTGGCCACATGGTGTCAGGAGTACTGTGACTGCCACAGGTTTCTAGGGCACAGGACAAAGTCAGAGAGTTTGATGCCCTTCCTTAGTCACACCGGTTGGGTAGCTATGATAAATGCACAAAAAAGGAATAATGAGAGAACGTGGTAGAGAGAGAGACCTGAGGAAGCCTAATGTAAAGTGAGTTATAAGCAGGTTTTGAAATATGGGTAAGTGTTTGACAATGATGGGGAAAATGTATGTCAAGCAAAGGAGACAGGAACAAAGATAAGGGAATGGGAAAGGTTGTCTCTGAGGAACGTGTCTGAAGTATGGTACATAATCTGGACTGAGGCACAAGGACAAGGAAAGCTGTGGTCACATTAGGGAGTGTTCTGGATGTCAGTATAAATTTGGTTTTACTGTGAATGTGGTAGAGTGATACCTTCTTAAGCGTAATTTGTCCAGTAGCAGAACAGGCTGTAGGGGAAAGGGAGCAAGGTGAGAGGCAGGTTACCATAGGGAACATAATATGGATGAGAGGTAATGAAGGAATAAACTAGTGCAGGGGTCACGGAAAGGAGAGGTAAACATCCTCTCTAAAACATATTTTGGATTACTTCCCTAAACAATAATCTTCACTGGTCCACTTCTGCCTAATGAATAAAGCCCGAACTTATTAAGCCCGGTGATCATAATTGTCAATGATGTGGTCGAACCTACTGTTCAATCATTCTGCCTTTTCTGCTTTTCTGCTTTCTGCTATTCAGCAGTTGGATATGGGGGCCACAAAAAGGGACAGAAGTTTGAGGTTTTGAGCCTTATCGCTGGATGAATGTAATGAAAGGAAAAGGAAAAAGGATGAAGGAAAGACAGAATGAGGAAGAATTTGGGGGGAGAATAAAAATCAGCGTACTTAGGAGACAATATATGGCAGCTGAGCTTGTGGGTTTACAGCTGAGGAGCGGGATCACAAATTGAGCTGGAAGCCATATAGAATACTACACTAAGGTGAGAACTAAAGCCAATGAATGGGTGAGATCATGAAGAAATTGCCCAAAACACAGTCAAAAGAACTCAGGGAAATGCCTCAAAGGTGAAGTCCGGTTTCATTTCTTTGTCCTTTCTCTCCACTGCTTCCCACTGAAAGGGAAGTAGAGTGGGTGGGTGAACCTTCGTTCTCTCAAGATTTTTGGAAGTACTACTCAAAGACTCAGAAGAACACACCTAACATGTGACGATCTTGGGGTGCCTGGGTGGCTCAGCCAGTTAAGTGTCCGACTCTTGCTTTTGGCTCTGGTCATGATTACATGGTTGGTGGGATCCAGCCCCATGTCGGGCTCTGTACTGATAGCGTGGAGCCTGCTTGAGATTCTCTCTCTCCCTCTCCCTCTCTCTCTCTCTCTCTCTCTCTCTCAAAATAAGTAAACAAACATTAAAAAAAGAAAACCATGTGATGATCTTTATTTAGAATCCAGGAACACAAAGCTATTCCCAGTACTCCTCAGTTCCCCTAAGTTCATGAATGAGACTGTCATATACTAAAGGCGTATGTTCTCTGCCAGATGTAGAACTGTAACTACATATTATGGTCGCCCTCTAATAGTTTCTGCTGGATTTCCAAGGACCAGAAATTGTATAAAATGTTCAACCGTATAATAAGTATGTGTGTATGTGTATATTATATTCTGTTTAATAGGATCTAAAACCTTTGACCAGTAGTGAAACCTGAAAATCATAGATCATTATTGTGAGTGAGCAAAGCACAGAATCTACCACCAGACCACTCAGGTTAGTATCCTGGCTTTGCCTCTTAGGTAATTCTGGGACAAGGTATTTACATTTTTGTAAATGTTTATTTATCTTTGAGAGAGAGGCAGAGAGAAAGGGAGACAGAATCCGAAGCAGGCTCCAGGCTCTCAGCTGTCAGCACAGAGCCCGACATGGGGCTTGGACTCACCAACCATGACTGAGCCGAAGGTGGACACTTAATCGACTGAACCACCCAGATGCCCCTGGAACAAGGTATTTAACCTCTTTCTTCACCTACCAAATAAAGATAATAACTGTATATCATGTAGGTTGTTGAAAAGGTTAAACAGAATATGTATAAAGTGCTTACAATAGTATCTGGCACATTGACAGAGCTCAATACATGGTAGCTATTATTATGAACTATTATTTGTTGTGTACAACAGAATAAACATTTCAATGAAGGAAAGTGACACAATTTTGTGTATAAGATGCTTTGCAAATATGTTTAAAACAGCTGGTTTGTTAGGAAGCTAATACTAATCATTTGAAATACCATTTCCAAAGAAATGTATTTTCAGTATAGAATTCATTTTGCATTAACTTTCTTCCTAAGAGATAGCAGGGAACATCTGGTTCGCTTCTAAGAATATTAATTAATATTGATGCTACCAAGTCTGAGACAGGCTAGTTCTTAATGCGAGCCTTCAGTTATAGGTACATTAGACACTAATATCACATTACGACGTGTACTGCTTCTAGCTAATATGTTATAATAAGCTAGTTATAAATCTATCATTTTTACTTACATTGCTGAGTCCAGAGAGAACTGTTTTGAGAGAAAGATACAACTAATTAATATATAATTATTTACTTAATTTAGCGCATTTCCAAATTCAAAGCCTGGTTATATCTTGTTCAGTCACATGTGTCCTACAGAAACTATAACCCACCTGTCAGTATCTAGTTAGTTATTTATACTAAAGGTGCTAAATTAAGAGCCCTCTTTATACTCACCTAAAAATATGCAGTTTCTGATTTGTAAAGCTAGGCTGATCAGCTCAATAGTGTTCTTTTCAAACAGCCTCTAACTCATACATCTTGTCAGATTGTCCTCTTATTTTTAAAATTAGATTATAATTTCAACAACAGCTCCAAAGTTCATGTCCCTATTTTCTTTATAGATCAGTACCAAACTTGATAATGTAAATAAAATGTTTCCACATGTACGAAACAGTGAAATTTAACAAGGCTAACCTTAATTAGAAAGGTAAAACCCTGAGGCGCCTGGGTGGCTCTGTTGGTTAGGCATCTGACTTCAGCACAGGTCATGATCTCACGGTCTGTGAGTTTGAGTCCCCTGTCAGGCTCTCTGCTGTCAGTGCAGAGTTCACTTCAGATCCTCTGTCCCCCTCTTTCTCTGCCCCTCCATTGCTCATTTTCTCTCTCTCTCTCTCTCTCTCGCAAAAATGAACTTTAAAAAAAAAAGGTGAAACCCTACCTCAGTTTAAAATGCCTTTAAGGAATTCATAGCTGTCACGATGATATGATTCTATAAGAAAGAAAAAAAGTTTATTTTTTCAATAAACAGTTTAAGTTGTCACAGTATATGATGCAGAATAAATGCTGAATCAAATGAAACTAAAGAGCCTAAACATAAAGTTTTATTTTACATTATAAATAGCTTTGGGGTTATAAATTCTCATTTCAACATCTTACTGATTTGCATAATTCTGAAACATATATTTAAGAATTTAGGAAAGTACCAAAAAACTTGATATTATTATAACATACGCTTATGCTTTATTATAATTACTTATCTCCTGTGACAGAGTCTACAACCCTGAGGGCAGGACCAGGTCTGTCTTGTTCATTAGTGTATCACCAATGCTAGAACAGTGCCTGGCTCATAGAAGGCATTCAAAAATATTAAGTGGATGAGGCATGTAAGGAGATAACAATTTGTAAGTATTTGAAAATGTTTACATTCCTTTAAAAAAATTCTTAGAATGGCATTTGTTTTTATTCATTCATTGAACATGCACTGTGGATCTTCTATCCAGGTTCTATACCGAGGCTCTGAGGCTACAATATAGAGATATGACTTTTGTTTGTTTGCCAAGGAGGAGCCCAGGAGGAGCCCTGTAGCCGGACAATTACAATACACTGCGACACTGCAATGTAATACATTTATAAACATTCAGACAAGTGTTGTAGTAAGCCTACAAGAGGAAGCAATTTCATTTTACCTAGGCCAGCTGGGGAGGGTTCACAGAGGATGTGACATCTGAGGCTGACCTTAAAGAATGAGCAGGAGTTCGCTAGGCAGAGAAGGAAGAAAGAGCAATCTAGGTAGACAGAGAAGTAGGAGAGGCCTGGAGTTCTGAGAGATTCCAGAGGGCTGAAGCATATGGTGTGAACAGTAAGAATTAAAATGACTTCTTTCCTCCTATACGAGGTCTGAGCTAGAGGAAAAAATCACCTAATACTTACTTTTTACAAAAGTCTTGCTTTAACTATATAATTAGTTATATAATACTATAAATACCTGCTTTATAATTCTCTATATGTGTTTAAAATACATAAACCACTTAGAAAATGTATCTAATTCTTTTTTTGAGGAGCTTCCCTGACTACTCTAAGAGTTAAGATGGGAGAAAAAATGTTCACCTGTCAGGTGACATAAAGCCAATTTCTACTAAATGTGCCAGAATAATTTTTCTCCACCTCAAGAATGGTTAGTCTTCAGTCTGTTCATTACTGTCTTTTTATAGTATTTTTATTTAATAAAACCTATTAAGACTACCATACAAATCTCTTTACTTATGCTTTTATCTTTTAACTGATCAATTTTTATATTGCTGACATCCCTTCTTCACCATTTGCTCATTTAAAAATTCATAGTATGTGAGATATGTCTCTGGAGAAAATGTCTATAAAATTTGTTACAGCTGGCAAATGTGTATGAGTCAGTGATAGCACATGACTAAATGCTTCACAGAAAATAAAATTTGTTTCTGTAGTAAGCAGAACTGTTTAAATGTTATTTATTTTTATGTTTCAAAGAAAATATATTGTGAAGTGCTGCATTGATTTAATACGCAACAATGTCTGTGTACATGCTGTAGAAGGAAAATTTATGAAACCTTTGCACAACTCCTTTAATTGAATTTTCCAAATCTCTCACCACACACAAATAATCAATATCTTCTGCAGAGAAAACCAGTCAGAATTATTACCGTCTTTCGTTTCAATTTTGTTGTCATCAGCACAAACGGAGCACCTGGATATTCGGAACGTCTGATACCAAGTTATTTACACCTCTTAAACACATAATTGCTATTAAGTGAGTTCAAATCTATGGTTTAAGTTTTTTTTTACGGATTATTTAAAAGATAAAATGATCACACTTCTAGAGAAGTATACAAAAATTTAAATCATGGAAGAAATTATTTAAAAGGCTTTGAAAAGTAATAAATCCGTTTGTTTTTCCTTAAATCCTAGACAAATCTCAAGTAAGCAGTCAAAATGTATCCCCAAAACAGTGATGAACAGTGTAAAACAAGAGCATTAACATTATTAACAGGAAAAGTATGAACCACATACAACATACATGATGACTGAATCCTGATATAGAGCTGAGGACTATGGCTGTACATTAATGTATATCTGTGTCACCAAAACAAATACCTCCATTTTTTATCTCTAGATAAACCAAGAACGTTAAGACATAGCAAGGAATTTTTGTTGTTTCTTCTAAAGCTCATCATGTCTAAACTTCAAACTTCAGTGCTTTTAAAACTGAAGTATTTGTCTGAAAAAAGATAATGTTTAATGTTAAGGTACGAAAAACTAAAAGGGTAGTAGTCTTCTAGGGAGTATGATCACTTGGCCGATATGATAAATGCTTTTTCAAGACTGAGTGGGGGAAAGAACAACATAATTTTAAGTTAAAAAACACTTCAGTGGATGGTTAGAATGAAAAGCCTGTATCAAACTATTTTATAGTCTTAGAACAGAAAGAGTTTAAAATTTGTCCTGTAGTCCAAGAATTTGAAAACTTTAAAATCCTATAACCTAGATGAATTTTACAATGTAAGACAGTAAGTGAGCTAAAGAAAACAGAAACATTATAGTTTGTGCTTTTCTTTTGAAGGCCACAGCTAGAAATTCTGAAATATTTTGTATTACAAACAGCTGAGACAATCAACTTTTTTGAACAATGTAAAGTTCAGATGGTCACATTTCATTTCAAATATGCATACTGCAACCTACACAATTATTCTCAAAACAGATAAAATATGTTTTGGACTAAAGCTAAGTGTCTAGATTTCATATCTTGGCAACTGCTCTACAATTTGCTTACATTCTTTTCAAAAACATTTTGTTTACTGGAAGTACTGGACAATGATGGTATTTTCTAATATCTGCAGAAAAAATGAAAATGCTAAGTACTATATAATGCCATCTATTGACTTGGGAATATCTGTATTAAGTTGCTTTAAGTAGAGGTTGATTATGTAAAGTAAATAAATTTCATGCCTTACCATGTGATGATAATGTGACATTCCATCTGTATCAACTCACTGAATGGTCATGTTTTAAATCTTCAGCATAACAAATTAAGAATAATTATGAAAATTCACATCCAAATCTAACAGAAAAAGGACCTTTCATCTCATTATTTTTCTAAGAGTCATAAAGCCAATATTATTTAGGAAAGTGAAGTTAGGCTTACTTCCTAAGTAACTGAAAAAAGAAAGAAAGCTTTCCTTTGTTTAAGAAATTTGTACTTAGCAGGAGAGATCCTCTTTTATTCTTATACTCTATCAAAGAATTCCCTGATTTGCAACGTCCAGTTATTTTGAAAACTATGAAAATCTCAGTGTACCTTTTAATGTTATTGCGTATGTTTCAATTTTCCCTGAATGTTACATAAAGCCTTAAGAACGGGTGTCAGATGTGAGCTTCTTTAAAACACTAGCATGTTATTTTTATAATTATACTGTTCTGCCTGTCATAAAGACTGCAACAGATCCCAAACAAGCTAGCACTGACATGGACAAATAATAGAACTAAAGGACCAACTTGAAGGGGCAACAATAGCATGAATGCTGGAATTTTCCTGATATTGTCTATTTTAGCTATTCTAGGAAAATTTTATGAGAATCTGAAGGACAGCCTTTCGATAGTGAAACAAGTAGTTTTTTTTTTTTTAATTTTTAATGTTTATTTTTGAGAAACAGAGTGAGACAGAGCGTGAGTGGGGGAGGGGCAGAGAGAGAGGAAGACATAGAATCCAAAGCAGGTTCCAAGCTCTGAGCTGTCAGTACACAGCCCAATGCAGGCCTCGAACCCACAAACTGTGGCCCAAACCCACGAACTGTGAGATCATGAACTGAGCCAAAGTCGGACGCTTAACCAACAGAGCCACCCAGGCGCCCCTGTTGTCATTTTCATTAGGTACCTAATGAAACAAATCCCATATGTGTTATGGTAGTTGTTTATACATTATATAATTTCTAATATTATGAATATTCCCAAAACATTTTAAAATTTAAACAATTCTGGATAATAGCATCATAAAAGAAAGGAGTAAATTAGAAGTTTCTATAAAAAGCTGAAGGCTAGATCCCTAAATAAGGAATGTATAAAGCAAATTAGTTTGACATGCCAAAAACACTAGCAAAGTCCTTGCAAAAGAAATGTATAAATAAAAGAGGTTGAAAATTATTAACTCAACAAAAAAGTTATATATATATTTATATAAATAAACAAATATATATGTGATGGTGTGTATCATCTTTAATCAAAAACAAAACAAAACCACCAAAATAAAAAAAATATATATATTACGAACCAGAGAGAGAAGGAAAAGCACTCAGTAAAAACACTCAAACTCATATTATAAAAAAGGAAGCTTCAAAAGATTTTTCAGACAATAATACTTTTAAAACAGTTAAAAAGCTAATGAAGATTTGAATAAACTCAGGAAATATAAAGAGCTAACGCAGCTCTTGCCAAGAAACAGAAATGGAAGATGACAAATATTCTAACTTATACATATAAAATATGTATCTCTATATATAACTATTACATATTTTATATATCTAAATTCAGTTTTCATTTAAACCACACAAATAATCAATGCTTGTTAGAAATTTTAAAACATGATTTAGTCATAGGATCTCCTTTATACATAAACAAACACTTGGTCCTTAGGGAAGACCTGGTAAAGGGCAAGTCAGTTTTAATGCCTAAGATACTAGAAAATAGTTTTAAGGCTGGTCACGCATAAACACACAAAGAATTGGTATATACTAGATAACTGAAAGGAGACAACTTTTACCACATGGAATTCAACTTTAATGTCTTAATAAATGTTCAGGGAGGGAAACAATACTTTTGGAAAAAAAATTTTTCCCATTATTAAAATGACAATTCACTTATTTATTCTACAACTTTCCCTTCCTCATTCCTCAAAACTTGGTGAAAGACAACTATGTAAAGCCAAATTCTAGTCAATTCTAGAAAATTACAGATTAAAAAAATATTCACACCACTGGCACAGAATTTATAGAAGAGAGATTTCCTCTGGATGGGAAATAATAAACGTTCCAATTTCCCATTATGATCCTCTAAAACTTGTCAAGTTAAAAGAGACTGAAATCACTGAAATCCAGTTACACATTATAATCAAGATTCACATTTTAGGAGGGAAGAGACCTTAAGTCTTTTCTGAGAGCTACCTTCTTGTTCTTAAATTCTTGGGATCACGGTGGAAGTTAGCTGCTCAACTGAAAGGCTCAGGAAGCCTGCTCAGCTCTCTTCCCACATGAGTTCTGGAGAAGTGCCAGGGCTCTTGCCCTGTATTAATTACCCAGGTGGCCTCGGAAGTAACCAGCAGGGAACCCCAACGCTTCCCACTGTGATGCAGTCTCATCACAGACTTTAGTTAAAGATCCTAAATAATCCTATGTACGGTCTAATATACTAGATTGGCTGAAGTGGTTTCAGTTATGCCTCATATGTTTGCAGGGATTGCAAAATGGCACTGATGTCTGTAATATTAAAATGATTCCTCCTAAGTTGGTTTAATACTTTATAGTCCATGATCATTTTGTTTACTGAGGTATGGATGTGCATGTGTTATGGGAAAACCTGCTAATTTAGTTTCCCATACTGTGAAATGCTCAGAGGCATCTGACTTCACAGACCAAACATCATTAATGCTCTGAAAGTTTTCAGAACACTAGTTACAGAGTAACTTTTTATGCAGTGTATAATCCTAATTCAATGCTAAAAGTTGCTATATATTAATGTATTGTTGCCCGTTTTTGTCTGTATTCTCAAGAAGAACTTTTAATAAAAGGACAAAATTTAAATCTTAGACTGAAAATTGTATTTCAAAAGACATTTTAAAAGTTTAATCCTCAGGGAAGTTATCTTATCAGACATGGTCTGCCAAATCCAGTATAAAGGTTTTTCAAATGAGATTAATGATCTTTTAGAAGATCACACTAAAAAAGGGCTCAGGATGATTGGTTTTAAATGGTGAAATGAGATGAAAGGATCTTTTAATATAAATTAAAACACAACTCTTTACCTTTGTTGGGAAGTCCTAAGCTCTTCTTTTCAAACAGTTTTTGTTTTGTTACTTTTGTCACTAAAAAAAAAAAATCCCATGTTAAGAATTAATGTGGAATACAAATAATTTCTCATCTTGGAATAACTTAATGAGAAAAAATAATTTGAAGTAATACATATAGGTATCAAGTACAAAAGGCAATACCTTATTATATCTTTCTTAAAGAATGAACACCAAATTTTTAAAAAGCCTGATATCCATTTGCAAGGCATATTCTTTCCCTTCATATTCAGCAAGAATCCCTGAAATAACATATCCTGGTCAAAGATATGTGGCTTCTTATTTTCTAAACTAATATTTCCAAAACATGTGCAGTACTGCCATAGATAAAAACATCTATCAGATTTAAATATGGGAAAAACTATTAGGTTTATCGCTAAAACTGACAATACTAGAATATATACCTAAGTTTACAAATAAGGAATGGAGATTCCATTGAAAACTTATGAATTTTTCTTACTTAGTTCTTTGGTTTTCTGCATTTCTCTTTGTAGGAAGAAACATGATGTACGGGAGATACCAATGAGATTTCCAAGCTCTCTACTGCCCTCCAAAGCCTAAAAGAAAGACATCTTAAATGAGTTAAGTTCTCTACAAATATAACATTGCTGACAAATCTAGTGACAATATAGTTTACTGTTTCTTTCATCTGAAAAACTTGAAATCTGTGATAGGAAGTTTAACTTTTTTCTGATAGGTCAACTACTGCAAGCTTTAAACTACCTGAATAAAAACAATTTATTAAAAACACTAAACATGATCCACAAATTTACTTTTAAATGTGAAAAAGCCAGATATTACTAAAACATTATGGTTATTAATGTTCATATAAGAAAAGAAATTCCCATAAAAAGTAATTAGACATATTCTCTGCAAGTTCTTTCCTGGATTGGATTCTCCAATTTAGGGCTTCTATCCTATTTTCCTTTTTCAAATGGGGTAGTAGATATATGAAAAATTACACACCTCAAAGGAAAAAAAAAAAAAGCAAACCTGTATACTACTTAAATTTTTCATTATTTCCAGGATTTCTTTTGATGATTTTTCAGCTTTAGATAGCAACATCATGAATCTATAAATGAAAAAAAATATATATGTAGCAAGATTAGCATTTAAACACAGTACATCATTTTCACAGCTTTAATTCTTTTTAAGAGATCTTAGGTTCGGTTTTCTAATTCTTTTCTTTACAACATGGTAGAAGACGTAAATGCTCCTTCAACGTTCTTTCATCCCTTTACAAACACAGTGTATGTGACCAATTGCCCTGCCCTGTCTTTGGGATTTTCGCTGAGCAGTGGGAGAGGATGTGAAGATGTGGTTGGTTGGCTTGCTCCCTTCTCAAAGTGAACACTAATATACCACTGAAGTCTGTGAGTCAGTGTTACCCAGTAATTTCTGTAATAGAAAAATAAGTTTTATGGCTTTCATATATTTCAGTGTGAAAAAGATTACAAAGACACTCTATTAAATTCGAAAACAAAGAAAACTTCACTTGGAATCCTATCTACTGCACATATCTCTAGTTAGCATGTTATCATACTGGAATAATTCTCTTAGGTTTTTGGTTTTTTTAAAAAAATATTTCTATAACTTTATATCATACTTTCTGCCCTTAATATAATATTACATGTATGTTTTTTGGCCACATCACCCATATGTTTATAATTATAAAGGCTGCACAATATTGTACCTAGTAAACATACCAAAGATGATTTAACCATTCCCTTGTTCTTGTAGTTTTAGTGTCTTTTACAATTTTATATAGTCTCATAGCTGTATATGATAATCTATATCAGGTAGTCTAATAGAAATAAAATGTAAGCCACATATGTAATTTAAAATTTTCTAGTAGCCACATTAAAAGAAGTAAAAAGAAACAAGTGAACTTAATTTTAGTAATATATTTTATTTAACCAATACATCCAAAGTATTATCATTTCAACATGTAATCAATAAAAATTATTCATGAGATATTTTATGCTTTTTTTTTTCAAAATCCAGTATGTACTTTATACTCATAGCACATCTCATTTCAGACTAGTCACATTTCAAATGCTCATTAGCCATGTGTGGCTGGCTAGTGACTACTGTTTCAGAGACCACAAATCTATACTATTGATTTTATGAGAGAAACTAGAAATTCTATTTAAATGCTTTTCAAAATCACATCAGTGTTATCTATTAACATTTCTGTGCTACTAAAAATAAGACAAGTACAATATGTTAAATTTTCATACATAATGAATAGGTACAGTATATTTCAACCAAGTAAAACAGATGAAGTATGCAAACAAGGAATGGAGAGACATTTATGCAAAAACTAAAACTTATGTGAGGAAAATGGAATTGCAGGTGATCTTTTTTCTTTAAAAAATTTCCTTTATTATTATGTACTTTTTTGAAAAAAAGTTTATTTATTTTGAAAGAGCATGAGAGAGCATGTGCACGTGAGTGGGGAAGGGGTGGAGAGAAAGGGAGAGAGAGAGAGAATCCAGGCAGAGCCTGACTTGGGGCTCAAACCCACGAACTGTGTGAGATCATGACCTGAGCTGAGATCAAGAGTCAGATGCTCAACCGACTGAGCCACCAATTATTTCAATTAAAAGTCACTTGTCTGAGGCCTTACTTGCTTACCACCTGAACCTCAGTTTGAGAGATAGCATCATAAAGGAACTCCAGCCCCTTCCATTGAACTCCGAGAGTCTGAAGGAGCAAGCGGGCTTAAGTGACTCCCATACAGAGCTGGGAATCTCCAGATTCCCTACATTATACCAACAATTACCAACTACCTCAGGAGGGCAAAGCTGAGGCAAATGCATTACTTCGCTATGAGAAGCAATCCTAAGGGTTCTTTTCCTGGGAGGACTGAAGTGACAGAGCCTCTCTACACTGTCTTACCACACCTTAAGGAACTGCTGATATTCCTTGTTGACCCTCATGGAACTGTGTTGGGGTGGCTCCTGCAGGGTTGCCATCTTGAATGACTCCAAGAAGCTTTGTTCAGATAGAGTGAGATGTGAATGATGCCCCCAGGAGTTGTTCAATGTAGCGTCCCAAAAAGACCTGTTAGTAATTCTCTCTCAAGTTAAGATATTATTGAGGGGCTGAGCTAAGCAAACTGTTTTTGACAGCCTTGGAGAGCTGCAGGAACTAAGTATCAAATATTTGGGGAAACTGTTTTTTAGGATATCCTTCACATGTCTAAGCTGCTTTTGCAGGGAAACTTGTCTTCACTGCAAGACCAAGTAGACTGGTGGACACTCAATCATTCTTCCCATTATTTTATTTTTTACATTCTAATTTAATTTTTAAGTAAACTTTACACCTAATATGGGGCTCAAACTCATGACACTGAGATGGAGAGTTGCATGCTTCACTGACTGAGCCAGTCGGGTGACCCCCGTCTTTATTTTAATCTCCTTTCCTCTCCTCCCTCTTTTACTTCTTCCTAAATGAAATCAGCTCCTCCCATCTTGATGGCAACCAGTTTCATGGAATAGGTACACACACACACACACACACACACACCCCAAATCATCACGTTATACACTTTAGATATATACAATTTTGTCAATTATACTTCAATAAAGCTGGGGATAATTACAAATAGAAAAAAGAAGGTTAATTACTCAGCCTTCTGCCACACACATGTCCTTCTAATGTGTAAGCCTGGATTTCCTAACTATTTGTTTTCTTTGCTCTCTGGCGTAAGCTGTGAGCGCTATGGAAATTTTTCAGCAGTATTGATGGTCAATATTACAAGTATGTATATGATTTGCTGGGCCCCTGATGCTGCTTAACTCTCCTTTTACTTAATTTAACAAATGTTCTTTTTTCCACAAAGCAGTGCTCAAAATAATGGTCTAATACAGTCTCCACTCCTCCATACTGAAATTAAACTCTTACGTTCAGATTTCTGCCTTACTACTCTATTGACACTCTCAAAGTCCACATATGAACTTTTCATTAATTCCATTACTAAAAACACATCAAAATCACTACCTGTAAAGGACTGTTTTTGTATAAAATTTCAAAAACCTGAAAGTTATATGAACGTCACAGAGACAAAATCCTCAGGTTTTTCTTTACCCTCCTAATACTTACTATGTCTTATACAGAAAAAGGTAGTAGGTCACGGAACCGCTATTTATCTAATTCTACTTATCTAAACTGATTATTTTGGATGATGATAGCCGGATTGTGACAATGAAATATACTGCTAACTTTTTGTTGAGCTCTTTTTAAAGTCAAAGCACTGTACTTCTTATATTACAAGCTACAAGCTATATTCTATTTTATTTTTTAAAAAAATTTTAATGGTTATTTCTTTTTGAAGGAGAGAGAGAGAGACAGTGCATGAGCAGGGGAGGGGCAGAGAGAGAGGGAGACACAGAATCTGAAGCAGGCTCCAGGCTCTGAGCTGTAGCACAAAGCCCAACGCGGGGCCCGAACTCACAAACCATGAAATCATGACGTGAGCCAAAGTCGTATGCTCAACCAACTGAGCCACCCAGGGGCCCCTACAAGCTATATTTTAATCTTTAAAATAACTCTCTGTGGTAAACATAATATCCATTTTACAGATATGAAAACCGAAACACAAATTATTTAATTATTCAGGGTTACACAATAAAGAACATAGTCACTGTGCATTCTTTGGGATTTTCTTTTCTTTTTTTTTTTACATATATCCTTTAAATTTAAATCTTAGTTAACATACAGTGTAGTATTAGTTTCAGGAGAATTCAGTGATTCATCACTTACATACAACACAGAGTGCTCATCACAAAAAGTGCCCTCCTTAGTACCCAACACCCATTTAGCCCATCCCCATCCACCTCCTCTCTAGCAACCCTCAGTTTGTTCTACCTATTTAAGAGTCTCTTATGGTTTGCCTCCTATTTTTATCTTATTTTTCCTTCCCTTCTGCTATGTTCATCTGTTTTGTTTCTTCAATTCCACATATGAATGAAATCATATGGTATTTGTCTTTTCTGACTGACCTACTTCACTTAGCATAATACATTCTAGCTCCATCCACATCACTGCAAATGGCAAGATTTCAGTCTTTTTGATGGCTGAGTGCTATTCATACACACACACACACACACACACACACCCCACATCTTCTTTATCCATTCTTAGTCAATGGACATTTGGGCTCTCCCCACAGTTTGGCTATTGTTGACAATGCTGCTATAAACATTGGGGCGCGTGTCTCTCTTGAAATCTGTATTTTTGTATCCTTTGGGTGAATACCTAATAGTGCAATTGCTGAATCGTAGGGCAGTTCTAGTTTTAGCTTCTTGAGGAACCTCCATATTGTTTTCAAGAATGACTGCACCAGTTTGCATTCCCACAAGAGGAATGCAAAAGGGTTTCCCTTTCTCTGCATCCTCACCAACATTTGTTCTTTCCTGTGTTGTTAATTTTAGCCATTCTGACAGGTGTGAGGTATGTCTCATTATGGTTCTGATTTGTATTTTCCTGATAAGTGATGTTGAGCATCTTTTCACGTGTTTGCTAGCTATCTGGATGTCTTCTTTGGAACAGTGTCTATTCATGTCTTCTGCCCATTTTTTTCCTTTTAAGTTTATTTATTTTGAGAGAGAACATGTGCAGGAGTGGAGGGAGGGGCAGAGAGAGGGAGAAGGAAAGAATCCCAAGCAGGCTTTGACACGGGGCTTGAACCCATGAACTGGGAGATCACGACCTGAACCAAAATCAACGGTTGGATGCTTAAGTGCCCCTTCTCCCCATTTCTTAACTGGGCTATTTGTATTTTGGGTGTTGAGTTTGTAAGTTCATTTATAGATCTTGGACTCTAATTCCCTATTATGTCATTCGTAAATATCTCCTCCCATTCCATAGGCTGCCTTTTAGTTTTGTTGATTGTTTCCTTTGCTGTACAGAAGTTGTTTTTTTGTTTTGTTTTGTTTTGTTTTTAATCTTGATGAGGTCCCAATAGTTCGTTTGCTTTTGTTTCCCTTGCCTTCGGATGTGTCTGGTAAGAAGTTGCTGCGGCCAAGGTCAAAGAGGTTGCTGCCTGTGTACTCCTCTAGGATTTTGATGGTTTCCTGTCTCACATTTAGGTCTTTCATCTATTCTGAATTTATTTTCATGTATGGTGTAAGAAAGTGGTCTAGTTTCATTCTTCTGCATGTCATCATCCAGTTTTCCCAACACCATTTGTTGAAGAGACTTTTTGAATTGTATATTTTTTCCTGCTTTGTTGAAGATTAGTTGACCATATAGCTGTGGGTCCATTTCTGGATTTTCTATCTTGTTCCATTCATCTACATGTCTGTTTTGGTGCCAGGACTGTACTATCTTGATGATTACAGCTTTGTAATATAGCTTGAAATCTGGAATCAATGCCTGCAGTTTTTTCTTTTTCAGGATTGCTTTGGCAATTCGGGGTCTTTTGTGGTTCCATATGAATTTTAGGATTATTTGTTCTAGCTCTCTGAAAACTGTTGGTGGTATTTTTTATTAGGTTTATTTATTTATTTTGAGAGAGGGAGAGACCAAGAGAGGAAGGAGGGAGGAAGGGGCAGAGAGAAAGAGAGACAGAATTCCAAGCAGCTCTGCCTGATGCAGGGCTTGAACCCATGAACCATGAGATCATGACCTGAGCGAAAATCAAGAGTCAGACTCTCAACTGTCTGAGCCACCCAGGCACTCCACCATTGGTATTTTGGTAGGGATTGCATTAAATGTATAATGTGTAGATTGCTCTGGGTAGTACAGACATTTTAACAATGTTTGTTCTTCCTATCTAAGAGCATGGAATGCTTTTCCATTTCTTTGTGCCCTCTTCAATTTCTTTCATAAGTGTTATATAGTTTTCAGAGTATAAACCTTTTATCTCTTTAGTTAGGTTTATTCCTAGATAACTTATTGTTGTCTGCAAACAGTTTTATTTCTTCCTTTCCAAATGTATGCCTCTGTTTTCTTCCTTTCTTTCTTAATTCCCTCCCTCCTTCTTTTCTTCCTTCCCTCTAATTGTTCTGATTAGAATTCCCAGTAAAATGTTGAACACCAGTGTTGAAAATGGGCATGCCTGTCTTGTTACTGATCTTTGGAGTAAAGTTTTCATTCTTCCATGTCAAAACTTTTGAACAGCTGAAAAATAAATCTCTTATAAATACTGGTTTCCCTTTTAATCTTTGCTCACCTATAGAATATAGGCATAACTTTATTTTCATTTTTAAGTTTTTGATAAGCATTTTTTTAAAGTTTATTTTATTGAGAGAGAGAGAGGGAGAGAGAATCTCAAGAGGCTCCAAACTGTCAGCCTAGAGCCCGATGCAGGGCTTGAACCCACGAACCATGAAATCATGACCTGAGCCTAAATCAAGAGTCAGATGCTTAACCAACTGAACCATCCAGGTGCCCCTTGATAAGCATTTTCAACTAACTCACTCCTAGAGACCCTGATTTAAGCAGAAAGTGATTCATAAGTCAGATTCTTGTTGCATTACCGAATACTTAAAAGACAGTAAAGAGAAACTCAGATATAGAATTCTGAACAGTGGCTACCTGTCACAGTTAACTGTATACATAACAAACAAATAGAAAACCCAGTTCTGGCATAATTCATTACAATTATAAAGGTTTTATTTGAATTAATATAGAAAAATTTTTAATGTTAAACTTATTTATTTTGAGAGAGAGAGAGAGAGAGAGAGAGAGAGAGAGAGCATGAGCAGGGAAGGGACAGAGAGAGAAAGGAGAGAGAGTCTCAACCAGGCTCCAAGCTGTCAGTGCAGAGCACAATGTGGGGGTCAATCCCACAAACCATAAGATCATGACCTGAGCTGAAACCAAGTGTTGGACACTTAATTGACTGAGCCACCTAGGTGCCCTGAAATTTTTTTTAAATATATAAAAAATTACTTTTATGTCTATAAGAGAATAAACTACTGGTTAAAAATAAGCTTTACATAATAGGAGGGATTTTTGTGGTGATGGGAATGTCCCGTATCTTGACTGTGGTGGTGGGTACTTGAACCTAGATGTGCTAAAGTTACACAGAACTGAACACACACACACACACACACACACACAAATGAGTACATGTGAAACTTGAGAAATCTTAATAAAAATCAGTGGCTTTTGGTAATGTCAATTTCCTGGTTGTCCTATAGTTTTGCAAGATGTTATCATGTCAGGAAAGGGGGAAAAGGGTACACATGATCTCTCTGTTTTACTTCTCACAGTGGCATGTGAATCTACAATCTGAAAGTAAGAAGTTTAATGGAAATAAACCCTATAGGAGGACAGTCACCGTTTCTGCATTTTCAGAGCAGTGACAGTAGACAACAGCAAATTGCCAAGAGGAAGAAAAGCCAATGGCAATGAATTATATATTTTCCTTTCAGAATATAAAAGCTATGGAAGTTCACATAAAATATTAACGTGTAGGTGTTTGTTGAGCTTTATTGACATGTCACTGATGGCTTGTTTTCTGGGGAAAAAACATTTAAACCTGGAACATGGAACCATATTATCCTATTGGAAGAATTCTTATGTTTTAACTTGCTAAGCTGATAAACAGGGTGTCATTTCAGAACATATACATAATTGAAAAACAAAAAGCATACAAGAGTATACACTGTATGCCATCTTTGTATGAAATGAGAAATTGGAAAAAAGAAACGAAACGACTTAATTTTATAAAAATAAACATGGGGGGGGGTGGCTCAGTCTGGTTGAGCTTCCGACTTCGGTCAGGTCGTGATCTCAGAGTTCATGGGTTCGAGCCCCACGTCAGGCTCTGTGCTGACAGCTCAGAGCCTGGAGCCTGCTTCAGACTCTGTGTCTCCCTCTCTATGCGCCCCTCCCCCACTCATGCTCTGTTTCTGTCTCAATAATAAACAAACATAAAAAAAATTTTTTTTTAAATAAACATAAGGTAAACCAGAAACTAATGAATTTGGTTACCTTC
The DNA here is from genome assembly GCA_028646485.1 of Cryptoprocta ferox. Taxonomy (NCBI): domain Eukaryota; kingdom Metazoa; phylum Chordata; class Mammalia; order Carnivora; family Eupleridae; genus Cryptoprocta; species Cryptoprocta ferox. The sequence continues at coordinate 51,847,585 of CM053570.1, read as the reverse complement.
AAAGAGTAGGTAGCAAGAATGGGACAGGGAGTGACACTTCTCTGAATGTATTTTTTGGTAAAGCTTTGGCTTTTGGAACATATTAATGTTTTACATAGTTAAAAAGTAAAATCAAATAAAAAAGGATGAGAAAAATATTTAAACTGAATACAAACAGAAGAAGACCTAACTACTTCAAATGAATAACTAATTCTTCAAACAAACAAATAATACAAGTAATATGGAGAAAAAGGAACCTTTGTATACTGCTGGTGGGAATGCAAACTGGTGCAGCCACTGTAGAAAACTGTTTTTGGAAGTTCTTCAAAAAGTTAAAAATAGAACAATCCTACTATCTAGTAATTGCACCTCCCCCCCACCCCACTCCCAATACAAAAACACTAATTCAAAGGGATACGTGCACTTCTATGTTTATTACAGCACTATTTACAACAGCCAAATTATGGAAGCAGCTCAAGTGTTCAGTGACTGGTAAATGGGTAAAGATGTACACACACATGTACACGTAGTGGAATATTACTCAGCCATAAAAAAGAATGAAAAATTTGCCATTTGTAACAACATGGATGGGGCTACAGAGTATAATACTAGCAAATAAGTCAGTCAGAGAAAGGTGGATAACTGTACAATTTCACTCATATGTGGAATTTAAGAAACAAAACAAATGAGCAAAGGAAAAAAAGGGAAAGAAACCAAGAAACAGACTCTTAACTCTAGAAAATAAACTTGACGGTTATCAGAGGGGAGGTGGGTGGGAGTATAGGTGAAGTAGGTGATAGGGATTAAAGAGTACACTTATCATGATGAGCACTGAGTAATGTATAGAATTGCTGAACTGCTATATTGTACACTTGAAACTAATAAAATATTATATGTTAACTATACTGGAATTAAAATTAAAAAAGCTTAAAGAACGAATCCAAGTAGTTTTGGAACAGTAATTTGACTATGTACTGTCATATTAAAGACAAAAAAGACTGCAAACAAATCTTGAATGCTTTGCAGTCTTGTTTTTAGTAGTGCTCTGAGTGCAGGAATTCTGAAACTAGAAGGAAGGAGTTAAAAAATCACCACAGTATAGCCACCTTAGTAAAAAGTGACTAAGTAAGGTAGACCACCTTCTCAATGTGGGTGGGCATCATTCAATCTGTTGAGGGGCTAAATAGAACAAAAAGTGGAGGAAGGGGGGATTTGGTGCCTTGCCTGCCTGTCTGACTTGGGACATTGCTCTTTTCCTGCTCTTGAACTGGGATTTATACCATCAACTCCCCTGGTTGTCAGGCCTTTGTACTTGAACTGGAATGACACCACTGGCTTTCTTGGGTCTCAAGCTTGCAGATGGTAGATGGTGAGACTTAGCCTCTATAATTTTATGAGCCAATTCTTCATAATCAATCTATCTTTATATATGTAAGTATACATATAAAACTCATTATCGATACATTTTAATTATTAATAACAATTACATCAATACCACTTTATCATTAAATATTGTATTTTATTAATACTATATTATTATTATATTCTTACATATATATGTATCTGCTATTGGTTCTGTTCCTCTGGACAACCCTAACCTACACAATTGCCAAAACAAAACATAAAATGCTATGATCATTTAAAATTGATGTACAAATGTGAAATGTTCAATATAATTTCAGATTAAAAAAAACTCAAGTCTTTAGAATGGCTTTACGAGATAATAGAAGAAATCTAAACAAATGGAATAAATGAAGAACCCATTACTAAAGCTGGTAAATGGCTTTACTGACTAGGAATGAGTAATTTTATAATGAGTGTAAAAAACAATCAGCAAGCCATAATTTTTATCTATTGTAAAATATCTTGGCTTGTCCTTAAGTTCACTAATTCTAGTATCAAGTCATGGAGTGCTATACATAAATAAGAGGGATCTTTAGAAATAAAAGCTGAGAGAAATTAAATAAATATAGGCAAATTCCTAAGTGAACCATAACAAGGGTTCTTGTTCCTTCCTTGCTACTTGAAAGATCACTGCTATGACAGCTGTTGTTAAAAATCTGGAGCTATAAGCAAATTGATGAGTTCTGAAGAATAAGGAAGGGAAGAAAGTATAAAAAGAATAGCTTAAGAAGAGCTGATTGGGAGGAAAGCAAAGGAAAGTCTGGCTTCTTACATGGTATTGCTATTATTTAAAAACATTTCCTCCTTCACTGTCTATTTTTACTTCTAAGTTTGTTACACTTTATATAATTCTATCAGAAATTCATTTGGATTAGCAGGTATCTGCTTTCAAAATAAGATTATACATGATTCAAAAATTGTTACTTGTCACTTGCTCTCACTGTATGTCCTTTTGGACAATTTGAGATTTTTACTGTGTGTATATATTGGCAATTTTAAAAGACATTAAATAAGTTAAACAAAAGAGAATGTTTGCCTCAATATCTAGTTGAGATTGGTTTCTCAGAGGAAATGGGAACTTTGCTTAGGGAAAGGAAGGAGTAGTGCTTTACAACAAAAATATTTGTGGGACAGGGCACACGAAAAGATTTGAAGCTGGGAGAACATGGCTAGGAAAAGCAGCTAGAACAGATAAAAGGGGTACAATAGATTTAAGAGATGCCAAAAAAGAAAATTTCTTTGAGAAACTCTTCCCTTTGTCCCTGCTGTACTCTAAATGGCACTCAATTTTTGTATATTTTAACTTAGACTAATACTATAGTTCAGCTACATTATGAAAAAAATAGACTTCTGGGGTTATAACCACAAATTACAACACCATTTGTATAGAAAATGCATTCTGAATTCCACTCAAATGATTTAAAAAACATTTTGAAACATACCTTATGACCTATTTCTAAGTTTGGGAAAGTATGTTAACTTACAACATAAGACCATAAGATCCCAATGGATAGAAACTTCATTTTCTTCATCTTTACCCATCCATCACATTGTGTGGCACGCAAACGATATAGCTGAAAGGGTAAATGAGCTGAACATATGAACTACTTTGAAAATTTAACCCCCTGTTCTGCTTAAGTCAATTTTTCCAGCCTCACTGGATAGATGTAAGTATTCTTTCCAGAACATATGAGGAAAGTAGATTTTTGTAGATAGTATTTCCATTCAAGGCAGCATTGGCTGGCCAATATGAAAATAGTTGGATGGTGGCATGTAAGTCTCCTAGGGTCCTCTGGATCCCTTACTCTGCTGGTTTCACTGTGTTCCTAGCTCTTGAGCCAGCTATTTGTTAGGCATTCTGTTCCCAGACAACGTATTACTTTTCCACCCCTGTAAAATCTGAAAAGGGCGTTTTCCTCAGTTTTACCTTAAGCTAGTCTCTTATTTATGGGCTTGGAAACTGGGCTCAATGAATATTAAAATTAAGATATGAGATATCGTGATCACATGAACACTATAAAATACACCACAAAGTATCTTACTTCTTAAAAAAAGAATACTTAGGGACACCTGGGTGGCTCAGTTGGTTAAGTGTTGGACTTTGGCTCAGGTCATGATGTCATGGTTTGTGAGTTCCAACCCCCACACCAGGCTCTCTGCTATCAGTGTAGATCCTGCTTCAGATCCTCTGTCTCCCTCTCTCTCTGACCCTGCCATGTCCGCACATGCACTTTCATGTGTGCTGTCAAAAATAAATAAACATTAAAAAAAGAAAAAAAGAATACTTCAACTCAGGTATAAACTATTTTTTAATTTCTGCAAGTAAATTATTTCTCTTAAATTATTACTTTTACAAATATGACCCTTTTCAAGGGGTCACACATGTGTGTAATTATTTTAAAAACAACAAACTTACTCATCATTGTCTTTTGTTGTAGATTCCTTCCTTTCAGTTAAACTGAAGTGATTCAACTTTTTCCTCTTTCCTATACACATGGAGTAAAAAGAAGAACATAAAGTTTAGGGGGAAATTGTCAAGCTTTAAATAGAATTAGTTTGCCAAAGTTTAAATAGAAACTAAAAGGCTAGACAAATGAAAGGGAAGTAGGAAAAGAAAATGTATCCTGGAATTTGCTCTGGGAAAAAAAAATCACTATTATGAATAACTTTTCAATAGCTATTTTGTTTTTTTGTATTCCAATCTCCCATTTTTTTTTTTTTTAATTTTAGAAAGACAGAAAGTGCATGGGGGCCAGTGGGGCGGACGAAGTGGAGGAGGGACAGAGGGAGAGAGAGAGAGAGTTTTAAGCAGGCTCTACACTCAGCACAGAGCCCCCTGCGGCTAAATTCTATGACCTTGGAATCATGACCTAAGCCAAAATCAAGAATTGGAGGCTCAACCATCTGAGGCACCCAGGTGCCCCCCAATCTCCCAATTTTTTTTATTCATGAGGACATTACGTAGAAAAAACAATCTTTACTAGATGAAGGATACTTTCATCAAATAGTTTAATAAAAAATATCTTAAAGTTTCTAGTTTGTATTATTTCACCCCTATCTTTTGCCTCAAAGTTAACAAGGGGTTGGTGACACTATCTAGGTAATAGTGAGTTCTTAGTGATATCACAGTAAAATAAATTTGATATTAGGGATCAACATACCTGACTTTAAATGCATACTGAAAAAAATGCATATTGATTTAGTAAATTCTTGGAAAGATCTTGTGTGCTGGATTGAAACATAAATTTTATTTTATAGTTCTAGTAGAATATGATGTTTGTGCTTATTAGTGGTCAATTACTATTATCATAGATAATATTAGTCATAGATAATTATTTTATGAGCTCTCCATTTAGTTGTTTTTCTACTGTACTTCATAGTACGTAAACCATATACTTTCAACATGAACATATTAGCAAAAAGATTCTTAATGTGTTACATATACTGGCCTTTAATAAATGTTTATTGAATGAATAAGAAGCAAATGAATGAATAATCCAAACTTTTTACTACTAATGAGAAACAGTCCAGAGAAATCATGTTTTAAAATGTAGAACTGGTGACAACCTCCTCACACTATGTATTTTTAGGCAGTTCCATTTGTTCAACAACTAGCACAGGAACTATTACTTAGTCAATGTTCTCATTATTTTTCTAAAAAATTGTTTGATACAATGTACCATGAAAACCTAGCTCACATTCTCCAATAGAAATATAATGTGAGCCACTTACATAATTCAAACTCTTCTACTAGCAAAATTCTTTACAGAGGAAAAAAATAGTGAAATAAACTTTAATATTTCATTTAACCCAAAAAAACCAACATAACTATAGTTTTAACACATAATAATAAAAGATTATTAATGATATCATTCATACTCTCTTTTTCACACTGTCTTGGATATCTGGTGTGTATTTTACAGTTATAGCACATCTCAACTCTGCTGAGCTACCGTCTAACTGCTCTATACCTAAATGTATTGGACAGTATAGCTCTATGTAATATTGCAGGAGGATCCATTACTTCCAGATGAAACAGAGTACACAGATAACACAAGAGTACTTTCTTTAAATTTTCAAATGCGATTTATTAACGTATTAATGTAGTCTGGAACGGACATTCCAATGCTGGTTTACTCTTTTTTCTTCACTTAATTTTTATTCCATTACTCTTACTTGCTCCTCTTAGTAGAGGAAAAGCTTACTTAAAGTATATTTTCTATTTTCTCTGGTATTTATAATTTCACTAAGTTGGTTCAGAAGCTGATGAACAATAATTTCCGTCAATGTTATTTTGGATCTGTGGCTTCTGTCAAAAAAATTATGTAACTAAATTATCTCAAAATAGTCTTTAAAATTCCAAAAAGAGAAAAACTTGTGATTTAGAAGTTGTGCTAAAGTACTAGTTATCTCTCTTGTTTATTAACTTTTCATTATTTGACTTGTCTATACCCTTAAATTCCAAATAGTAAGAGTTTATTCATCAAAGGATTAAAGGGAAAAACAGTAACAATATTTTATTTATGACTTCAGAGAACTTTGAGGAAAAAGCCTATTAAAATCCATCTCTCTTAAAAAAAATCAAGCTAAAAATGTATCTGTTTTGTAGAAAACTACAAATGAAACTCCAGGATACACATTAAATCTTTATTTTAGAGAATCTTTGCCTAAAGGTAAATACTAATTTCCTGAATTTTGTACTATGCTGTCTGCATTCAATAAAGCTCCAAAATTAAATATTAAAATTACTTTGTTCCTTTAATGTGTAATTAATTTTCATATTTTAGTACCACCAGTCAATAAAGTTAGGTGAGAAACAGTAAAAGAATGCCTTATTTGAATTTTCACCAGGTATTCAATGCCTGCTGGAACATTTTTATTATTGTAAGGGGATTAGTTAGATATCATCCTATAAAATGCAATCAATAGCATTAATCTCCATCTTCTCATGGAAGGACTTAGGTTTCAAATATACTTTCCAATTGTTAAACAGGAGGAGTTTTAATATCTCTAAGAATAACACTTGGATCAGTTATCAGAGACTGTATAGACTCTAATATATCATTCAGAGTATTCCAGGGGTGCCTGGGTGGCTCAGTTGGTTGAGCATTCGACTTAGGCTCAGGTCATGATCTCATGGTTCGTGAATTCGAGTTCCACGATGGGCTCTGTGCTGACAGCTCAGAGCCTGAAGCCTGCTTCAGATTCTGTGTCTCCCTCGCTCTCTGCTCCTCTCCCACTAATGCTCTGTCTCTGTCTCTCTCTCTCTCTCAAAAATAAATAAGCATTTTTAAAAAGTTAAAAAAAGAGTATTCCAGTTACTTAATAATTACTTCCTTGATTTCATTTCATTCTATTAGCAATGAACATATGCTAAAGAGCTGCAGGTTCTAGATGGTCATTTTCTTACTAGGTTATACATAACAAACAGTTGTATATGTGGCTCCCTTTAAAGGAGTTTCACAATACACTGAAAAATGTACCATCTCTGAATCGACTATATTCAAAACTGTATTTAGACTTTCTGGTAAGGTTCAAGGAGCCCTTTCTCTAACCAATGAAGATGATTTGCAACAGATGACAATGTTTAGAACAGAAGACAATGTTTAGAAATACAATCAATGACATTAATGATAATGGCTAATACTTAACATTAGTATTTTTAGGGCCAGCCACTGTTTTAAATGTTACATATATAAACTAATCTGCAAAACTGAATTGGTCACTCTTATTCCCATTTTACAGATGAGGAAACAGAGGCAAAGAATGGCTACATAACTTATCCAAGGCCCTAAAGCTAGTAAGTGGCACAGTTAGGATCTAAACCCAGTCATCTGGCTACAAAGATTGTTCTCTTAACCAGGATGCTGTGCTTATTTAAACAGGTTTAGGTTGATATCATGCTACTTCCAGATATGTACACTTCATAGTTGGCATACATCTTAGGCATCATTTGGTCCCAAGCCAAAAATTATGAGTTGAGGAAAACCTTGACCCAGAGAGGTTCGAGTGATTTGTCTGCGGTGTTACACACTAGTTAGTAATTTTTTTCTAAAAGAGTTATTGCCAGTAGGCTAAGAGGCAAATGAAATCATGTTATTCTTTTAGTTAACCACATTATTATTATTAAACAAGAGTGGAAAATGAAGAACCTCTTCAGAGGATCAATTCATGAAAAATAACAATGTTAATGGTTCCTTTTTTTAAAAAATTCAAAATACTTTTATTGAATCCCATGTATGGAAATGTAATATTCTTAAAATAACTCCTATATAAAATAGGAAAAGAAACGTATCAATGAGAAAATCAGAATTGCTTTTTAGCTACTAAAACATCAATATTTGAGAAGCAGAACGGTAAGTTTTAAAAGCTTTCACCCAAATTAGATTGTGGGCCACATTAAGAAGCATCTGGCTCATACATCTCAAACTGCTCATCATATATTTAAACTGACAGTAACTTATCAGCTCCTTTGAAATACATATTGCCTGTCCCTTCTCCCACTTAAAAAGGAATCAGTCTTGCCAGAAATCCACCATTTGATTCGTCTTTTCAAAGAAACTGCTTTTGATTTTGTTGCTTTTATTATTGTCTTGTTTTCCATTTAATATTTTCTTCTTTATATCTTTTACTATTTCCTTTCTTATATTTTGAGGGGTTCTTTCTATTTTTTTTTTTTCTATCTTTTGGGGTTGAATCCTTCTGGGTTTTTAATCATTCTTCTTTTCTAAATATATGCATTGGTAAGTATAAAATTTCCACTAAGAACTGTTTTAGTATCATGCAGTATTTAGGTGTAAATTTTTCCTGTAACTGTCCTGTTTTCATTGTCATTCCATTTTAAATATTTTATACTTTCCATTATGATTTTTCTGAACAATGAATTATTTAGAAGTTTCCAGGTTTCCAAACACGTGGGCTAAAATTTTTAGACGGCTGCCTTTTTATTATTGATTCCTAATTGCACAAAATTTTGGTCAGAGAATTTGACAGCAATTTTTGGTATGTTGAGACTTCTTTGTGACTTCAAACTGGTTATATTTTTTTAGAGATGGGGAGGGGCAGAGAGAGAGAATCATATACAGGCTCTGTGCTGAGTGTGGAGCCTGACTTGGAGCTCATTCTCACGGCCCCGAGATCATGACCCAAGCTGTAATCAAGAGTCGGACACCCAACCAAATAAGCCACCTAGGTGCCTTCAACTGGATATATTTTTGTAAGTTCTACATCATGCTTTATCATGTGTGAGGTATTAAACTTGTTTGACCACAGCTTGTTAGATCACGCTTGCTTGCTGTGTTGAAATTATTTATATCTGTCCTAAGTTTTTATCTATTTCTTCAGTTTCTGAAAGTATTTTTTCAAGTTTTTTATTTATTTTGAGAGAGAGAGAGAAAGACAGACACACACACACACACACACACACACAGAGAGAGAGAGAGAGAGAGAGAGAGAGAGAGAGAGAGAAGCTGGGTCAGAGAGAGACGGAGAGACAGAATCCCAAGCAGGCTCCACTCTCTCAGTGTGGAGCCCATGAGGGGCTCGAATCCAGGAATCATGAGATCATGACCTGAGTTGAAAATAAGAGCCGGACACTTAACCAACTGAGCCACTCAGGTGCCCCTAAAAGAGGTAGTTTAAAATCTACTGATATGGGATTTGTGGGTCTCTCCTTATAATCCTGTCCTATTTTGTTATGTTTTGCTTGAGTTTTTGTTTTAGATGTGCATAGTTTCAGGATTCTTTTTCTGGTAGTGATTCTTCCCTTCTCCCACTATGTAAAGATTTCTATTATCTTCAATAAAGCTTTTTTGCCTTAAAATCTATTTCAGTCTATATTAATATTCTTATATCAAATATAACTTTTTTTAAAAGCTAATATTTGCTTTGTTTTCTTAATCATCTTATATCTTTTTTTAAACCTAAATAAAATATTAATAAAAATAGCTAAAATATGTATTGAAAACTTAAATACATGGCAGGCACTGTTCTAAGTGTTTTTTGTACATTAATTTATTTAATTCTCACAACAATCCTGGGGTAGATATTATTATTTTCCCCATTTTACAGACAAGTAAATAAAAACACAATTTTAACCCCAATTAACAGATATTCTATCTGTTCCCTAAAAATTACAAGAATCTTAAAACACTTTAGCTTCTTCCTGCTCCCTTAGCAATATTCCATGCTATCACAGTCTATTTGTTTTTTACTCCATCTCTCAAATTGTCTTTTGCTTTATGGTCAGCGGAACTTGTTGTCACATTTTTATAATTAGATTTACCAACAGGTTTGCTAATTTATTTTTTCACCATTGCTCTTTGCAGTCCATTCCTTTACTGGAGGCTCAGTTTGCTTATGCAAGTACATGTTTCAGTAGTCCTTTCAGAGAGTATGTGAATGGTAAATTCTTTCCGACTTTGAAAAAATCTTTATTTCACCCTCACTTCCTGAATAAAAAAATCCAGCTGTGATTTTTAGTTGGTATCATTCCACTCCCTGCTAGAGTCTATTGCTATAGATGAAAAGTCTACTATTAGTCTGTCAGTCCCTTGTAGGTCAGATGTCTTTTCTCTGGTGGCCTTTAAAAGTTTCTCTTTGTCTTTGATGTTCTGCAGTATTACCATGATATGACTAGGTGTGGATTTGTTTTAATTCATCTTGCTCAAACTAAGCATGCTATTCTAACCTGGAAATTCTCATCTTTCCTTAATTGTGAAATTGAAATTGTAAAAAAAAAAAAAAAGCCCTGATGGTCCTTTTATCTTAGAAGACCGCCTCAGCCCCATTCTCCATATTTCCTCCTATGGAACTCCTATTTGAGATATGTTGGAGTTTCTTATTTTATTCATCATTTCTTTCTATTGTTTTATCACATTCTCCATTTCTTTGTCTCTTTGTGCTATTACACTGCTGCAGTCTGGATGATTTCTACGGATCTATTGTCTAATTCACAAGTACTCTCTCTGACCAGGCAAATTTATTGTTTACCCTTCTACTCGATTATTAAATAATAAGTCTGACGCATCCTTCCTCTTCACCAAAAACATAATAGTTTGGAGAAATTTGCTAAGGGGTAGGGGAGGGCAGCAATATAATGACACACGCACATAAAAATATTTAACAATGAGAAATATATACAATGATAAGTAAACAAATATACGTATATCAAAAGCATGAACTGGAATCACTCACCCTATTTTTGACCCACATATAGAGTCTACATAGAGGGAAGACTTAGAAACAGATTTTTCTTTCTTTTATAAGTACAAATAGATTTAAATTTGATATTAAGTCATCTGTTCACATAGTACCTAGTTCAAATGTATATACAAAGTACATAGAAATACCCAGAGGAGGGGGTGCTTGGGTGGCTCAGTTGGTTGGGCATCTGACTTGATCTTGGCTCAGGCCATGATCTCACGGTTTGTGAGTTCGAGCCCCACACTGGGCTCCACACTGATAGCACAGAGCCTGCTTGGGATTCTGTCTCTCTCTGTTTCTGCCCCTTTCCTGCTTGTACTTTCTCACTTTCTCTCTCTCTCTCTCTCTCTCTCTCTCTCTCTCAAAATAAATAAACTTAAAAAAAAGAAAAGAAAAGAAAAGAAATACGTAAAGGAAGAGTATTCCAGAAGGAAGAGTATTTCAGGTAGAGAGACCTGCAAGTGCAATGACCTTGTGGCAGGAAGAGGTTTAGCATGATTGATGAATAGCAAGAGAGTAAGAGTGGTTAGTGTAAACATGGTAAGAGTAGTAGAAAATGAGATAGACGAGGTGGTCAGGTATTAGATGATGTATGGCCTTAAAAGTCATGATAAGGTTTTGAATTATATCCTGAGAGAGATGGGAAGTGAATTGCACCTAAAATGCCCTTGAAAATGCTATTTAAATAAAAGAGCTTATTTAAGTTGCACCTTATGTTTTGTATAATATTTAAAAACTAAGTATTGTTAATGTAAGTTATGGAATCATTTGGATATTAAATTACTTCATAAGAGTCAGGCTTTCTTATTTCTAAAACGTGTATAAGATGACATATCAGGACGAGCAATGTAATGATTACAAATGACATAATGTGATATAAGATCCTAGAGAATTTCCCTATTTTGAGACGTTTTTGTGAGATATATATATCAAAGAGTATATAAAACATATATGTACAGTTTAATGAACCAGTGTAACCACCATATAAGTTAAGAAATAGAATATTACCAGCACCCCAGGAACCCTTGCTATATGACTTTTTAAAAAAGAGCTTACTTAGTACTATAATCTGTGATAATTATCCACTTAAATGTCAACTGGGATCATGTGACCAGTCTTTTTATAGGCAAAAGGAATGTTCCCTTAAGTCCATATTTAATTTCAATATGGAAATCGAGTAGGTATCCACTTAAAATCTATTCACATTTCAGTATAGTGATGTGCCATCTTTAAGGCACTAATTTTTAATTTTAAACAAAAGATATATCAAGTGTATTAAAAACAGATAGAGCTTGAAGAAAATATATACATCTTCATACATTTTTGTGAAAGCAAACCTAACAGTAATAGCTTTAAGATAAAAAGCGTTTGATTAAAGTAAAATAAAAGTCATTCAAAAGTTTAAGATCTTATTATAGGTTTCATTACAACAAATTGGGTAAAATGAGATTTCTTTGTTTCTGTGTGGCTTCTAGTATATTCTTGGCACTCAATAAATGTTAAACAATAAAATATGAATTAGGCTAATCACAGCACATCTAAAATATATTTTATTAAATTGGAGCCTACTTAGAATTTTATCTTACAGAAACTTGACATGTTACTGATTCATGACTTTTTGTAATATTAAAAATTAAACCTATGAAATCTAGATTCATATACCTTTAAAAAATATTTTAGCAATAAACTTCTAGAGAGCAAGAAATATGCATGGCCAAAATTAAAAATATTTCAAAATAAACAATTTCATAGTAAAAATAGGCTATCCTCTAGTGGCAAACTCTAAAACTTTTTGCAAATCCATTTAAAATCGTAAAGGAAAAGAAGGGAATGAAATATAATAAATAAAAGCAAGCTATATAAAGAGAAATGAAATGTGGATAAAACTAAATGGACAACATGAATAAAAATAACATTTAGAGGTATCTCTTTTAAACTGTAGTGCAGCAGTACCTGAATTATATGCCCTTTAATTTATGCACATGATGGATGGCTTGTTACGGGGTGTGTCTGTAACCACTATAATTGATAGTAGCTGAAGGCAGTCAGACCATAATTTCTATTTAATGGATGGGATAGTAAGGGAACAAAGTCTGCAGTAGCATTTTAATACAAGTGCCTAGAAAGTTTACATTTATGTCCAAAGTAGTGCCTACATTCTAGCCTTCTTTATGTTGAATTCTTTAAGAAAAAAGAAAAATCAGCCGCAGCAAGATCCATATATTATTAAATAAAAATTCTGATCTAACCAATAAGTAGAAAAATATGACAATAAATGGAAAAGAATGTTCAACTAACCATTTGATGGTTCACTTTTGTGCTCTTGCTCGTTACAGCTTGCAGGAGAAGGAAATGGGCTCATTTGACGAGTTCCAGTTGTTGGAGAATAAGTTGTGATACTTCTCTTCCTTGTGATTTTTGAAGAATTAAATGACTGAAAATAAATATTAATTTGAGACAAAAAATACTTGCGTGTACTTGAGACTGCCTTTTAAACTTGCAAACTTCAAACCAGTATTATTTTACTTGCTCTTTCTTCTCAGGTTTTAAATATACTCCATTATCACCTCCAAAATAAACACTATTTTTTCAGGATTTGTAGCTATTTCAGGTCTCCACACTAATTGGGGCATCTCAATTTGACATTTATGAAATTTTAAGATTAAAGGTTTACTACCATCTCAGATGCTGTTTCCAAACAGTGTACAGATGACTGACTCTCCCAGTTATATTCTGATTTTTGCTGTCTGCTGGACCTTAAGTATAATTATGGGGCTGGGCAAGGAAAACTCTCAGAAGTGTCTCTTAGGAAAACTCACAAGAAGTCCTAGGAAGGGTAAGTGCTGTTTTAAACCTTCACAAAGTTGCTGTTGACCCAGTGACTTGTCTTAAGGATAACCGAAATAATGTTCAAACAATTGAGTATGGCACTTAAGGCCCTTGGAAATTTGGTCTATCCTATATAAATTCTCTCTGCAGCTTTCTCTTCTGTGTTCCTATACACCTTGCGTGTACCTCTTACTGGAGATAGTAAATTTTATTTACTTTTTATTTTATTTTTGAGAGAGAGAGTACACGTGTGAGTGCGGGGTGAGTGCAGGAAAGGGACAGAGCAAGAGGGAGAGAGACTCTTAAGCACGCTGCGCATAGAGCCTGACGCAGGGCTCAATCTTATGATCCTGAGATCATGACCTGAACCAAAATCAAGAGTTGAGTGCTTGGGGGTACCTAGGTGGCTCAGTCAGTTAAGCATCTGACTCTTGATTTTGGGTCAGGTCATGACCTCATGGTTCCTGAGATCAAGTCCTGGGTCAGGCTTTGTGCTGACAGCACAGGGCCTGCTTTCTTGGTATTCTCTCTCTCCCTCTCTCTGCCCCTCATGCTTTCTCTCTAAATAAATAAACTTAAAAAAAAATAGCCAGCCTAAAATAATCCTTATATAAAAAAGGGTTGGGTGCCTAACTTGTAGCGGCCAGTCACACACAGAGTGTCAGGACACTAAGGCTTTTTCTTTCCAGAAACAGCTTTATTCGTGCCAGTACGGGCTCAGCAGGCTAAGACCCCCAAAAGGCTGAGTCCCGAGTGTGTGAGGGGGCAGAGGGAGGAAGGGAGGGTTGCCTTTTGTACAATTTCTGTTCCTTTGTCTTCCATATATGGTAACACACAGTCTGACTGGGTGGTCCATATTACAGAGTCGTGAGGAATGTCACGCACGCACACAGAGCCAGGCTGTCTTCTCTTGTCTTGAGGTTTTCACCACATTCCTTAGGGAGGGGCTCTACCACAAACTGACTAAGCCACTCAGGTGCCCCTGGAGATAGTAAATTTTAATAATTTTTTTACATTTCTGTCTGCCCCATTAGAATTTGAGTTCCTGAAATTAAATATCATTTCTTCATCTTTGTACCCTAAAACTCAAAAATGTGTGATGAATGAATGATGCAAAAGGAACAGTCCAGCAACTTTGGCCAAGCCACTTTACTTTGAATACATTCATTTGTTTATTCGTTCTCATCTAATATGAAACGACACCTGTAGGTAGTTTCAGTCACTTAGACTACGCACGTTTGGGCCTCAGCTCATTCTGTGATCTAGGCTGGAACGTCCTCCTTCTTATCTTCCCCAGGATCTAGTCTTTCTTTGGTGTAGGTCTTCATTTATGATCCACTTCCTCCTAACACCCGTTATCACACTATTAACTGCTTGCTCTTCTGAATTCCCTTTAAATTGTTTTCTGTAATGCTTACATGTATTACCCAGCACTTACTAACTAATGTGCATAAAGAAAAGAACAAATTGTTCTCTGAACAAACAGCAGGGAAGAGGTCTTAACAGTAGAATGAGTGTTAACAAAAATTGAGAGGAAAATGAAAATCAACGTGGGCTGCAGTAATCTTACAGAAGGATTCTTGTGAGGAGCAAAGGTGAAGTTTAGATAAGCAAAAAGGAAGGTATGAAAAACCTGAAATCTGAAAGTGATACAAACAACATAGGCTGGATTTGGGAGATAAAAAAAGGTCCGAAGGCTTATGATATTGCCAACATTGTAGAATTAAACTTTTGTTTGGTAGCTGACCTGAAATAGTTATATAATTCTTCATTGTCAACTATTCTTTATTTCTAAGACAACATGGCAGAAATAGTGGCTGCATCACCTTTTTCAATAATCTTGGTATTAGTTCCAGAGTCTATAGCATCAGTTTATTTTTTTTTACAGTTAAGATTTTAAATGATAAACACTTTTTTTGTATTGGGGGAACAAAAGACATTCCATTCTTTATTTTATATATCCATAGTAGCCACAAATGTAACCAATATCTTTTTTAAAAATCAAACTATAATATCAAGTTATGACTCTAAAGCAATCCTTTTTGTAAGGTGAGGTTTTTAAGTCTCTTTATCAGGTGGTTATTATTACCACTCCACCTTGAGTTTTCACCTGTTTATATGTATTCAGTCATAAACTATGACATTTATCCAATCCTACCCTACCTTTCCAAGAATTTATTGCCCAGAACTATTTCACTGTGTATGTACAAGAAATGAAAGTTACGACCCTAATGTACATTTATGTCTATCTGTTTTCCTATTTTACCAAAAAATTATTTTTTCCAATTGCCAAATATCTAAACATTACAACTATAGATCATACATTTCTCCTTGAAAACCATTTTCTAGCTTTCATAAAATAAGTCTTTGTGTGCATACCTGTATGTGTGTGTGTGTGTGTGTGTGTGTGTGTGTGTGTGTGTATTTTTCCCCCTCACTTTAAAATACTGAGGCTTCTCTTCTGCTTTCTTTTTTTGGCTATCTATGTTGGTTAAAAGGAAAAATGTCTGTCTACAATTACTATAAAAAGAGGGAAAAATGAAAATCTACCATCCCCTACTATCCCACTAAATATTCTTCAGTAAATAACACATTTTTATATAACTGACTATTGATGTATACAAAGGCATAATCTTATTTCTCTAAGATTTTTTTCCTCTCAAAGTTTTATCAAGGTCCTCTAACTTTAAACCCTGAAGATGCTTAAAAGTGACCCTAGAATCCATCTAACCCACATTAGGAACAATTAAGAAGGTTGGAATTTCAGGGAAGACTGAGCTACTAAATGAGAAGCCCGGTATTCTTTCCACTCAGCAATAGGGAGGGCTAGCTACCAGCTCCTGTAGAAAACAAAGAAAGAAAAAGTGAGAAGGCGAGATTTAGCTAGAGAAGGGAAAGAATTCAGGATGTGAATAAAATTAAGGAGAGAGATATAAATAAGTCACAATTCTATAATAATTTATAACTGCTTGTAATATTTAGTGACTCCTTAGAGATATTTAATACCACTATTAAGAAAAAAGATTCTATGATCAGCCCAAATACCACGGCACATTTTGTAAAGAGGTCAAACCTTGTATGTTAGCAAAACTAAAATTTGGGCATTGATTTTTCTATCTAAAAAAAAAAAAAAGAAATGAATGTTCACTTCATAATTTCAAATAGGTATGACATTCTCCTTCAATATCTTTTCACAAACTGTAACTTGCTTTGTCACTTTGTTTAAAGCATAGTCTCCCAAAAAGGTGCCTGTATTCCATTGATTTTTACCTATTATAAACCATCTAGAAAGTACTAACTAAGGGTTCTTTTAGGATGAAATATGATGGAAAGGATCTGCTATCATTATTATGAACTACTAGCCTATACTATCAGTGAAATATTTAAAACCCAGATACTGTAGGTATGTGGGCAACCAGAAATCAAAGAAAAATTAGGACGACTAAAGGGAGATAATTATTTATACCTTACACTGGTTAATAACATCATGGGAATGTCTCACCTAAGATATTATTATGCATTACTAGTACTATTATGGAATTTATATTAAAACACTCTAAGTACTAGCTCTCTCAGGGACTTTTCACAATTTGGGCCCAGGGTTCCTAGAACAGTCCCAGAGATCAACTAACTTCTTATCAGCTGCCACAATTATCATCCTTAATGGTTCTAATAATGTTGGTGTTTTGTTGTTATTTGTAATAGTAGTTATGGAAACAAAAGCATTTGGCACTAATCTCCATGATCTTACAAGGGTAGCAAAGAAAGAATATAAACAATATATCAGATCTGTGGTGATGGAAACATTCTATTTCTTGATTGCGTGTTTGATACACAGGGGTATATATTTGTTAAAACTCACTGGATTGTCCACTGAAGATCTGTGGATTTCACAATATATAAATTTTATTTTGATAAAAATGTTTTAATAGAAGGGGTGCCTGCATAGCTGAGTTGGTTAAGCATCCGACTTTTGGTTTCTGCTCAGGTCATGATCTCATGGCTTTGTGGGTTCGAGCCCCATATCAGACTCTGTGCTGGCAGGGCAGAGCCTGTTTGGGATTCTCTCTCTGTCTCTGTCTCTGTCTCTGTCTCTCTTCTCTCTCTCTGCTCCTCTCCCACTCACACTGTCTCTGTCTCTCTCAAAATAAATAAACTTAAAAAATTTTTAATAGAAAAAATAAAAGAAAACATTGGCTAAAAAAGTTGATACACTGGTGTTTCTATTTATGTTCATTATTGTTCCACAATTTAAAAATACTAATTTTAGGGGCGCCTGGGTGGCTCAGTCGGTTAAGCGTCCGACTTTGGCTCAGGTCATGATCTCATGGTTCGTGAGTTCGAGCCCCAAGTCGGGCTCTGTGCTGACAGCTTAGAGCCTGGAGCCTGCTTCGGATTCTGTGTCTCCCTCTCTCTCTGTCCCTTCCCCACCCATGCCTGTTTCTCTCTGTCTCAAAAATAAATAAACATTATAAAAAAAAAATAAAATAAAAATACTAATTTTAATATTAAAGATAACACTGTTCTGTTATTCTCTTGCACTATAACCCTCAAGAAGATTTTAATAAAACGTTTTCAGGGCTATTTCCCTTCATTCCTTCATATATCCACGTATTCTTCAGAAGATTAAAGTGAATTCCACCTCAAATATATTTTTGTCTGTTTATTGACGTATGATTTACATACATTAAAATACACAGAGTTTAAGTTTTCAGCTTGATGAGTTCTGACAATTGTATACTCTGATGCAACTATTACCCAAGATAGAGAACATTTCAACCATCTCAGGTTTCCTTGTACACCTGTCCACTCAATTTCCACTCCCTAGCCCAGAACCACTTTCTCATTCCTATAATCATAGATACTCCTGCCTATTCTTGAACTTCGTATAAATTAAGTATATAACTTTTGTCTTTGGTTTCTTTTGTTCAACATGTTTTTGAGATCACCTTCATTGTTGCATGGGGCTGTAGTATGTTCATTTTTATTGCTGAATAGTACTCCTTTGTATACCTATATGTTCTTTCTGATACCTTCCTGTCATCACGGAACAGCAGAAGACTGTGCTCCCTTGGGCTTTGGTGACCTCATTACCAGGCTGTGTTTATTTGATGGTTGATTTTGCTGTATTGGGTACTTCTTTTCCTTTCCACTGTACTTATGCTATATGCTGATCCTTTACCACTCCTCTTTCCCCCAAACAAACACAATGAACAAATACTTATTGGTGCTAAAAAAAAAAATTAAGGAACATACAACAATTATACTCCCCCACACTTGTCTAACGAGAGAGCACCAAATATAAGAAGCAACAACCGGCAGAACTGAAGGAAAAAATAGGCTCAGTTGGTAGAGCATGCGTCTACTGATCTCGAGGTCGTGTCGTTGAGGCCCACATTGGGCATAGGGATTACTTAAAAAAAAAGGGAAGAAAGGAAGGAAGGAAGGAAGGAGCTCTCAAATCAGTAGACCAAACTTCCACCTTAAGGAACTAGAAAAAGAGTAAACTAAACCCAGAGGAAGCAGAAGAAAAGAAGTAATAAATATTAATATTAAAAAGAAAATGAGATAGACAATAAGGAGATAGTGATGATCAACAAATCCAAAGTTTGGTTCTTTGAAAAGACAATCAACAAAACTTTAGCTAGACTCACCAAGAAAGAAAAAAAAAGGAAAACAGAAGATTAGAATTACTAAAATCAGGAATGAAGGGGAGACATTACAACCAATCTTGGAGAAATAAAAGGAATTATAAGTGAGTATTATGAACAACTTTATGTCAACAAACTAGATAACCTAGACGAAATGGACAAATTCCCAGAAATATACAACTTAGCAAGACTAAATCATAAAGAAATGGAAAATCAGAATACATCAACAGCAAGTTGACGGATCAACTGATTGGATCAACATTCAAAAGCTTCTAACAAAGAAAAGCCCAGGACCAGAAAGCTTCACTGCTGAATTCTACCAATATTTAAAGAAGAATTGACATAAATCCTTCTCAAACTCTCTCCAAAAATAGGGAAGACTTTGTAACTCATGCTATGAGGCCAGAATTACTCTGATACCAGAACAGAAAATCACAAGAAAACTATAGACCAATATCCCTTGTGAATACAGATGTCAAAATCTTCAACGTACTGGCAAACTGAAACAAGAGGTGAATAAAAAGAATTATACATTATGACCAAGTTGGATTTTGCCTGTGAAAACAAGATTGATTAAAAGCAATCAATATAATACATCATATTAATGGAATAAAGAGGAAAAAAACTCACATGATCATCTCAACAAATACAACAACAAAAAACATCAGAAGAAAGAATAATGGGGAATTTTATTATGGGTACATCAGGCTGAAAACCCCTGAACCCAATAATCAGATCATTTTGTGCTCCTGAGGGGATGCAAATAGGAAGTACATAGATTTTTGATGAGGTATTCTTATAAAAAATTTGAACCAGAATCTAATCAAGCCTCCAACTTTAACTACCAGTTTTACAGGAAATATGAGAATAGAGAAATCATTTGAAGGACACTACAAGAAAAGAATCAACTAACTCCAGAATGTGGAATATGCCTATAAAACAAATACCTCAGTTTTTTCAAAATATAAATTACTGTACAAAAAAAAAGAAGGTGAAGCTTAACAAGACTTAAAATCTGTAACATTACAATATATAAAACTTGTTTGGATCCTGATTTTTTTAAGTTTATTTATTTATTTTAAGAGAGAGAGCATGTAAGCACAACAGTACATGTGCAAGCAGGGGAGGGGCAGAGAGAGAGAGTGAGAGAGAATCTCCACGCTCTGCTCGGAGCCTGACATGGGGCTCGATCCCATGACTGTGAGATCACGGCCTGAGCCGATATCAAGAGTTTGACGCTTAACAGACTGAGCCACAGGCGCCCCTAGATCCATATGGAAATGTGAATATGGACTGGGTAAAAGATATTATTAAGGAATTACTGTTAATTTTGTAAGATATGATAATGGCACTGTGGCTTATGAAAAAAGTCATTATGTTAGAAATGCATACTGAAGAATATTCTGATGAAATGATATGTCTGGAACTTGTAAAACATTCCAAGAAAAAATATACAGATACATACAGGTACATAGGTACACAGGTACACATATAGGTACGTATACATATATAAATAGATGAAGCAAAATTAAGAAATGTTAATAATTGTTGAAGATGGAAGTTCATTATATTATTCTATTCTGTTTACGTTTGAAAAGTTCTGTAATAAAAAGGGAAGGAAGAAAGAAGGGAAGGAGAGAGAGAGAGAGAGGGAGAGAAGAAAGTAGATTTGAACCAGATCAGTAAGACTATAGAATGTGAACTATAAAATCTCCTATGGCCCTGAAATTTAAGGTTCTTTCTAATTTCAGGAGTCGGCAGAAGACTTGTCTCAGAGAGATAAGACAAGTTTAGGTGCTAGGAATAATGAGACTTAGAAGTGTCCTACCAATAGTAAATGGAGTAATCTAGCCTGGGCATCCGTTTCTAAATTAACAAACCTACCCCCAAACTTGGCACTGTCATTCCTTCTAGCAGCAAGCCTACTGAGTTGGCCTTGGTAGCAAGTATGCTCCTCTTCCCACCTCTACAATCCGTTTCTTCAACTCCTTCTCTGAAGTGGCCTGAACGAGATTAGGTATATGACGAGGTGGCCAGTCGTCCCGATAAATTCATCTGAACTGTGATTGGCAGCAGTTTGTAATAAATAATTATCTTTATTTCTGAAAATCCATCTAGAAACAGTGCTAGGAAAGCAATAACTTGAGCAGCTCAAATATTGTAGGTGATGATAAACTAGAACCTTCTTTACTCCTCACTAACCCTCAACAATTTGAGAAGTCCAGCAAATAATGGCACTTGCAGTATACATTCTAGATTTTAAAGGAATGTCACAGGGGATGATTCATACCTCTGATTTCCCCATTAGGAGACTCAAAAGGAAAATGACTTTTGCATACTTGTCCTAACATCATGGAGCATTAATCTCCACAAAGGGCTGTAGTTGCTTTAGGAACAATGGGATTTGGGAGTTCCAATCTCTCTGAGAAAGGAAATGGTAGTAGATTAGAATGAATAGCCTCCACTTTAAGCAACTGGTATATAAGAGCCATCTCCTTTCTGTGGATACCAGAGTCTTCTTCCTTCGGTATCATATTGGTAAGGCAAAATGACCATAAAGTTACTACTAGTTCCTCTGTAGTTTTATAGCAATTAGGTACTCTTAGAATTATAGATGTAAGTCTTAAATGTCTGATTTTCCTTTGCATGAGCAAAGGCTGCCTCAGTAGGATCACTGACATGTGGGTAGATTCGTGGAGCCAGGCTGCTGCTACTGGAGTGGATGGAAGCATAAATGTAGCGAAAGAGAGAATCCTAGACTTAACACCAGAGCAAAAGCTGTCCGTTCTAACATGCAAATATAGAGCTGCAAATGATGAGGCAAGAGTACAAATGCAGAAATTACCAGAAATAGGTCAGAAAATAGAAGAGAAATGTGGAAGAAAGGCCCAAACTAGATGCTAGGAATCTGCATTTAGCAGGTGGTGGCCATGTGATACCAAGCTAAATCAAGCTAGCTAAGTCCCTTTGGTTTAAAGGTATAGAATTGGGCCAAACATAACAATGTATTTTTCTAATACAGGATATTAGCTGTGGTGCTGGCTACCTGGACACATCCTAATCTGAAGTAAAAATGGATAGAAAGCCTGCCATGATGACAACTGTACTTCATGAAAAGGATGAATTCCTAAATGGCTATTCTTTGCTATTCAAATAATATTGCCATCTCCCAAAGAATGGTTTGGGGGCAGGAAAGAACAGTATTTCATCTCAAGCTGGACTACTCATCTACCAAAATACCATTCTGACCAAAGAAACAGATGCAGAATTACAGTCACAGCTGCATTCTGTACAGAACAAGTTGGATAATGGTACTTTAAATTGCTAATTACACTGCTAATGATTTTTTTAGTGGCATTGCATTACGTTGCCACTTTTGTTTAAATTTTTAAAAAAAGCATCTAGGAATTAATAAAAATGGTAAACTGTTAAATATCAGTGAGTCTTCCAAAGAGAAATTCCATATAATACCCATTTCTTAAAATGGCACTCTCATATGGGATTTTGTAGGAGTGCCATTTATTGACTAGCTAGTTATTTTAATTTACTTTTTCATCAATTTACTTGCATTTAAGATTACTGAGGCCATAAGTATCTCAGTATTAGTATTTGTATCTAGCTCCATAGTTGGTATGAAAAGATAATAAACCAACATATGTCATGATATGCTGGCACTGGGAATGCACTATGACTAGATTTACAAAAAGTAATAGCAACAGTACAATTTTATTTTTATTGTGACAACCATGGTGAAATTTATTACAGTGTTAGTATTTTACTGTTTAATTATGCTAACATAGCTGAGGGAGGTAATTACATTTTTGATATAAAAATGCTGTTAATGTTTTTATTTCAATTTAGCAGATTATAGAATGCAGATTAAAGCACTGCCGTTGTTCCATATTGTTTCTTGTGCACATAAAAGGCAGAATATTTTTTTCCACAAACAGTGAATTAATTTCTACTGAATTATTTCATCAAGGTTTCTAAATAATTTGCCTCTTAAAAGAAAACCCTAATCTGGCCAGGAACTTCAATACATTAGATTTACAAAAAATATTTTACATAGAAAATGGTGTACCAATCCCAATTATGTCACAATGTTTTTTTGAAAAATTTTCTATTTATTAAGGTAAATTTGCTGTTAAAAATTAAAAATACATTCTTGTTATGCAATTACAAACTCACAGGTAAATACTTACTTTTGCTTCTAAGAGATGATCCAATTTCAGTGATCTCTTAACACTGCAAACAAAATATTTAAAGAAATCTTAGATTTATATGCTTTAAGTAGTCAAATACTTAAGAGTAATAAATATAAATAAAGATTCTGAGTTACTTTGCCAACTAAAGCAGACTACTATATGAAGAAAGCAAAGCAATTTTCATGGCTATGAAATTGGGTTTTTTAATGGCATATTTCAATATGGAATTGTAATGAAATATTTAAATTGATTTTTAGGGGCGCCTGGGTGGCTCAGTCCGTTGGGCGGCCAACTTCGGCTCAGGTCATGATCTCACGATTTGTGGGTTAGAGCCCCACATCGGGCTCTGTGCTGACAGCTCAGCACCTGGAGCCTGCTTCAGATTCTGTATCTCCCTCTCTCTCTGCCCCACCCCTGCTCACGCTGTCTCTGTCTCTCTCAAAAATAAATAAAACATTAAAAAAAATTAAAAAGAAAAAAATAAAAATAAATTGATTTTTATATATGGTTTTACATACATGCACTATTGTACAGTTCAAGCATTAAAGTCATATTATGAAGTAATCTTAGTAAAAATTAATATATTTGTTTTAAAATATCACTACTGAAAAATTATACATAAGGACAAAATAGTTTATACACCCTTAATGGAGATGTTGAAAGTATATTATTTGCAGAAATTATGCACTAGGTATTAAAATAAAGGTATGAACAAGGTGAAAAAAGTTTTGCCCATTATTCTAGCTTTAAACATGATTCAGTGCTACCAGACTATGACTTAACTGAGGAACAGATGCTCTATGTCTTTATAAGTCCCCAATCCATAAGAAACTATTTTTTGTCTCTCTCACTAAACTGATTCAGGAACATGCCAGGCTCTCTCTGTGCAAAATCTGTTCTGCTAAACTGGATGCCCAGCTGTTGGTGACAATGCTTAGAAAGGAAAGCTGAATATTTATAATACTTTATTTCGTACAGCTGTCTTCTAAAGAGCAGTCATCAACATTTTATTGAATGCAGACTAAATGCTCAAAGGAGAAAAAGGTCAATATAAATTAAAACTAGTTTTCCCAGTGACAAATGCAGCGTTAAAAGTACTTTGATCCCTGAGAAACGGAAATTACCTTATCTAAAATATTAGAGAATTGGAGCATAAGGAAAAAAATAAATGGGGATTGTATTGTAAAATTTGAATTATAAAAAACAAAAATCTTACATCTTAGAAAATGACTATTCTTAAATAAGTGACTATTGAGGTTTTTTTTTCTAATGACTTTCACACAAGTGACAAGAGTAAGAAAAAATAGAAGAGATGGACAATTTACAAACATTATGGAGTAGCAAATATTAAATACAAAAATTTAATCTATCACTTAATTTTGCTATTATATCTATGTTAGCTTATCATATAACATTATTTGAAATTAATTAAATCACTTTGAAATTTTACTTGTATCTTTTAGAAGTTCACCTGAAATCAATTTAATGTGAATTTTCAATGAAGCAGAATGAAGCAGGAAGAGACTAGAGCTGTGAACAAATAAAAATAGCAGATGATTCAGAAAAGTGTATGTGTATATATATAGGTAGATAGATCTGGAATATATAGTACTGTATTCAGGTGTGTGACATGTTTTAGTATTTTATTTTAATTTATTTAAAAAATTTTTTAATGTTTATTTATTTTTGAGAGAGAGAGAGAGAGAGAGAGACAGAGTGCAAGTGGGAGAGGGGGAGAGAGACGGAGACAACGAATCTGAATCAGGTTCTGAGCTGTAGAGCCTGAAGCAGGGCTCAAACCCACAAACCATAAGATCATGACCTGAGCCAAAGTCATATGCTTAATCCACTGAGCCACGCAGGTGCCCAGGTTTTAGTATTTTATAAAATTTCAAAAGTAGAAATCAAAAATTAAAACATAAAGCACAGCATTTTTTATCCTTTGTTTTTTTAATTTTTAATTTTTTAATTTAAATTTTAGTTAACTATCTTTATTTTTAAATACTAAGGTGTAATACTACCAATTAGAAGGAAACAAACCCTACCCTGATATTAACTGTTCAAAATATTATTGCTTTAACATTGATGATTAATTCTTAGAGAATTAATGTTTGGATTTAAAAGGTTTCCAGTTTAGGTCCTAGTGTTGATCTAAGAGGCCCAAGGAAATACATAAAAGGAAACAAGAAAAGTTAGACTCATATTTTCTATAATAAATCTAAAAACATTATTTATTGTGGATGATATGGCTTTCAGATAATTCAGGCATCTGCACCAACACCTGGTAACATTTACACAAATCATGAAAATATTTGATAAGACTAGGAGAAATCTACGAAATCACTTAGTTCATCCAATAAGAAGAGTTGGTGTGACATGCCCACTGTCACACAGCTTGAAGGGGAGAAACTCAGATCTCAGGTCCTGTGCATAATAAATCCTTGTTGAACTGAGGGGGAGGAGTTAAAGAAGAGGTAAAGAACGGCAAACCTACTAAAGGATTTTATGACAATCTATTTTTACTATTCTATTAGAACTGGGCCCACTGACAAAATATATTATTAAATTAAGCATGTACTATATGTTTTTACCTTTTTTTAAAACCACTCTTTTATCCACAAACAACTGTATATAAACATGAAATTAAGTCTAAGAGGATGATGCTAATAGGAACATAGAGGAAGAGATGGTTGAAACATATATTGTAAAGGAAAAATATACAAAACTTGATTAGATATATGGGATAAGTATTTTCCTAAAGTATTTACTCACTTGCCACCAGTATTACGTGGCAGTTAAAAGTGGTATATCTCCAGGACTTCTATTAAAGTTATAAGCAGCTTTTGTGGTTACTACATTGGCTTAAAAAAAATGGACACCCCCCAAAAAGGGCAAATGACTCAAACGGATATTTCTCCAAAGAAGATATACAACTGGCCAATAAACATGAAAAAAATGTTCAACATCCCTATATTAGGAAAATGCAAATCAGAATCACAGTGAGATACCATTTCACAACCATTAGGATGTCTACTATCAAAAACCCAGAAAAAAAAAACAACAGAAAATGTTGGCTAGGCTATGGAGAATTGGAATGTCTGTGTACTGCTGGCAGAACTGTAAAATGGTAGAGCTGCTGTGGAAAACAGTCTGGCAGTTCCTAAAAAAATTAAATGTAGAAATGCCATATAATTCAGCAATTCCACTTCTGGGTGTATATCCAATGGAATTGAAAGCAGAGACACAAACAGGTATTTGTACACGCATGTTCATAGCAGCATTATTTCTGATAGTCAAAATGTGGAAGCAGTGCAAGTGTCCATTAACAGATGAACGAGTAAACAAAATGTAGTATAGATACACGATGGAATATTAGCTTACAAGGGAAAGAAGTTCTGACACATGCTACAACATAGATGAACCTTAAAGACATTGTACTAAGTGAAATAAGCCAATCACAAAAGGACAAATACTATATGATTCCACTCAGATGAGGTACTTAAAAGTAGTCAAATTCATAAACACAGAAAATAGAGCATGGTTGCTAGGGATTGGGAGGCAGGGTGAATAGGGAGTTACTGTTTGATGGGTATAAAGTTTCAGTTTTGCGAGATGGAAAAAGTTTTACAGATAGATGATGGTGATAGTTGCACATGTGAATATGTTAATGCCAATGAACTGTACAGTTAATGTTTAAAATAGTAAACTTTACAAAAATAAAAAGTGTAAAAAATGATAAATTTTGTTATGTATATTTTACCACAATTTAAAAATAAATATTTTTTAAAATGGGCACCTGTATCCTAGTTTCTTCCCCCTCTTATAACCTCTACAGTTTACTTTCTACTTCCCATCTAACCCAAATTTACACCTATGCCCATAATTTAACTACTGCGCTCCATTTTTAGGTGTACTAAGTTTAGATTCATTGGGATCAAAATTCTGGTTGCTACCAGCATTTTGCTCTTGAGCATTTAAGAAGGATAAATACATTTGACAGGCAATTTCATATGAAGAGAAATAGAAAGTAACTATGTTGGTAGGATTTAGTCATATTACTAGGTCTATCCTACCCTATTTTATTTAACTTGTCACATGGTAGTATCCAGAATAAGATTATCTGATTCCATCCAAAAAGAACAAGCAGAGAGTTTCATTAGACAACATTACTAACACTGGTGACAATATTAAAGAAATTACTCTATTTTTTTAAATTCTTATAAAGAAATTACTCTAGAAAATATGAACTTCCATTTGATTTCTAATAAAGAACCAGGAATGACACCTCAAAAACACAAAATTACATGCTCTGAGCTTCTCTTTAAAACACTGGATTAAATACCATTTTGAATAGCAGAGCTGAGAGTTAAGAGTGTATGTGTAGGGAGAGGGATAAACTTAGTAAAGCAGATAAGACTCAGAGAGCCTTGATGGTATGCCAAATTCCTCCCCTAAGTTTGGGCAAATCACATAATCTCACTAAGCTTCATAAAGTTGATAATAATACTGGCCTGTAAACTAGTAGGAAATTTCTGAATGGAAGATAAAAATATCACTTACTATGTCAGTGCTTCCATTTACTTCTCACTATAATGTGATGATAATATTGCAAGAGCATTTAAAGGATTATTGAGTATGCTTATGAGATGCTTAGAAATCCTTTGATGAAAGGCATTGGCCAAATTCATGTCCCATGTGACTCCTTTGGTGTAATTTGATATATCTGAAATGATTTATTTTCCATTCAATATATGAGAATGAGAAAAGAAGGGAGAAGAATCTCCCATATCCTTTTTATATTCTTCCTTTCATTCAAGCCTGTGCTCTTTTGTGTTCAACATTCATGGTGAAACAATTCACTATCACATATGGGTGAATAGAGGAAAATATTACTCTATTACATGTAGAAATATGGCCATCATATGAGAGCACCTAAATAAATAATTAATCCTGTTATCTTTCATGAAAAACTGGTCTAAACTTCAACCAGTTACTGGGCAACATATATTTGTGTGTCAAAATCTTCCTTATCAAGAGATTAATAGAGAATTAGCTAAAGAATTCTTATAGAATTAAAGGGATATATATGGGAATATTGACCCCAGAAGATAAATAGAGGTGAGATCGTCATTGGGCTAAATAAAATGAGAAATGCCATAAGATAATTTCATTCTTAAATGAGTATTCTCAGAAATGAACATTAATAAAATATTCATTACTATTTCCTCTTGTGAGCAACTTATATATATATATACATATGTGTGTATAACCGCACATACATGCATACATATAAAGGATATAAGTTGAATCCTTTTAAAGTCTATTGAAAGGGGCCAAATAGGTTTACTAGAATGAAATATGGGAAATGGGTAATCTTTTACATATTTTTGTGTGTATTATATATTATAGCATAAAACTTAATAATGACACACTGATGTCTACCCTTCCCCTGAGATTCTGGCACAATCATCTCTAAGTTTTCCCTGACACTGTCCACTTTGCATTAAGGATCTTTCTACTCTACTGCACTATAACACTTGTGTATGTTCCTCTCACTAAGCTTATCATGTTGAAATAGTCTATTTCTATGTTTGTCTTTCCTCCCTGTACTAGCACCTTCTCTGTTAAGTGGTAGGTTAAACATTCTTATTAAACTATCTTTCCCACAAAAATTAAAATTCCTGGCAAATACATTATCTGTTCATATTTGAATCCCCAAAGCCTGACACAATGATGGGCACAAAAGTGTTATATAATGATTTATTTAATTAATTGTACTTATTTTGAACTTAAAGCTTCAGTCTCAAATATTTAATTCCTTTATTTTTTTTATGGTTCTTCAATCCTACTTAAGGTAGTCAAATGCACGTTCTTAAAAGATGTCATATTGACAGTCTTATTTCTAAGGTAGTCTCTTATATGGATCTATGTCTTAACAGTTCTGGAAAAATCTATACCATAATCTCTTCAAATAATGACTTTTCTTCATTCTTCCTTTCTAGACTTCATCTAGAAGTAATTTTAGATTTTCTAGTTCCATTTCCCATATCTCTAAACTCTTATTTCTTAGCATTTCTTGTCTTTATAGTGAATTTGGGCAATTTCTTCAGATCTTTCTTTCAGTTGTCTAATTCTTTCTTCAATTGTTATTTAATTTACTGTTTAATTCACCCATTAGTGTGTGTGTGTGCGCGCGCGCACGCATGTGTGTGTGTGTGTGTGTGTGTGTGTGTGTTTAAAAATAATGTGATGAGCTTTCTGGGGGAACTTTTAATTTTTACCTTATTTTAAACTTAAAAAACAGTCTAGGAATAGGAGTTCCTGTTATCCTTTACCCAGACTTATCACTTATTTACACTTTGTCCTATTTGTTTTAATCATTCTCTCTATATACATATATATAATCCTGTCTTGACTTACAGTAGGTTATGCCCTGATAAACCCATCTAAGTTGAAAATATCTCAAGTTGAAAATGCAATTAATACACCTAGCCTACCAAATAAATAGCTTAGTTTAGCCTACCTTAAACATGCTCAGAACATTTACATTAACCTAGAGTTGCCCCCCCCAGGCCTGCTCTCTCTCCAAATAAACTAAAAAAAAAAATTTTTTTTTAATAAATAAAAGGGTAGGTTTTAAATAGGTCTAGAAGAGTAGGGGGGTGGGGAGATTCAAAGGAAAAGGGAGTTTGGTGAAAGGATTACAATAGGGAACAATAGATGAGGTGGGGGTGGTGAAAGAAAAATGGCACCAGAGGTGAAGCCTGAGCACCGGACAGTGGCCACATGTTCTGAGTCAAAAAAGATGGGGAAGGCAGAAAAGAGGCTTCAGAAGCCCTTGTTTCTTTCTTTAACTGTTTGCCTCATTTAGAAATTGTATTTTGCTGAGAGGCAATTTAGATTCCTGATAACTTTCAGAAGCTTCAAAATACTAACCAAAATAGGCATCCCATTCAGGTTTGTTTTTTTTTTTAATTTGAGCGCTAGAAAGAGCACACATGCGAGAGTGGGAGGAAGGGGTGGGGTGGGGGGAGAGAGAGAATCTAAAACAATCTAAAACAGGTTCCACACTCAGGATGGATCCTAACATGGGGGCTCAATCCCACAACCGTGGCATCACGACCTGAGCTGAAATCAAGAGTTGGACACTCAACAGACTCAACCACCCAGGCACCCCCCCATTCAGTTTTGACAATTTTATTTATTTATTAAATGTTTATTTATTTATTTTTGAGAGAGAGAGAGAAAGAGCATGAGCAGGGGAGGGGCAGAGAGAGGGGGAGAAAGAGAGAATCCTAAGCAGGCTTCATGCTGTCAGCACAAAGTCTGACATGGGGCTTAATCCCACTTACTGTGAGATCATGACCTCAGCCAAAATCAAGTCAGATGCTTAACTGACTGAGCCACCCAGGCACCCCAGTTTTGACAATTTTAGAGCAATGGCTGTCCAATTCAGTTCTGAGAAAAGTAATTTTGGAGAAAGAGAAAGTTTCCCATAATAGCCATTGAAGTTCATTCCATTTAGTTAGAAAGGTACTTAAGGACCACAGTTTTTAAACATAAGACCAGCTGGGGTCCTAGAAGTGAGGGGGGAAGGGAACCCTCAAATCATTTTGATCACCAGGATCCCATTTAAAATAATTTTTTTTCTAGGGCAAAAAGGAACAAGTTCTGAACAGAACAGTTTCAACTGGAATAGCGTGGTTCCAAAATAGTACCTTCAGATCTAAGTGCAGTAAAGACTCCAGTGAGAAGGTAGAGAATATCAGACTAGATTTAAAATGTGTACACACACACACACACACACACACACATATATACATACACACACATTTTAAGTTATATGTTTACATATAATTTTATTTTATATACAACTTATGTATGATATAGATGTAGTGTGTGTATATATATATATACATGTATCCCAACTCATTTAATTTTCATAACATTGATACTACCTAACCTGATACCAAAATATGATAAAAGAATTATCAAAAAATTACTGACCAATATATTTCACATTTAGATCCTTAATCCATTTTCATGAACATGGAATCAAAAATCCTTAGCAAAAGATTAGCAAATCTAATTCAGCAACATATGAAAGCAACAAAGCACATGTCCAAGTGGAGCTTATCCCAAGGATGTAAGTTGTTTTGATATTTTAAAATGAATTAATGTTTTCAAAAAGAGAATAAGGGAGATCATATTAGTAGTTGCACAAAGAATACACCCATTCATGATAAAACAAAAACTCAGCACACTAGGAGGAGAAAGGGAATTATTCCTATGAAAAACCTACACATATTGTACTTAGTATTGACCACTTATTCTGAGATTAGGAATAAGGCAAGATGTGCCCTCCCACCACTTCTCTTTAACAAAGCACTAAAAAAAAAAAAAAAAAAAAAAAAGGAAATGCACAAGTGTTGGAAAGGAAAAAGTAAAATTGATGATGTGCCAGTGATGCATCATGAACATGGAAAATCCTAAGGATTTATAAAACAGCTATTAGAACTATTTAGCAAAGGTGCAGATCAGAAGGTCAATATACAAAAATCAATTATATTTCTATGTTATAGCTAGAAACACCTGGAAATTGAAGCTTAAATTTTTCCATCCATTACAATCACATTTAAAAACTACATAAAATAAGTTTAACAGAAGAAACTCAAGATTTTTACAGTGAAGACTACAAAATGTTGCTTAAAGAAAATAAAGATCTATAACTAGGAGCATGTTTATGAATTTGAAGTCTTGAAAATGTTAAAATGTTAGTTCTCCTCAGTTGATCTTACATATGTTGCATTTCCTGTCAATCCCAGCAAACATCTATTTTCCTATTGGAAAACTGATTTCAAAATTTTTACATAAAGGCAAAGGACTTCTAACAGCCAAATATTCTTGAAAAAGAAGAATGAAGTTGGAGTACACACCCTAACTAGACTTACTTTAAAGTGGCTCTGAATTCAGTGTGGTTGGTTTGTGTATAAGGATAAATAGATAAAATGGAAGAGAACAGAGTGTCCAGAAATGGAACCATAAAGGTGCCAAAGCAATTTAATGAGGAAAGAGAAATCTTTCCAAATGGTTCTGGAACACCATATGGAAAAAAAATAAATCAAAAACTGATACACCATATGCAAAAACTTATTTGAGATATAACATAGAAATATATGGAAAAGGTAAAGTTTCTGAAGGAAACATGTTACAGCACAGGGTAGATAAAATTTCAGGCAAGATACAAAAAACAATAACCATAAAAGAAAAAAATGATAAATTAGACTTTATCTAAATTTTAATCTTCTGCTCATTGAAGGACACCATTAAGAAAATGAATTGTCAAAAGCTGCAGGTATCACAATTCCAGATTTCAAGTTATATTACAAAGCTGTGGTAAACAAAACAGTGTGGCACTGGCCCCACAAAATAGACACATACATCAATGGAGTAGGATAGAAAGCCCAGAAACAAGCCCATGATTTTATGGTCAGTTAATCTTTGACAAAAGAGGCAAGAATATGCAATGGGAAAAAGACAGTGTGTTCAACAAGTGGTGGTGGGAAAGCTGGAGAGCTACATGCAAAAAAATGAAGCTGGAACACTTTCTTACACCATACACACTGGAAAAAAGACTGTTAAAAACTGAAGGGCTCCAGGTGCCTTCAGCCTTTTAGCCAGACTTTCCAATGTCCTCCTAATTCTCGTGGGGATCCAAGGAACTACCGAGGCTTTTCCCAATCCTCCCTCTTAATCAACTTGGAGAAACCACTCTCCAGACTAGGAATGAATCTCTCTACCCTTATTGATGTTGGAGCTATACTCTCAATACTTAACTCTACTGCCATGAAGCTGCCCCTGCCTCCAGGTACTAAAACAGTTCAAATAGTGGGGGTCTTTAATAAACCTCAATAGGTTCTTGTCTCTGAACCTATTCCCTTTTGTTTAGGTGTTTTAGAGCTACTGACCCTTTTCTTATTTCCTCTGTCCCTATTCATTTATTGGGCTGAGATTTCTTAGAAAAATATTATGCTGAAATTTCTTTCTCCCCAAAGGGGGAAATAATCCTAAATTTGATAGTAGTAACCAAAATAGCTAATCAGGTAAATTAAATGACCCTTTGAGATCTTTAATTTGCTCCAACTCTGATGATCCTATAGCTGAGTCTGGGGACAATGATCACTTGTCCCTAGTGGATCAGCTACCATACTCTTTATGGGCAAAATCTTCAACTGGTATTGGTAGAATCTATATTGCACCTCCCATCAAGATTCATACAGATCTTTCTAAACCTTTCCCCAGAACTAATCAATATCCTATAGTCTTTCAAGGCATCAAGCCTATAAGATTATAAGGCCAGTGTCTTATTATCCCTTGCACTAGTCCCTGCAATACTCCTAGTTTACCTGTGAGAAAACCCAATGTCCAAGGATAGAGGTTTGTCCAGGACCTCTGAGCAATAAATAGCACTGTTATTCCTCAGCACCCTGTTGTTCCTAACCCCCATATACTGCTGACATCTATTCCTACCGAAAGCAAACTTTTTACTGTAATTGATCTTTGCAGTGCATTTTTCTTAGTATTCTAGTTGATAAAGATATTTTTCTTCCACTTGGAAAGAATGGCAATACACCTGGACAGTTATCCTCCGGGGTTACACAAAGAGTCCTTCTTACTTTTCACAAACCTTAGTTTGCTCAAACCCAGGTTTGATACTTAGGGCACCTGATCTTGAAATTAAGAACTACATTTGGATCCAGGAGGGCTTCATGGCACTCTGAGATTCCCCAAACCAAAAACAAAGCACCAATAATGAGATTTTCTTGGAAAGGCTGATTGCTATTGAAACTGGATCCCAAACTCCTCTTATGACTCAGTTTCTATATGCTTTACTAAAAAATGACAAATTTGACCCTCTTATTTGGAAAGATTGGGAAGACAAGATTTTGGGACTTTAAAAAAACGTCTAATAAAGCCCCTGCCTTCAGACATCCTATTATCAACTTCCCTTTTTCCTCTTTGTGTGTAAGAGGGAATACCCTAGAGTACTCACCCCAAAACATGGAGACCTTAAGTAACTCATAGGGTATTATAGCTAACAAGGAGACCCTGTAGCACAGGGATATCTCCCTTGCCTCAGAGTCATTCCTGGCACTGCCTTTTGGTTAAAGCCACTGAAGAAATACCTCAAAGGCCAATTTTCACAAATGGATTTCATACAGCTTCCCCATCTCATGGATATAAATATGCTTTAGTTATGGTTTGTATGTTTTCTCACTGGACTAAAGTTTTCCTTTGTAGACTGGCCACTGACTCTTCTCTGGCCAAAATTCTGTTAGAAAAAATAACCCCTACCTGGGGAACCCCTGTTGAACTTCATAGCGACTAGGGAACCCATTTTATCAGTTAGGTACTTCAACAATTCTGTGTTGTGTGGTCAGTTTTACACCACTTTTATTGTGCATACCATCATTAATCCTCTGGCTTAGTGGGACACACTAAATGGCACTATTAAGACTCAAATGGCAAAATTTATAGAAATCCTCTAAATACCTTCGCCTAAAGCATTGCCTTTGTTCCTTTTTTTTTTTTTTTAACATTTATTTATTGTTGAGAAACAGAGACAGAGCATGAGCATGGGAGGAGCAGAGAGAGGGGGAAACACAGAATCAGAAGCAGGCTCCAGGCTCTGAGCTGTCAGCACAGAGCCCGATGCAGGGCTCGATCCCACGAGTGGTGAGATCATGACCTGAACCGAAGTCGGACGCTTAACTGACTGAGCCACCCAGGCACCCCTGCCTTTGTTCCTTCTAAAGTTCAGACTCACTTCTTTGGGAACTCATAGACTTTCACCCTTTCAGATAGTCACAGAACATCGAATGCACTTGGCTCATAATTCTTTTGATCCACAGTTGATAAAAGGAGATATACTTCAATATTGTAAAGTCTGTTTCTATTAAAACTAACCATGCTTTGGTAGAGCAATCTTTTCACAGTGCACTCACTCCCAGGAGATGAGAACCTTAAGCATCACACCTTGCAGCTTGGAGATTTCATCTATTGGGAAAACACAGCTCCAGAAAGACTCTCTTCAACCTCACTGAAAAGGACCTCTATCAGCAGTGCTAGCCAACCCTTGAGCTGCCAAACCTGAGGGAATGGACTCTTGGATTCATGTGACACATCTAAGGGAAGCACCGAACCCTGACTGGACCTACATACCATGTGATCAGAAAGATTTCCTGGAATTGAAGTAGACAACATCTGATGTGACGGTTTTCCCAAGACGTCTGGACCAGGCCTGTTAGAAGGGTAAGGATTCATAGAAGTCTCTCTTTTTCATCTGGACTATTAACTGACTCCGGATTCCTGTCCAAAATTCATGGTTCCTGAATTTTCAACTTGAACACAACTGGTTCCAACAGTTCTTCTGAGATAATAATACTTTTTAAAAAGCCTTTGAAGTTTTGCTGTTTTGCCACCAGCTATTGCTTCACGTTTACACCTGCACTGTATCTCCCCAAATGTACTAGGTTGATTCTTTAATTAATTATGCTCTTGCAGTAATCACCATTCTGCTTTCATAACCTCTTTGAGCAGGGATTTCCAGAAGGTATACATGACTCTGGGTTTGCGTTTCTTTGGGGAACTCCTCTCCCCTAAGTTGGAACAAGTGCCAATAAGTATTTTTAGTTGCCTACTTGCAGATCTAGGATCCTGCTTTAGAACCACCACACAATTTGGCATTGTCACTTTGATTCTGTACTTACTGCCTATCAAATCTCTGTGAAAACAATGTACCCAACAAGATTATATCCAATGCTTACAATCTTGATAAACATGGACTATAGACAGTAATTGCCTGAGAGTTCTCCCTGCTACCCCTCCCTGTTACTCAAATTTGACCTCAGTAGGTTTCCAATCTATACAGTTTCCCTCCAAAGTGATGTCACATCACCCAGGAAAGATCTTTCCTAGCACTAATGGACAAAAGGCCACGGAATTAAGAAAACCTGACTCTTTAAAAAAAGTTTTGTTTTAATGTTTATTTATTCTTGAGAAACAGACAGAGCGTGAGCAGGGGAGGGGCAGAGAGAGGAGGAGACATAGAATCCAAAAGCAGGCTCTAGGCTCTGAGCTATCACCACAGAGCCTGACACAGGCCTTGAACCCATGAACTGTGAGATCATGATCTGAGTTGAATTTGGATGTTTAGCCAACTGAGCCACCCAGGAGCCCCAAGAAAACCTGACTCTTGATCAGCGGTGCCTTTGGAGAAAGATCTTGACCAAAAGGAAGAAATGTGAAAATTAATAAAGGGAAAGCCCACTAAAGTTGAGTAGGGAGGACAGAAGGGGAGACTAAAAGGGGAACTCAAACCACTTAACGTCAGTTATAGGAAGAAACTGTCAATTACAGTGTTACAGCAAATAATCAGCACACAGGAAGAGACAAGTGACACACACTCAGGAGAATCAGAAAAGACTGTTTATTTTGCACGTGCTGGCCCAGTAGAGTCACCTCCAAAGGCTGAGCCCTGAGCCCTGGCACTGGTCTTTTATGCCTGGCTAGCTTCTGGGTACTTGGAAACTTTCTATCAGCTGCACAGGTGGGCAGGATTGCAGGGGGCTCTATCAATTGTGCTACATGGGCAGGTGGCTGATGCAAGAGGCATCCAAGATTACAGAAGCCAAAAGCATGCAAGGGAGGTATTCGGCCACTGACACCTGAGTAGCCTTCTTTATCTGCCCTTGCCAACTTTCCTTCTCATCCATCCCCACCCCCACCCCCACCCCCACCCTTCATTCTCAAACTGCTGTAGCAGCCTTAGAGAAAATCAGTTTGTGGGGGCCGGGCAACCCTTTGCTGCCACAGGAGAAGGGGCAAAGACTGTTCTGGCTTCTTCCTGCTGGACAGGGACATCAAAGGGAGGCATGTGACAGCTAGGGTTCTTCACCATCCAAAGAGAGAGTAGTGATAGCTAGAATGGACCAACTGGAGCATCATCTGGAGTTTTATAGCTTCTAGCCGAGAGGAAACAACCTGGTTAGCATTTTAAGAATACATGGACCAAACAGGAGGGCTATGAAAAGCATTAGGAGTGGACCAGCTGAAGGGAGGAGCCAGGATGCCCAATTCCAGATGTTGTTCCAAGAGTTCCATGAATCTGCTAATTCTTGCCACCATTTGATGATCCTCTCCCTTAGTTGTTGGGCCATATCTCTAACTATCCCTGATTGGTTAATATAGAAGCAGCATTCCTCATCTAGGAAGAGACATAGTCCTCCTTTTTCAGCAGTTAGCAGGTCTAGTCCTCTCCTGTTTTGTATGACTACCACTGCTAAGGAGTCTAATTGATCCTGCAAAACCACCAGAGATTTGGCAACTCGTTCTATGTCATCTGTTAGGTCCTTGGATAATTTATGATAAGTGGTTGAGGAGACTATTCCTCCTATTACAGTGTCCACCCCTGGCACTATTCCTAAAGCAATCAGCAGGGGCATGATTTGAATGGCTCTTTTTGATAAAGTATATGCTGCCAAGGGTACTATAAGAGACTAATTGTTGGGAACAATGTTTATCTGAGGAGTGAGGAAGGCCAGGGTACAGATGACCATCCAATAGGCCAGAAGACACAAATAGGTGTCTGTCCCACTTACAAAGAGAAACACTGGGAAGGGATGACACCAGGGATGTCACTGACTCAGATGACTGAGTTTCTGTCAAGAATCTGGTTATATTGGCTGATGGTCAGATTGCCAACTGGCTCTGTTCCCATTTTGTTTGTCAGGCACCTGGGAGCTGTTTGGGACAGTTCAACTCCAGTTAGTACAGGATTCACCATGTGGGGGTCTAGGTCTTCAGTTAACAGGGTAACATTTATAGTTGCCTGTGTTATCAGAGTACCTGTGTAAAGGCGGAGGGAGGTGGCGGTGTGTGGACAAGCAGAGCCAGCAGGCTCTGGCCAGTCTGGGATTGGTATTACTGAGGAAGCAATGAGTTACGCTCACCATCAGTCCAGATGGGGATCTACAGCAAGTGGTCTACCCAATTCAAGTCTAGGCAGAGGCCAGTAGGTTGGGTCAGAGGTGACCCAACAGGCATAGAGAATGTCAGGGTAGGTCAAATCAGGCAGCCCCAATAGTGTCTCATTTTTATTTTTCCCATCCAGTAAATTCTCCCATTCCTGTTACAGGGAGTGATCCTCCTGGCATTATAACATCTGCCTGGCATGTGGGGGTAAACGGTGGCACAAGGGCATGGTGGTAGTATTATCTCATCCTTTAGGGCTGGAGAAGCAAGGGTAGGAATAGGAGCAGGGGGAGGGAATACAAACAGAAGGAGGAATAGCAGGGTAACGGTCAGGGCAACCTGGGTCTGTAACGTAGGGCTGTTCCTCATGGAGGCAGAAGACGGCAGAAGATCCTTTGACACATCCCTCTGGTTGGGTAGGAAGGTGGTAAGTGGAACAAATACACAGTTGGTAAGAGGATAAGATTCCTTTTGAGCATGTTAGGAACAAGAATGTGCCCAACAGGGATAGGAGACAAGGCTGATACAGCATCGGAGGGAATGATTCCATCCTGAGGGGTAAGAAACAGTTATAAAGGCAGAGAACAAACACACAGAGAAGGACATCAATCACAACTCAAGAGCATATACATCTAAGAAGAATAGGCATCCTGACACTAGTAAGTAGAGGGAGGCTAACAAGAGTTTGTGACTGAGGTGCCAATCTGTGGGTGTAACTTGGGTAAGCCCTACAGTAAAAAGTATAACAACAAGTGGGGCACCTGGGTGGCTCAGTCCGTTAAGCGTCCAACTTCAGCTCAGGTCAAGATCTCATGGTTCGTGGGTTTGAGCCCCACATAGGGCTCTGTGCTGACATCTAAGAGCCTGGAGCTTGCTTTGGATTCTGTGTCTCTCTGCCTCTCTCCCACTCGTACTCTCTTTCAAGAATACATAAAACATTAAAAAAAAAAAAGAGTATAACAACAAGTGTGGAAAGAGAAATAGGGGATGACAATGAAATTCGAGAGAGAATGGTTTGCTGTAGTTCATTTAAGTCGCTTGGTGATTTCCTCAAGCTTCTGGTTACAGAGAGTCCTCAGGTGTTGGCTGCAGACCGCTTATCGTCCGATGTCTTCTTAAGGGTGATCTGTAGATGATTATTCTGGTTAGCAGTTACTTTCCATTCCAAGTGGTTGTCAGG
Source organism: Cryptoprocta ferox (assembly GCA_028646485.1). Taxonomy (NCBI): domain Eukaryota; kingdom Metazoa; phylum Chordata; class Mammalia; order Carnivora; family Eupleridae; genus Cryptoprocta; species Cryptoprocta ferox. Next base: position 51,808,100 of record CM053570.1, on the reverse strand, counting down.
TGACAGATGGGCTGCCTTTACTCGAGAATGGTGGATCAAATCGGTTAGTCCCGCAACCTTCAGGGCTGTGGGCATGGCTAGCACAACTGAATAGTGTTCCTTCTAGGTAGGTTTGAGTGGTTCCCTTTTCCAATCTTCCAATCTAATTCCTAGGTTTGTGAGGGTGTACAGTTATTCCAAGGGAAATGGGTATCCTGTCTGTCACCCATCTATGTATCTCAAAATAGTTTTCTCTAATCCTTGTAGTTGTTTTTGTATTTCTAAATCTCCTAGCTCTGTCAGGCACCCTTGAATTTGACCAGTGGAGGGGGTCATCCATATAGGATCTCAAATGGGGGGAATCTTATTTTTGTCTGGGGTGTACAGCATACTAGAAAAAGAGCTAGGGGTAGTGTATCTGGCCAGGGCAAGTTAGTTTCCTAACATAGTTTTGCCATGGCTGATTTAAGGGTCTAGTTCATATGTTCCACTTTCCTGGAATTCTGGGGCTGGTAGGCTGCATACATGCAGTTCCTTTGGATATCTAGGGTTTTGGCTACATGTTGCATCACCTCAACCACGAAAGCCAGGCCATTATCTGAGCCTGTGGTTAATGGCATTCCATGTCTGGGGATGATATCCTAGCAGAGGCTTAGTTACTTCTCTTGCTTTTTCAGTGCACGTAGGTAGGCCTCAACCCAGCCGGAAAACGTGCGGATGAATACCAGAAGAAATTTGTATCCTCTACTGGGTCTTATTTTGGTAAAGTCTACCTCCAAATCTTCAAAGCATGCCTAACCACAGTGTTGGATTCCCATGGGCCTAAGTAGGGTCTTGTTTGGTGTTATTTTGGGTGCAGAGGAGGAAGCGTTGAGAGATTGAGGCACAGAGGTATGGAAGCCAAGCAATTACATAGTAACAGCTCAATAAGGTTTCAAGGGCAGTTTTTCCTAAGTGGGTGGGCTCATGCTGTTGGAGAACACCTGGTGGGCTAGTTGCTCCAGTATATAGACTCTTTGGTCTGGAAGAACCCACCATCCTTTTTTTTTCTGGCTTCCTTTTTCCTATTGTACCCATTTTGTTTCTTGGATTGTGTACCTTGGGGAAGTTGGCAGTTCTGGGATCAGCATGATTTTTGAGGGTGTTGTTTGTTCTCCCGCTGCTTGTTTAGCTGCGGCATCTGCCTGTCGGTTACCTAACACTGAGTCTTTTTCTCTTTGGTGTCCGTTGCAGTGGATGACTGCTATCTCTCTCAGTTTCCTGATTGCCCTTAATAGTTTTAGGATTTCTTCCCGATTTTTTCTTTCTTTTCCTCCTGCAGTCAAAAGTCCTCTCTCCTTGTACAGACCCTATATATATGTAGAGTGGTGAAGGCATAATGCGAGTCGGTGTATATGTCAGCCTGTCTGTCTTTACTGAATTCTAGTGCTCTCATTAGGGCCCATTGTTCCACTCTTTGGGCTGACCATCCTTGTGGAAGTGCCTTTGCTTCTACGACCTCAAAATCAGAGATGAAGCTGCTGCCATCCGTGAACAGAATGAGATCAGGATTTTTAAGGGCCTGATTGGTTGGGTTGGCTAACAGACCTCATCAAGTACCTCTAGGCAATCGTGCTGTGAGGGCCCTGCCACTTCGGGCAAGAAAGTGGTAGGACTTAGGGTTTTTATGGCTTTCAATCTTATAATGTGGGTTTTCACATTATATTCCTTGATACTGTGTCATCTGAGCATAAGTTAACCAGTGTTGTCCCCTGGCATCCATCAGGTTAATAACTGAATGAGGAACTTTAACATTTACGTTTTGCCCCAACGTGAGTTTGTCTGCTTCCTTGAATAAAAGTCTGGTGGCTGCCAGGACCCTCAAACAGGGTGGCCATCCTGCTGCAACTACGTCAATCTGTTTTGAAAGGTATGCCACTAGTCTCCGTCAAGGTCCAAATTCCTGGGTTAGAACAATCAGGGCCACCCCACTGTTTTCATGCACAAACAGGTTGAAATCTCATGATACATCTGGGAGTCCCAATGCTGATGCCTCTGTGAGTTTTGTTTTTATGGTTGCAAACACCTTTTGTTGATTAGGGCCCCAGAAAAGGGGTGCCCTTTCTTCCCCCTTTAATGCTTCGTATAGGGGTCTGGCTAACACTGAGAACCCTGGAATCCATATCCGACAGAATCCTGCTGCTCCAGGAAACTCTCGGACCTGCCAGTAGGTAGTGGGAACTGGAATGGCATAGACTGCCTGTTTCCTTTCAGCTCCCACCATCCGTTTGCCTTGGGTAATTTTGAAGCCCAAATATTTAATTTCCTGTTGGCAAATCTGTGCCTTTTTCTTTGATACGCAGTATCCCACCTCTGCTAGTAGCCTGAGAAGGGCCCTGGTTCCCTCCCAGCATTGGGTCCGTGTGGGAATGGCTAGCAGGAGATCATCCACATATTGGAGGAGGACACATCCTAGGTCCCATCCCGGAAACCTGGCTAAGTCAGATGCCAGCGCCCCACTGAATAAGGTTGGTGAATTTTTGAATCCTTGTGGCAGTGTAGTCCAAGTGAATTATTCCTTTGCCCCTGTGGTAGGATTTTCCCATTCAAAGGCAAATAGAAGCTGACTATTAAGTGCTAGCTAGAGACAGAAAAAGGCATCCTTTAAATCTAGACACGTGAACCATCCTGCCTCAGAGGGTAGGAGTCTTACTAAAGTGTATGGGTTAGGCAACACTGAATGCAGCCTGATGACTGCTTCATTAATGGCTCTTAGGTTCTGTAAAGGGTGGTAATCATTTGTCCCAGGCTTTTTCACAGGCAGCAGGGGAGTATTCCATGGGGACTGACATCGTCTTGGATGTCCCATTTGAGTAGCCTGTCCAAGTGTGTCTGGATCCCTAGGCATGCCTTCTGTGGGACCATATACTGGCATAATTTGATAGATTGGGCATTAGGTCAATTAATATTGGGGTAGGGGGGTTTGCCAGACCAGGGGGGTTCTCTTCTGCCCAAATTGAAGGGAATTCAGCTTCTAGCTTGGGGGCCACGGTTGGCTCATCGGGAGGGGAAGTATATAACCTCTATTCTTCTTCCCGTGGTATCATCAGGGACAAAGTAATGGGTTGGGCCTTTTCGTTTAGACACAATTGCATCTGTTCATCCAAAGTGAAGGCTATTTCTGCACCCATCGTGGCTAGGAGGTCTCTACCTAACAGGACAGGCAGTCGGGTAGATACAGGAACTCATGAACTATCTGGTGACCTCCAGCTGGCATTGTCGGGACCGCAAAATGGCCTTCAGGTTTGCATCCCAGGGACTCCTATGATGGTATTTCTCAACCCAACAGAGGTGCCACCTTGTCACCACAGAGTATTTGGCCCCAGTGTCAACCATGAAGTCTATTGTCTGGCTCCCTACCTTCATTTTGACCTCGGGCTCATGGAGGCCCAATTGGATAGAGCCTGGTCTTTCCTAACGAGAGTCTGCTCCTGCCAGTCTGATCAGGTCAGCCTCGGGTGGCTCTGGTTGGTAGCAGCTGGGTGGAGTGGAAGTTTTTGGTTTTCCCTTTTGGTGGTTGCGGTATTCATATTTTCAGTGTCCAAATTCTTTGCGGTAGGTACCTTGATCCCATCCCTTCTTTTTTGTTCTTGAATCCCTCATGGTTTCCGCAGCCAGGAGAGCTGCTTTTTGTTTCACTCTTGGTCTGCCTCCTTTCTGGAAGCTCTATTCTGATTTACAAAAACCTTGGTGGCGACTTCCAACAGTTCAGTGGCATTCTTTCCAGCAAATCCTTCCAATTTTTGGAGCTTCTATCTAATGTCACTTTGGGTCTGTCCCACAAAGGCAGCATCGACCATGCACTAGTTTTTGGGGGCTTCTGGGTCGAATGTAGTGTAAACTCAGAAGGCTTCACATAATCTTTCATAGAAGTCAGCCAGACTCTCTTCTGACTTTTGTAGGACCTCAGATACCTTTGCCATGTTGGTGAGCTCTTTGGCCCCTGCTTTTACCCCTTGGAGGAAGGCGAGTCAGTGTCTTTCTAATCTGGCCCTTCCCGCTTCTGTGTTGGGGTCCCAGTGGAGCTCCTGTTTGGGCATAGCCTGTCGTGCCCAAGCTTCAATGTCTAGTTGTCCATCTGGTGCCTGAGTCTGGAGCCATTTTCTGGCTTCAGTGACAATTTGTCAGCACAGAACCAGACCCAAAAAGACTTGACTTGGGCTATTTCCAGCCATTGGTCAATGTATGGGAATTGATCAGGTGGCCAGGGTCCCCTGTACCTTATAAACAGCTCAGAATGTAGGGACATCTAGGGTGTCCTCAGGGGGCCAGATTACACAAACATAGGCCATTCTAATTCACAGAGGGTACATAATTTCCCAGGGGGTGAATCTGACCCCACAGTCACCTGAAAATCCCTTTTTATATTCTTAATTATACACTCCAAAACAGTTGGTTTTGAGGTATTTCCCCCATTCTGGTATCCTAGATGGGTCCCTCCCAATGTACGGTGTGGCAGGACAAACACGAGGTAAGAGGTTGTTTAGTCAACCTGGCAGCTCCCCTTAGGGGGATTAGAGGCCTGTTAGCATTGGCAGGTCAGTATTAACTCCTGACTCAGATCAGGCCCTTGTGAACCTGATTCTGCCTTGGGCCTAGGAGGTCTTCACAGAATTGCAGGGTAGGACCCACTCAGGCTCCCTCTCCCAAACCCTGGAGCACTGGCACTCACACACACATTCAGACAGACTGCACACTCCCACCCAGGACTTCCCTGTTCTATGTGGTGACTGTGCCGCCTGGAAGGTGATCAAGCTCCCCTTCCGCCTCAGGGGCAGGCCTGAACTCAGTCTGAAGTCCCTGGGGACACTTACCGATCTGACGTCCTAGGACAGGCCTTTTCTGTTCCACCTGGAGTCTGTTCCAGCGCAGCGGTGGCCGACTATTGTCGGGCCCGGCGAGGGTCGGGGTCCAGTGAAATCACTGGCAGCACGGCTTCCTTTCCATCGGCTTCCTTTCCATCGCAGGGGCCCGATATGAGTGGCCTCTCCGCTGGCCTCCAACAACGGTGGGTCAAGGGGCCAGTGCGGCTGTCGATTCCAGGCCAGCACTTGGCACACAGGAAGAGACAAACGATATGAACTGGGACCAGTTTATTTCGCACTGGTGCCGGCCCAGCAGAGTCGCCTCCAAAGGCTGAGCCCCGAGACCTAGCACTGGCCTTCTTTTATGCCAGGCCAACTTCCGAGTACTTGGAAACTTTATATCGGCTGCACAGGTGGGCGGGATTTCAGGGGCACAAGGAAAAAGGTTGGGGGGCACTACCATTTGTGCTACGTGGGCAGTTGGCTGATGCAAGGGGCAAGCAAGATTATAGAAGCCAAAAGCATGCAAGGGTGGTATCGGGCCTCGGACATCTGGCTTTCCTTCTCACAGACACCAAAAGAAGAATTTTTACATGAAAGAATCATTAATTATACGTCCCAATAGAGAAAGATGTACACTGCGTCTCCTACAAGATACAGACCACTCCTGCAACTCAGCCAAGGAGAAACTGTCATCGTCACCTTGAACCTGAATTGGCTGTCTGTTCACCCATGGACTTTTGGTCAAAAGAACCCCTCCCACCTTCCTCCTCCTTCTCCATAAAAGAACTTCTCTCCTTTGTTGGACTTACCGATGGTTTTGCCATAGTTTGCATGCTGCGAATTGCAATGCTTTGTTGTTTTACAATGAACCCATTTTGTGCTAGTAAAATAACAGACTTTTATTTTTAACAACATAATATCTACTCTTCTTACTCACAGAGGGGCCCAAGAAAACAACCATGGGTGGGACAGGGTAGATACCTACGGCATTTCGACATTCAGGAAAGCACCACGGCGAGATAAAAGGAACTGAGCAACGTCTTCCTAAAGCAAAGAAACTCCGGAGGGAAGCCCTGGAGTCTGAAAAGCGCGGGCCTGCGGGCGCAAGACGCTGTGTCACACGCAAGGTGGCCCGCCGGAAACACCCTCCCCCTCTACGAGGGGTCCGAGGGTTTGAGGGAGTGGGAGGAGAGTCCAGCTAAGGCCCTAGGACCTCATCAAGTCCCTGTCAGGGCCGCAGAGAACTCTCTCCACTCTAGCCATTCCAGACCCAGATAAATGAGCGGCACAGCCGTCCGTCTCCGTCCTCTGCTGGTTTACCTCTCTAGATTTCTACCCGGACTCTTTGGGGAGGGGCTCTGGTTCTTATTTCCGGTGGCGGAGGGGTGCTGTTGCCATGGTAATTAAAGTAAAGGACAAGGACTGTTGGGCTGCGGTGAGAGGATCGCGGAATCCGTGGAGAGAATTGGCTGCGCTTCCTCGTTTGTGAGCTAGAGTTAGGTAGCGAACAGCTCGCGCTCTCTGTCCCTGCGCCGCGCCCTGGCTCGCTGTCCGGCTTCCTTTTCTCTCACCCGCGTCTTTTATTTCTCTGTACTACTAACGTTTGGTCCGTGTGTACCTCAGATGTACCCCAAAACGCAGTTTTATCGTCGTGAAATACAAAAATAGAGGTTGCCCGAGATCATCTGTTAAATGTCGTGGAGTAGGGCCTGCGACTGGGCGGCTCTGTTTTCACTTGGCCCTTTAGAAGCCTTAGGCGCTTGCTAACACTTTATTTTTCTTGCTGTTGTGAGGCGGGTTATTTATGGAGCCGTTTGCTGCAGTGTGCTCTCTAGGCCCCTGTGTTGGTCTCGCGCTGGAGTTTTAAATGAGGGAGGTTTTCAAGCCTGAGGGGTGCAGTTATATATTTATTTAAGCTTCCGTTTCGTTTCTCGTCACAGAAAGGGAAAGAATAGAATTCTGGAATATTTGTACTGTGGGATTTCCATGTGAGGGAGTCCCCTTATTTGGAAAGAGTATTCGAGGACGATCCTAAAAAAAAAAAAAAACTTAAATTTTAAAATTGCTTGCTGCAAAATGAACATTCATTCTTCCTTTCTTATTGGAACAGTTTTTCACCTCCCACATTTGTGAGGAGATGCGTGCACGCATATGTGTTTAAAACTGATGCTTAATTATAGTGATATCAATTTGCAGTAACCAGACTGTGACACCACATCCCTGTGGGGTCCTTCTAAATCTGGTGTAATATGAAAGTGTCAGGCAGGCAGTCTGTGTATTATAAATAGGGTACTTCATCCATGATAAGCGATTATTATCTTTCTTTCCCAAGTGTAAAAGACCTATATAATTCAAGAAGGTGCAAGTGATTTAGGCCTCCTGAGTAAGAATCCAATGAGTCCTGAAGGGGACCCTACCTGTGTCGTCTTATTGTTGAACTTGAAATATTCAATTTATTAGGTTGGAATGTATTTTTAGAAGTCAAAGCTGGGTAAAATAATGTTGGGAGCTGTTAGACCACCAGCACAATTTAGTGCCTCATAGTAACTGTTGTACAAGAAGCCTTCAGTCACATTAATAAAGAAGAAACCGTTATCAAAATTTACTGCCTCTAGTTAGCAAAAGTTACTGCTAGCTGGGTGACATCTCTGTCCCTCAATTTCCTTATCTGTAAAAGGGGCAAAAAAATACTTGACCACTGTAATAAGGATAAATTAAGATGTATGATAGTTCTTTAGGCCTTATGAGCAGAGGTGCTATATAACTTCACAACATTATTATTAGTGATGAATGCAGTAAAATCTCACAATAATGCTATTAATGGGATCTTAAAAATTGAGTTGTTCAAAATGTGGGCCTACATTATAGAGATGTTGGTGGAATGACCTCATTGATCCTGCTGAGGTGAGGGATGCCACCTGCCAATCACATGACATTCAAATTCTCATTGTTGTTCATTCAAATTCTCTTTTTACAGTTTACTTAGCATTTAGTATGTGCAAGGCCCTATTCTGTATGCTTCCCATGTATTAACTTATTCAGTCTTCACGACAGCCCTATGAAGACTTAACTTCAACTCACATCTTATTTTGAGAGAATAGATGTGTGAATTTCCTTTGCTCTGTGATACTTATTTTGTATTTATATTACATCTTTGCTTTGGCTTTGTTCTTTTGGTGCCCTCATATACACATATATTTTTTTCTATATATATAGTCCATATATAGTTGATTTCTAAATATACGTGCATGTTTATATATATATAACATATATATAACATATATATGTATATAAACATATACATACTGCTGAAGGCTTATTCTAGCTTAGCATGTGATAATTCAAGCATATGCATATTATAATATTTGTCTTTTTTCCCGCATATGAAACCTTTAATGCCTTGATTTCCTCTCCCCCGCCCCCACCCAATTTGAGAGGCAAGGTTACATTTGCATTTTAGGGGATTAACACTGACTAAAATTTTAAAATTATTTTCTAATAGAATGGCCGTCAGTCCAGGAAGAGATGCAGCTTTCTCCAGTCAGAAGTCAGCACTTTCAGAGAGTCCTCGAACAAAGAAATTTCCACTAACCGAAGAAGAAATATTTTATATGAATTGTAGAGCTGCCTACTTAACTGTTTTTAAAAGCAGTTTAGAAAACATTATTTCTAAAGAACAACTTTACTTGGGTAACTTTGTCTTTAAAATTTAAGTATTTTGCTTTATTTGTTGAAAGTTAATAGATCAGAAAGACAGGAATAAGAATTACATAGTTGAATCATTCCAATTTCTTAGGGAAGCTTGAGCAGTGAAATTACTTTATGCTATTGATTTTATAATTTTATTGAGTTATATATTCTAGTAGCTTCAAAATCAAACATTCAGTGTTTATACTGACTAGATTAGTATTTTTTTAAGTTTTTTAATTTATTTTGAGAGGCAGGGAAAGAATTCTAAGCGGGCTTGAAGCTGTCAGAGCAGAGCCTGAACTGGGGCTCGAACTCATAAACCGTCAGATCATGCCCTGAGTTGAAATCAGGAGTTGGATGTTTAACTGACTGAGCCACCCAGGTCCCCCTTTATTAGCATTTTTAAAGTTTCCATCAATTATTTGCTATATATATATTTTTTTCTTTTTTTAATGTTTATTTGTTTTTGAGAGAGCACATGAGCAGGGGAAGAACAGAGAGAGAGGGAGAGAGAATCTCAAGCAGGCTCCATGCTGTCAGCACAGAGCTCAGTGTGGGGCTTGATCCCACAAATCCTGAGATAATGACCTGAGCTGAAATCAAGAGCTGAATACTTAACTGAGCCACCCAAGCACCCCTTAAAATAATATTTTTAAAAATTCTTATTTGGTACTTTAAGATTTTTATTAATAGAATTTAAAACATTTTGGCATCTGAATCACTAGCCTGAATTTGACCTGTACTAGGGAAAATGTAAAGAATATGTAAAAATGGGTTAAATGATTATAAAAGAGAAATATTAGGAAACAGGCAAAATTTTAAGAGTGCTGTTTTTATTTTTTTAATTTTTTTTGAGAGGGGGAGTTGGTCTTTTTTTGATTCTCTCCATTATCATATGTAAAATTTCTCCGGTTCCAGATATCCATCAGACCAATGAATTTTGCCCTTGCCAGGTATATCAAATGATTTGGAGTTCTTTACTCTTGAGAGTGGTAAACAACATTAGCAGATAACACTGAATACTCCTCTGTCAGTTTCATCAAGGCTAATAACTTTATGCATAGAGAAACGGAGTTATCTTGCCAACTTAGAAGCGGTTTCCTTAAATAAAAATTCTGACATTTTTGCAACAATGTCTTGGGTTTGTATGCAATAAGGTCTCTATTTGAGGAAATCCATATTGGGGAATATGAAAATTGAAAAGATTAAAATTTATATTTTATTATAAACTATCATTGTAGGTTTTTTCCTTTATTCTTTTGGATTTCTCTTTGTAATGTTGTAATGATTGAGTTCAGATAATCTAGATTTTTGAAATGTAGTATGAACCAGTGATATCTCTTTCTTACTATGTCTTTCATTTATCTTTCTGCCATTTATGCATATAACATGTGCTATGACATTCCATTTCAAGGATGGACAGAGCAGTACCATTGCCAGAGCTTTAGAGTTCCTTTTTTTCTCAACTTATAAGTAATATAGGTATTGTAGACTCATGTCACAGCCTAAAGTAGACCCTGGCAAAAGATCGATATTTTGTTGTAAATCTTTAAACATATTTATAGTTACATGTTCTTACTGCTATCAGACGTAGTAATGGTCTCCAACTGATTCTAAACTTAGAAGTTAAGTTAGATTAGTAATTAGTAAATTATACCTGTTTCTTAGATAGGAGAATATCTACTTATTGAAGACATGTTTAGCCATAATTAATTTTATTCTGAGAAAGTTTTTTTGGTAATTAATAGTACATTAAAAAAACTGTTTTGTTATTGAAAATAGCAACAATTGTATGCTGACCTGCCACTTGTGACAAAGAGTTACACACCTATTTTCCTAAAGCTGTACAGAAAATAGCATTGTCTGTCTTTTTCTTTCTTTCTTTCTTTCTTTCTCTCTTTCTTTCTCTTTCTTTCTTTCTTTTCTTTCTTTCTTTCTTTCTTTCTTTCTTTCTTTCTTTCTTTCTTTCTTTCTAAGTATTTTCTACTCCCAGTGTGGGGCTCCAACTCCCTGATATTGAGTTGCATGCTCTACCCACTGAGCGCGAAGCACCCCAGCATTTTCTTTCACATGGACTTTTGTCTTCAAATCACAACTTCATTTAGGTCCTACTTGTAGTCTTACCTTTTAAAGGGTAGACATTGTCTGGGGATGGAATCCTAAAACACATGTACCTTTTCCCTGACTCTCTTAATAGATGAATTATGGAATTGTCCATATTTATGCTTGGCAAAATACTTGCGAGAGAGTGTGCACACAAGCAGGGAAGGGGCAGAGGGAGAGAAAGAGCGAGAACCCCAAGCAGGTCCCACGCTCAGCATGGAGCCTGATGTTAGTCTTGTTGCTACGGCTGTGAGATTATGACCTGAGCTGAAATTAAGAGTGGGATATTCATCCAACTGAACCAGCCAGGTCCCTCTACAGCTGTAACTTCTGTTAGCTCTATAAGTCACCCCTAGATGATGATCTTGTTTCCATTTCTGTGCCAAAGTTTAAATTATCTAGGTATGATTCACTGTCATAATCTGGAGGATGGGAACATTCCTCTTAGTCTGTGTTACTAACTGTAAATCATGTTACTAACTGTAAATCATGACTACAGGTAGCAATTTTACACTTCAGGTGTGGACTTCCTATTTAGATTATAAAACTTAGGAACCAAGAAGTTTGAATCTCTGAAAAAAAAAAAAACCCACCTTGTATTATGCTTATGCACAATGAATGTTCAATATAAGGGACTCACAAATGTCTATATTTACTACTCTGGTTTCTATTTCCTTGAGGATATTTTTTTAGTTAAATTATTTTTTATATATTAGTCCTTATTCATTAAATTGTAGACCATCCAGATTATCATTTTTTTAATGTTTGTTTATTTTTGAGAGAGAGAGAGTACAGGTGGAGGAGAGGCAGAGTAAGGGGTACAGAGGATCCAAAGTGGGCTCTGCGCTGAGACCAGCAAGCTTGATGTGGGATTTGAACTCACAAACTGCGATATCATGACCTGAGCCAATGTCAGATACTCAACCGACTGAGCCACTTAGGCACCCCCAGATTATCATTTTTTATAGTGCTTACTGATAATGCACAGATGTTGTGAAATTTCACCTAAGATTGTTAGAAATATCCAATATAAGGTTTTATAATAGAAGTTGTAGCACAATTCAGGACAGTTACACGTTTTAAAATTCTATTAATTCCTTCTCCAGTGCTTAGGAAACTTACCATGGGTTCATTTTAGATAGTGTTAAGTCTTAATATGCAGAGATTTGTTTATGTGCAAATTACCAATTTGCTTCTTTTAAACTGTACAAAATACAAATGTTTAAAGCCATTATATTTTAATGTGTATGGTATACGCAAATACAAAAGCCTTTCTCGCATTGTAATTTGTTGCCTTTCATAAATGTAAGAGCATGCCTTTTAAAATAAGAATGTCTCATGAGTAACTAGTTAAAGGACTGTTTTTAAAGATTCTGGTTGAAAATCAAGTAATTTGACCATTGCATCTCTATAAGGCATACTTCTCTCAAAGTATGTTGACATTCTTGATTTTTAGCAAAGCTATAACTGCAAATTAGATACTATTTGTATATATATTTGACATTTGTGACTTAATTAATGATTAATATTCTTGAAGCCCTAATGTTTAGTAGTGATGAACATTTTAAATAGATACATGCCTTGTTGACAATAATTTTCTCAGATTAATGATTTCCTCATTTCATTAAAGGATTTGTTGGGCCAGAAAAAGTAATAATTTATGCTTCTTGTGGTTATTCTTATGTCCTCAAAATAAGTGGATCGTTGTTTTTCATCTTTTTTTTTTCCTCCAAGCACTTTTACAAAGTAAATTGATGTTATCAGTTACTTAACTGTTACCAGTTAGGTTGAAAACCAACTGCCAGAATAAGAAAAATATATTTAATTCTGGCATTAAATAGATCAAGAATCTGTACCTGGTAACATATATTTTTTCATTTTTGAAAGGCGTACATTGATATCACTAGAGTATCACTCCCAAAGATGTATGTGTACTTTGGTATAATAGGTAATGTAAAATGATGTAAAAAATATATATACTTAGGTACCAATTCCAAATGTTACTATTACTAACACTTGTTTAATTGGGCAGCTCTACAGCATGCAGGAAGAAATCCATCCCAAAAGACCATTAATAAGTATTGGACTCCTCAAACTGCCAAACTGAATTTTGATGATTTTTGTATAATTTTAAGGAAGGAAAAACCTACTTCAAAAGCAGAACTACTAAAATCATTTAAGCAATTAGATGTAAATGACGATGGCTCTATTTTGCACACTGATCTTTATAAACTTCTAACAAAGGTAAGATTTGTGAAATTTTGTAATATGCACTGATGGCAGAACTATTTGGAATCTAACTTTGTCTACCAACGCCACATTAAAAATAGCTATTTCATTGGCAGGTGAAGTGAATCACATTTTGTTTATAAAGTACTTAAGGATCCTTCTGGATGAAAAGTGCTCTGTAAATAAAACATAAAGTATAAAATTGAACCCATGTTGCAGTCCCCTTATGTGCCTTTGCAATTATTTGCTGCCCAGAACTTTTTGTAATTCAGGAATAGGTTCATATAAGTAAAAGAGAAACAAAGTATAAATGGGATTGGGAATCCATTTCGATTCTTGATATAATGTGAGAATTATCATTACTCTAAATTCAGTATTATTATTATTACTGGATCTATGATATATATTGTTGAAATTTAGTAAACTGAAATTGATACTTTTACAAAATTTAATAAGATTGTGAAATTTTGTTATGTGAATTTCATTCTTGACATAATACTCATTCTGAGATTTATAATGAAACCATATATTCAAATTGACTTGTAGAAAAGATTAAAATGAATTTCCACTCTCCTGTTCCCCACATAACAAAGTGATAGTCATGTTGCTTTAAAATAAATCTTGTGTTTTCAGAGAGGTGAGAAGATGACTCGAGAAGAAGTAAATGCTATAACAAGTTTGGCAGATGTAAATGCTGATGGCAAATTTGATTACATCAAGGTACACAAGCTCATGTTAATGTAAATTTGTGTACTGTGTAGAAGAATTTTTAAAGGGGCACATCTTTTTAATATTGGCAATGATGTATTTAATATGTTGTGTGCAAATTGTACTTGAGATTTAATCTGAAGAGTATTGTAATCTGATGACTCCATTAGAAATAAGCAAGGTAAAATACATGCATGTGCTCACACATTACAGACATATACTCAAACATACAGAGTCTTCTCAGAAATATGCCGTTTCTGGGGTGAAAGAATCATAAAAATTATTTAGAACAAACTCAAGTCTGCACATGTCTTATAAAAAATAATAAATCACTTCTCTGTGTAACATTTTATTTTCACTCAGCGTATGACCTCCTCATTGAATCATGGCTGCATTTCACTAGGTCACTTGAGGGTGGTCAATCTGATTCAAGAAAATAAAATGAGTAACCTAGTTCAATAGGAAATATATTCCATCTATCAGTCTATCCCTTGCTTACTAATGTGCATTTGCCTTCTCCCAAATGTATGATTGAATGTTTTACCCACTGGACTACTTTTTTGTTTCCTGTAGTTTTGTAAATTATATATGACAACCAATGAGCAATGTCTCAAAACTACTGTAGAAAAACTGGAGGTTGACACTAAACTGAGGCGTCAACAGTTTGGAAGCCACATTGAAGAGCCCCCTGAAAGGGATCCATCACCAGTACCAAAACCATCGCCTAGAATCATAAGAAAAACTGATCAGGAAGCATTCTCCAATACAGGTATTTACTTTTGATACTAAAGATTTCTTGAATAAGAATGAAGGGTCATAATCAGATAAGTTTTTCCTTCTATCTTAGCTTATCAATGATAAAACAAATGAGAATCCAACTTTTGTTAGCGACTGTTTCTAGACTCTCTCAGCTGTAAAAATCTATTGAAGTAAAATTTTATTATGGAACTTGATTTGGGTATGCTCATTATATTTTATTAAAACTAAAATTTCAGGCTAAAGAGTGACTGACATATTGAAATAAAGAACCATATTAATAGCATCTACATTAAGGACCTGATAAATATGTAACTTCTGACTTTATTTCAATAGGAAGAAAAAAAAGAAGGAAATTAATACACATGCCTTTTATGCTACACTGTGTTTAGAAACAGACTTCCTATTGACAACTTTTCATAATTTGAGACCAAGTACTGTTACTTATTACAGGTGATACCAGGAGTTCTTCACTGGCAACAACTAGAAAGTTCAAAACATCTATTTCCTTCACAATTACCATGGGTGCTAATAGTAACCGAAACTCAAAGTTAACCGAGCCAAATTCAATAAAGGTATAGTATTTTAAATTAATAGGTAAAACTTTTTCTGCAAAAATATTGACATTGTTTGTTAATAACTATTTGGTGTCTACACAGAACCAATAAAGTTTGTGAAGTAATTCTTTGAGATTTTTCTGTGGATTGTAGTATTTCTACCTATAAGCCAGTTTTAATAATTTTAAAGTAAAAATGATGAATAAGAATATTATTAAAGGGTCTTTAATTTGAAAGTGATGTCTTTTCAATTTTTGAACTTGATGAATTGATTATCTGATTACATACTTTGCATAGCAATTTTTTGGTTTTAACAGGTATTTTCCATAGGTATTTCATATAAATAAATCATTCATTCAATATCAATTCCTATGAGAGAAAGACAACAAAGTCACTTTACTAAGTCAATATTTGTGGAGTGTTAATATTGATCTTCTTCCTTTGTTTTCCCTTTTTAGACTCAACCTTTACTAGTTTTCTTTCAACAGAAAATAATAGCTACAGAAATATAAAACATTAACTGGAAACTGCTAGGATACATTAAAAATGTGTACCTAGAGACATCTGTAAAAGGGGGAAAATGGTTATGACCACATACTATAACTGCTGTTAGAAAACTGAACTGATTGATCTCAAGGGCTACATTTTTGTTTCAAATAACAACTCTGTATTTGTTATTGAACTCTGAAGTCCCTTATATCTTTAAATTGCTAGAGAGTGACATTTGTTCTATATTAAAATTTTAAAACATTATCTCCAAGGAATTTTGTTCAGACTGTTTAGGAATCTCTACACCCTAAGCAATTTGGTGTGCATGTCCAACATGTTCACACACAATATTTAGTGTTCCAACAATATTATTTTCCACCAATAGTAGCTTTCTTTATTTTGCAACTAAATTAAATGCTCATAAAATTAACTTCATTAAATAATTGTGGTTTATCTAATTCAAAAGTGTAAGTAATTTTAGCCAGTATAAAGAGAGATAAATATTAATATGGGTTATATTAAAACCATAATACTTTCCTCAGACTCATGCTCCTCTTAATTGGGTACTTACCAATATAATTTTTTTAACATTTATTTATTTGTTATGAGAGAGAGAGAGAGAGACCACTAGTAGGAGAGGGACAGGGAAAGAGGAAAGAGATAATCCCAAGTAGGCTCTGAGCACAGAACCTGACAGTGGGGCTAAAACTCATAAACCGGGAGATCGTAACCTGAGCTGAAATCAAGAGTCAGTTGCACAACCAACTGAGCCACCCATGCGCCCCACCAATACAGTTTCTTTTTTATTTTAATGTTTATTTTTGAAGGAGACACACACACACACACACACACACACACACACACACACACACACACAGTGTGAGCAGGGGAGGGGCAGAGAGAGAGGAAGAAACAGAATCTGAAGCAGGTTCCAGGCTTCTGAGCTATCAGCACAGAGCCCGATGCAGGGCTCGAATTCACGAACTGTGAGATCATGACCTGAGCTGAAGTCAGACGCTCAATGAACTGAGCCACCCAGGCACCCCAATACTATTTCTTAATGTACTTCAGCTCAACAAATATTTACTGAAATGGTAATATATGCCAGCTATTTTGCTTAGTATAAAATATGGGGTTGTCTTAAAAAATACAGAATTTACTGGACTATTAACAATATATCAGGGTAATATAACATAGTATTTCATTTATTCATTTATCCATTCATTTATTCAACAAATATTTTTTGAGTGGTAACTCTGTGCCAAGCACTGTTTTAGATGCTAATTAAGAGCTTTGGATAGAGACAAGCCTATGCTTGAATCTTAGTTTTTGTCACACAATAACTGTGATCTTTGGTAAGTTAGTCAGTAGCCCCTTTTGAGTCTCAGTTTCCCCATCTATAAATTGAGAATAATTATATTTAGTGTGTTTTTTGGAAGATTTAAATCATCTCACATATATTAAGTACATAGCACAGTACCAGGAGTCTAGTAATCACTTTAATAAATGATAGTATAATAAATAGTAAATAGTATTACAGAACTAAGAAATGGCTGTAGGTATTTATATGGGAATGACATGATGAAAGTATGCTTTAAGAACTTATACTACTGTTGTATTGTATGTTGTGTATGTTGTGTATGGAGACTTCAATTTAGGGAGATTATCTGAAAGGCTGATAGAGATATCCTGATATAATATGATATAAAGTGATGACAGATAGGCCTAGGGTAGTACCTGAACATAGTAAGGAAGGGACAGATCTAACAGACAATGCCACAGTTAGTCTATAGGCCACAGTGATTGTGTGACAAAAGACAACTTACATTTTGCATCTAAGACATCAAAAGCAGGGAATGGTGCTGATGACAAGTGGGAATTAGGTAAAAGATGCTAGAAGAATTTAATGATTAAAAGAGGACGCATACTGTCAATTTTTAAATTCTGTGACTCATATAAAATTTAAAGTTTTTGGAAATGCTTCATAGCCTTCATATTATTTACCTGATTTTTTATATCCTATTTCTGATCTTGATTTTGCCCACTATTGTTTGGTCTGATATTTCTTGGATGAGCTGAAATGATTAAAAAAAAATCTGTGAATTTAAAAAATTCTGTTATTCAGCAGGATTCAGTTCTTTGTTTGCATTTTACTTTGAATTCTTAAAATAAATTTCATAAATTTTATATTTAAGTTCATGGCAACTCTGAGAAGTACTTGTTATAAATACGGTTATTGTATAATTTGTTGTAATTGAGATTGATAGAATAAGTTACTAGAAGACCTATTAAATTAATTTTCTCCAAATACCTTAAATCTATTTTAAACAAGTTTGGGTACCTCAGTTTCATGCGGAGTGGAGAATTTTGGAATTGGGATGGAAAAAAGATCTTTTCGGAAGTTAGAAAATTGTTGAAATGTAGGCATAAGTCAGATTTTAAACTGTAAATTCACACAATTGGTAAAGGACATGAATTACAGGAGGAAAATAAGACCTTTTCTATAGACCACATTTAGGTACTTTATCACTTTTCTTTTTTTAATGCTGAATTCTGTTTGCTTAGGTTTTGTAATATGCAAAGAATGTCAGGAATTTTTCTCCAAGAGAAATAGCTTCAGTTGCCAGTCACGATTACAATTAGAGAAAGCCCAAACCGTGAGTTATAAACTCCAGAGATGCAATACTTCTGTGTCCACACCCCCAATTAGAATGTGTTTTAAGTATGTGTATATGTGTGGTATAAAACACATATGTTATACAACATGTATATGTTGTGTATGAATATGTTGTATAACAGTTATGTTTATTTATATATGTTAATATATATAACAATACAAATATAAACATCTTAAAGTAGAAGTGGTTGTCTAAATTTTTGTGAAGTCTCCAAATAATAATGTTGTTACAAAAGTTTCTCATATTTTCAAATTGATGATCAATTCAACTTGTCAATTAGGTGGCAATCCATATAAATTTTTCCCTTTATAAATCATCTATTTAACCTTTTGTTTTTATGTACATTTTATAATTATTTAATAACAAAAAGTTCAATAACTCTTTACCTCTTTGTCTTAATGAAAAGCAAATAGCTTTCTAATAAATAAGTATGTGACATAGGGTATCTTTAAAGAACAGTGACGATGATGATGATGATGATATGTAAGTTCCTACTCTAAGTTTATGCTAGATCCACTGCTTAATAATTCTACCTTACCTAAAACTTTGATGATGATATAGAATTGCCTGTGAAAACAAATTATGTTCTCTACAGTGTCCCAAGAAAAATATAACTTTACTGATACCTTTAAAATTTATGATATGATAGAATTTTTAACTGAACTATTTTCAGTTTGTGTTTTTCAGGATTTCCCTATACATTGTGAATGAAAATAAGTAAAATTTGTATATGACAAGTGAATTAACAGTTCTTCTTCCTTTTATATGAATTTGCCTGAATTGGTAGAATATAGCACCACCTTATGCCCTATATAAGAATTACAAGCTACTATTTTATTTCTGCTTTATTTTGTTAAAAAAAAAACTATCACACATGGAATTTCTTACTCTGTCATTCTAAAATTTTTTTAAAAAACTCAATATCCTTACATTTTTTTCATAATACTCAAACTGTCAACCTTAGTCAATAATCCTTTCAGATTGATTTATTTGAATGAGCCAGCCACTTTATTAGTACTTTTTTCTTTCAATTCATAACATTTTAGTCTAGATTCTAGAGAAAAAGCTTTGTGTGATTGAAAGTCTATTTGTTTTTAAAAAAATTTAGGTTGAATAAGCACTGTGTTGTTAACAATTCCGGAAGATCTTAAGAATTTTAGTGCTTCCTTTTAAGCAGGAGAGCTACAGATTCTCCTAATGTTATTTATTTAGTATTCAAAATCTGATTATTACATTGAAGTTTGGTTGATATAAATAATATGACATTTATCTTCTATTTTATAATAGCTGTTGTTCCACCATATTCCAGTCTTATTAACCATGTATTGTAGTATCTAGGTTGGCTGAATTTCCAAGGAAACATCCAAATTCCCTTCCTGTATTTTCTCTAAAACTGGAATTTAGGAAAGACTTATAATAATAATGTTAACTCACTCCCCAGCTAAAGGCATCTCCTGTAAACCATGGCACTGCCTCCAAGAAATACAATAAACACATGGAAAAATTCTCTCATCTTTGACTTTCCCAAATGTCACAAATTATGTTCACTACCAGTGTACCAGGAAAAATGCATTACAGGCATACCTCATTTTATTGCATGTCACTTTATTGTGCTTCACAGATAATTGCATTTTTTTAAAGTGAAGATTTGTGGCGACTCTGTGTTAGGCAAGCCTTTTGGTGCCATTTTTTCAACATTTGCTCACTTTGTGTCTCTGTCATGTTTCGGTAATTCTCACAGTATTTTAAATTTTTCATTATTATTATATTTGTTGTGGTGGTCTGTGATCAGTAATTATGACCTGCTAAAAGCTCAAATGATAGCATTTTTTAGCAATAAAGTATCTTTTAATTAAGGGATATACATTGCTTTTTTTAGACATAATACTATTGCACACTTAGTAGACCACAGTGTAGTATAAACATAATTTCTATATGCACTGGAAAACCAGAAAATTTCTTTGACTTGCTTTATTGTGATATTCACTTAATTTCAGTGGTCTGGAACCAAACCCGCAATATCTCCAAGGTATGCCTACAGTTTTTAGTTTGTTTAAACATCTTTTTATTTATTTATTGGTTGGTTGGTTGGTTGGTTTTTAAGAGAGAGAGAGAGATGAGAGAGGATGTGCTTGTGTGGATGAAGGGCAGAGGGAGAGGGAGAGAGAGAATCTTAAACAGGCTCCATGCTCAGCACAGAGCCCAGTGTGGAGCTTGATGCCACCCCTCCTGGGATCATGACCTGAGCCGGGGTCAAGAGCCAGATGCTCAACTGACTGAGTCACCCAGGCAGCCCTAAACATGTTTTTATCTGTGCAGGAGGGGGCTGCTCCACCCATGATTAAATGCAAATTTAAGAAATTTCCCAGCTACTAAAATGTACATTTTTTTCAATAAAGAACCCAAATAATTATTTTTATCTTAATATGTCAATATATGGATAAGTTCAAATGATAATGCTTTCTCATACTTTATTATAGTGATTTCATAAACCTGAACTTTCTTTAGTTACTAGCTTTGAAAAAATCATGACAGATATTTAAGTGTGCAAAAGAACAAAATTTTGAATATAGCTGGCAGTTTGGAGAGAAAGTAAGGAGATCTAGATCCAGCTCTGGTTCTGTAGTCAGCATAAGTTGTGACAAGCATCTCCCTTTATTTTTCAAACTTTGATCAATCAAAAGAAAAACCTGGACTGAATTACTTTTTAGACATCTTCTACTTTTAGTATTCTTTAATTCTAAACTAGTATTTCATTCCATTCCAGATGGGTGACTATAAAAAATATATTCATAAAATATTTTAGATGAAATTCCATTTGATAATGCTATAGTCAAAGTTGATTGAAGGAAAACATGTTTTCCATCAGATACCAGAATCTTAGCTCAAACTGTCTAAAAGTATAACTTGTCTAAATACCATGTAAGTACATTTCCTTTCTTCTCTGTAGCAATTGTCATCATCCAAGGTCATGTTGATTATACTAAGGCCAGTTGGCTTTGAGGTAATGTCAGCATCTGTTGTTAGTCCTGAATATATTCCCATCCAACAGATTTACAAGGAGGCCAAATGAAAATCTATATATACTCTTACTCATCATGAATAGTTGAACTTTTGGCTCAAGCCCCAGTTTGAACTTCATTGAGTTATAAAAATTCTGAACTTAGTACCCAGAGTATATTTTGTTTTGGAAACATGGTTTAATGGTAGAAATGTTGATCCAAAAGTCTTAGACTCTAGACCTAGTATTTCTACAAACTCCTTGAAAAATTCTGATTCTATATAATCTCTGGGTACCTTAATTTATCTTTTATTAAAATGACTAATTTATGTCTACCCCTTATTACCTCCTAGGGATGTTGTTGAAATATCATACATAATGACTCGTTTCTGTCATTGGCAATATCTTCACAAAGATGAATTCTAATAATTTAAGGTCACATTTTAATTTCTCAGAATTAAAAGTACACATATCTTTTATACCCCAAAGGTGTGACAGTGCATGTGATTAATGACTGAAAGCTTGAGTAATAGTTCAGCAATATTGGTAATTTCTTAAAATTCAGTTTAAGAATTAATCTCAAAAGAAAACATGAATATAAAAATGGAAAACTTACATAAGTTCTAAACTAACCAAAACGAAAATAAAAGGAAGCAGAAAATACATACATCAAAACTTACAAAGGGTAGTCAATATCTAAAATAGTCAAAAGAATTTATTAAAATATGTAACAAAAATACTGAGTCCATTATAGAGCTACAAAGATAGATGAATATGCAGTTCACAGAAAAGGAGACAAAAATAATAAACACATGGGGGAAAGTTCAACCTTGCTAATCAGAGAAATTAAAATTAATGCAAAAGTTATTACTGTACCATTTTAATTATTACATTATTTTTACTGCATTAATGTAAATTGATACAAAAATCGATGCACTACTCTATACAAAAATGTGCCTAAGAAGTCATTATCCACCACCACCCAGTTTTTCTAATGATAACACTGCTGACCAAGTTTAGTGGAAAAATTATTACACTATACATTGTTGGTGGTATTGTAAAATTGGTATCACTGTTTTACAAAGCAGTATGGAAACACATGCTGCCTTAAAAATATGCATACTTTTGGCCTAGGAGATCTTTTGAAGGGTGTTATTCATGAGAAGAAAAACAGACAAAGTAGTCTTCATTTTAGTATTATTTATGCTGATGAGAAATTAAAAATGACATAAACATCTTAGAAATAAGTAAGTAATGGTATACAAACTAAACGGTTAATTATGGAACCAGTTAAATTGAAAAATCTTGAATATTGCTCTTTCCATAATTTGGCTATTGTAGATAGTGCTGCTATAAACATTGGGGTGCATGTGCTCCTTTGAATCAACATTTTTGTATCCTTCGCATAAATACCTAGTAGTGCAGTTGCTGGGTCATAGGGTAGTTCTATTTTTAATTTTTTGAGGAAACTCCACACTATTTTTTCCAGAGTAACTGCACCAGTTTTCATTCCCACAAACAGTGCAAAAGTGTTCCCCTTTCTCTGCATCCTCACCAACATCTGTTACTTCCTGAGTTGTTAATTTTAGCCATTCTGACAGGTGTGAGGTGGTATCTCATTGTGGTTTTGATTTGTATTTCCTTGATAATGAGTGATGTTGAGCGTTTTTCATGTGTCTCTTAGCCATCTGGAGGTCTTGGGAAAAGGGTCTGTTATATATTCAGCCCATTTTTTCACTGGATTATTTGTTTTTTGAGTATCAAATTTGATAAGTTCTTTATAGATTTTGAATACTAACCTTTATCCTATATGTCATTTGCAAATGTCTTCTCCCATTCCATCAGTTGCCCTTTGGTTTTGTTGATTGTTTCCTATGCTGTGCAGAAGTTTTTTATCTTGTTGAGGTCCTAATAGTTCACTTTTGCTTTTGTTTCCCTTGCCTCCAGAGACATGTCTAGTAAGAAGTTGCTGTGGCCAAGATCAAAGAGGTTGCTGCCTGTTCTCTCCTCTATGATTTTGATGATTTCCTGGCTTACACTTAGGTCTTTCATCCATTTTGAGTTTATTTTTGTGTATGGTATAAGAAAGTGGTCCAGCTTCATTTTTCTGTATGTTGCCATCCAGTTTTCCCAGCACTGTTTGCTGAAGAGACTGTCTTTTTTCTATTGGATATTCTTTCCTGCTTTGTCAAAGATTAGTTGGCCATATATGTGTGTGTCCATTTCTAGGTTCTCTATTTTCTTCCATTGATCTGAGTGTCTGTTTTTATGTCAGTACTGTAGTGTTTTGATGATTACAGCTTTGTAAGACAGCTTGAAATCCGGAATTGTGATGCTTCCAGCTTTGGTTTTCTTTTTCAACATTACTTTGGCTATTAGGGGTCTTCTGTGGTTTCATATAAATTTTAGAATTGCTTGCTCTAGCTCTATGAAGAATGCTGGTGTTATTTTGATAGGGATTGCATTGAATGTGTAGATTTCTCTAGGTAATATAGACATTTTAACAATATTTGCTCTTCCAATCCATGAGCATGGAATGTTTTTCCACTTCTTTGTGTTTTCAATTTCTTTCATAAGCTTTCTATAGTTATGAGCGTACAGATCTTTCACCTCCTTGGTTAGGTTTATTCTTAGGTATCTTATGGTTTTTGGTGCAATTGTAAATGGGATCGATTCTTTGATTTCTCTTTCTGCTGCTTCATTATTGGTGTGTAGAAATGCAACTGATTTCTGTACATTGATTTTATATCCTGCAGCTTTGCTGAATTCATGTATCAGCTCTAGCAGTTTTTTGGTGGAGTCTTTTGGGTTTTCCACATAGAGTATCATGTCGTCTGCAAAGAGTGAAAGTTTGACTTCTTCCTTGCCAAATTTGTATGCCTTTTATTTCTTTTTGTTGTCTGATTGCTGAGGCTAGGACTTCCACTACTATGTTGAACAACAGTGGTGAGAGTGGACATCACTGCTGTGTCCTAACCTTAGGGAGAAAGCTCTGTTTCTCCCCATTGAGGGTGGTATTAACTGTGGGTCTTCCATATCTGGCCTTTAGAATGCCCAACTAAATCTCTTTACTCATTAAACAATGACTCCTCATTTCCTCCTCTTTCTATTCCTGGCAAACACTATTCTACTTTCTTTCTCTGAATTTAACTACTCTAGGTACCTCATTTAAGTGAAATCATGCAATATTTGTCCTTTTGTGTCTGGCTTATTTCACGTAACATAATGTCTTCAAGATTTATATCTGTGCAGCATGTGTTAGAATTTTATACCCTTTTTAGGCTGAATAATATTCCATTGTATGTATATTCCACATTTTGTTTACCCATTCATCCATCAATGGACATTTGGAATCTTTCCACCATTTGGCTGTTGTGAATAATGCTATGAAGATGGGTGTACAAATATCTGTTTGAGTCTCTGCTTTCAATATATACCCAGAAATGGGATTTCTGGATCATATAGTAATTCTATGTTTAATTTTTGGGTGGAACTAAAAAACTTTTCCACAGTGGCTTCACATTTTATATTCCTACCAGCAATGCACCAGGGTTTCAATTTCTCCACATCCTTGTCAACACTTGTTATTTTATGTGTGTGTGTGTGTGTGTGTGTGTGTATGTGTGTTTAATAGCCATCCTAGTGGCTGTGTACCTTCTTTGGAGAAATGTCTATTCAAGTCTTAGGACCATTTTTAAAAAAATATTTATTTATTTTGAGATAGGCAGGGGGGAGAAGCAAGTAGGCTCCCCATGACAGTGCAGAGTGCAATGACTCGGGGCTCGATTTCACGAACCATGTGAGATCCTGACCTGAGCCGAAATCAAGAGTCAAACCACTTAACTGACTGAGCCACCCAAGCACCCCTTATGATCATTTTTTAATTCTGGGGGGAGGGGTGGTGTTGTTGAGTTGTAAGAATTTTTAATATATTCTAGATATTAGTCCATTTTCAGATATATGACTTGCAAATATTTTCTCCCATTCTGTGAGCTGCTTTTTCACTGTGTTGATAGTGTCCTTTGATGCACAAAGGTTTTTAATTTTGATGAAGTCCAGTTTGTCTATATTTTCTTTTGTGGCCTGTGTTTTTGGTATCATCTCCAAGAAATCATTGCCAAATCCATTGTCATGAAGCTTTTCCCCTATGTTTTTTTCTTAGAGTTTTATAGTTTTAGGGCTTACAGTTAGGTCTTTGGTCTATTTTGTGTTAATTTTTGTATATGGTATGAGATGTCAAATTAATTATTTTGCACTTGGATATTCATGTTTCTTGGCTTCATTTGTTGAAAAGATTGTCCTTTCTCCCATTGAATAGTCTTGTAGCCTTGTTGAGAATTACTTGACCATATATGTGAGAGTTTATTTTTGAGCTATCTATTCTATTCCATTCGTCTGTATAGTTGTCTTTTTGCCAGTATCCCACTGTTTTGATTATGGGAGCTTTCTAGTGAGTTTTGAAATCAGGACATGTAAGTCCTCCAATTTTGTTCTTATTTTTCAGTAGCAAAATATTTTGGATGTAGCATTACATGGAAAAGACACAACATAAAAAAATGTTAATTAGAATGTAAAACATAGGTTTTTATGTAAGGGTGGTATTAGGAACGATTACATAGAAACCAAAATAGGATGGTGGTAGAATTATGGGGATTTTTTTTCTGTGTTCTTAAATTTCTAATTTTAAATGTATTTCAGTACTATGAAAATAATATAAAATATGAAAATAATTATCATTTATACAATGGAAAAATGATGTGTAAATACATGTTAGGATAATTTAGCCTTTATAAGAAGTGAATGAGAAATCAACCTCAATGAAAATTATGTTTATTCTCACCTTTTTAGTACCATATTAGATCTTTCTATAATGAATTTATAGTATTTTTTATATTATTGTTAACAGCTAATGTATACCTTTTTCAGTGGCTATCTTAATATTATTAAGGCCTTGAGCTTATTATCTAAGTATTCTTCCAGATAATTTTTCAAAATCATCTTTTATAAAGTCAAAACTCATCACATCAAAACTCATAAATATGTAAGTCGTTAGGAGTAGAACAGAAATATGTTTTACATTATAGGTAGACAAGCCTACTAATGATAAAGTGAAGAGCATTTTTGTACACATTTATGGCAATGGCACAATTTCTCATATATTCAATACAGAATTTTTTACTTTCTCCATAAGGTGTCATCTTCGAGTTTTATTTAATTCTAGTTAAGAGATACCATTTAGACCTATTAGTTTGGACCAGAAGGAATTTGGCTAACCAGGAGATAGCAGAACCAAATGTATAGAAAAGTCTGTTGCAAAACTGATGTTTATCAGCATTTTGCTATGGCTGCAAAACTTATTCAGTGTTATTTTTAAAATTTTTTAATGTTTGTTTATTTTTGAGAGAGAGAGACACACACACAAAGTGTGAGCGGGGGAGGGTCAGAGAGGGAGGGAGACATAGAATCCAAAGCAGGCTCCAGGCTCCGAGCTGTCAGCACAGAGCCTGACGCGAGGACTCAAACCCACAAACTTTGAGATTGTGACCTGGGCTGAAGTCGGCCACTTAACCGACTGAGCCACCAGGCACCCATATTCAGTGTTCTTTTATTTGCCTGGACTTGAAACAGTTATTTGGTTTTCATATTCTTTAACTTTTAAATACAAAGTCATCACTTTTGCTTTCAACATCAGTTTTAGGGGTCCTTACTTAGACATTTTTACTATGTTCCAAGCACTAATCCTGCCCTAGTTGTTATAGCAGCATTTTTATTTATTGCTTTGTTTCAGTGCTTCTCCCACTCTCACAAACTTTATTTTTCTTATTTCTTCTTTCCATTATGTCTTTTCCTAACTTTTCATTATCTAAATTCCACTAATTTTCAAGATATAGTTTATATTGATGCCCACCTCCCCTGCCCCCATCAGTTACATACTATCTTAATAGAGAACCTACAATGTGCCAGGTACTATTTTAGGAACTAGGGTTATTATTTTGCACATATAATTATTTTTTGTTCTAAAAATGTACTACTGTCAATTATAAGTGAATTGTGTCATGCCTGTTTTGTTTTGTTGTTTTGTTTTTTTTTTTTTACCTCTTAATGACGTCGTAAATTCCTGGAGGTCAGTGGCTTTATTTGACATTTCTTATATATCTTCCTCAGGTTTCTCTTTATTACTCTGCATGCTGGAAACATTTAATAAATATTTGAGAAAAAAATTTTTCCTTCATTTCAGGAGTGGCAATGTGTACAATCAAAAGGCTGCTTTTTCTTAGAAGAAGATGGTGAAATCATTAGTCATCAATATAGGATGCAAATACCTCAGAGATCCATGGTTTATCTAACAATTAAACCACTAAACCTGAGTCGAGTTGAAGGCAAGTTTAAGTATTTTGTGTATTTTTTAAAAATATCAATTTATGCCCTCTTTGAAAATAACTTATGTATTTGGTACCCTTAGTGAAGAAAATAATCAACCTAAGAAACATGGTGACATACAGTTAAAGAAAGAAAGCATTAGTTTATACTTTGACTGTGTTATCATACTTTACAATGCAAGTAAGTTGCTTTTTCTGTATATTTAAAGCATGTTTTATTTTAATTCCTTTAAAAACAAGAACAAAGTGTATCCTGGTTTCTTCATGACATGAATTAACTTTTTATTTACTAATTAATTTTTAGCTTTTCCATTTGTCCATTTTTAAAATTAATAAGTTTAAGAAGAGTTCTATAGGAACATAATTTGGGGTAATATGAACTGCAAATATTTTTGAATACCTTCAAAGTCCTATGTCCTATGACTTAAACAATCATTATTAATAATGTTTGCATTCATTATAATATTCCTTTTCTGTATATAAATGTTAGATACAAATTAATTTCTTAGTATCTAAAATGGTTATTAGTGGGGCGCCTGGGTCGCTCAGTTGATTGAGCGTCCACCTCTTGATCTCGGCTTAGGTCATGACCTCACAGTTCGTGAGTTCGAGCCCTGCCTTCGGCCCTGCACTGACAACGCAGAGCTTGCTTAGAATTGTCTCTCCCTCTCTCTCTCTGCTCCTACCACACTCGTGCTCGCTCTTTTTCAAAATAAGTAAATTTATTTTATTTATTTATTTTAATAAATATTAAAATATATTTTAATAAATATTTAAAATTTTTTAATAAAAATAAAATGGTTATTTAATTTTTAGTTAGTGAAAATGTCTATAAAGGTGCTTTCCCTAAAAATCTTTAATGTTGATTTTTCTAATATCAATTTTTTAAATTATTTTTACATAATAATAAAATGTTTGTTTTATTACTAGAGGATTCTTCCCCACTTTATTCTTCTTTCCTCCTAAGGTAGAGATTCCAAAAGTTTTTACTATACATCTTGTGAGATTTTTATGACATTTGGTGGTTGATACTTTTTATTTATTTTGAGAGAGAGTGTGCAAGCAAGGGAGAGGGAGAGAGAGAATCCCAAGCAGGCTTTGCACTCTCAGTGTGGAGCCCAACCTGGGGCTCAAACCCACGAACTGCAAGATCATGATCTGAGCCCAAATCAAGAGTTGGACGTTTAACCGACTGAGCCACCTGGGTGCCCCAATGGTGGTTGATATTTTTAAATGACAATTGGAATGATCATTTTTTCAGATAAAGGTATCAAGATAGGCCTGCATATTCATTGCAGATGTTAATTCTCCATATTCTTAAGAAGAAGATCCTTTATTCACATATTTATCAAATATTTATTGAGGGCCTTGTATATCAAGTATCATTTTAGTTGCTTAGGATACATCAGAGTACAAAAAAGATAAAAATCCTTACCCTTATGAGCTTACATTCTAAACTTTTTTTTTTTTTTACATTTATTTATTTTTGAGAGACAGAAACAGAGCACAGGTCGGGGAGAGGCAGAGAGAGAAGGAGGCACAGAATCCGAAGCAGGCTACAGGCTCTGAGCTGTCAGCACAGAGCCTGATGCAGGGCTTGAACTCACAAACTGAGATCATGACCTGAGCCAAACTCAGATACTTAAGCAACTGAGCCACCCAGGTGCCCCGAGCTTACATTCTAGTGAGGGAAACAACAAATAATAAGCATAATAAATAGTAAATGATGTGGTATGTTAGTAAGTGATAAGTGCTATGGGAAAAATACAGAGGGATAGGGCATTATGAATGCTGAGGGACTGTGAGTTGCCATTGAAATGGAGTGGTTGGCGTATGCTTCATTAAGAAGTTGACATTTGAGCAAAGACTTTGAAAGAGGTGTATCAGTTTTCAACTGCTGCATAATAAATTACCCCGAAACCCACAGTGGCTTGAAACAATTAAACAACTGTTCACTCATAAGCAGGTTTGCTAGATAGTTATTTTTGTTTGAGCTAAGCTTTGCTTTTCTCTGTAGGATTTATGCATGCATCTGTGATCAACTGCACGTTAGGTCATAAGCTGGCTTTACTGGTCTTGGCTGGGCTTTGTCCTCTATATGAGGTCTCAGCTGGGACAACTTTAGTCTACCTCATATAATCTCTTACCTTCTAAGTGAGTTAGCCTGGACTTGTTGTTTTGGTGTAATAAGGATCTGAAGGAAAAAGCAGAAACACATAGAGCTTCCTAAGGCTTGGGCTCAGAACTGGCACGTTACTTCTGTTACATTCTATTGTTCACAGCAAGTAATAAGGCAAGAGAAATAGACTTAATCTCATGATGGAGGAGCAGATTCACATTCCAATGGGCTGTGGATACAGAGCACCCATTTCTGCTGTCTTCCACAGATGGGAGTGGATATAGGGCTGGTGGAGGAGATTTGTGGAGAGTGGTGAAGAGTGCAGGTGGCAGAGCGTTCCACGTAGAGGGAATTCTCTTTCAGAGGCTCTGAGGTGAGAGTGTGCCTGAAGATAGAAGAATAGCAAGGTTGACTAGAATGGCTAGAATGAAGTAGGAGATGAGGACAGGGAGGAACCAGGACAAAATCAGGTAGAGTTGTTTTTGTTTGTTTGTTTTGGCCATAATGAAGACTTGGGCTTTTACTCTGAGAAAAATGCAGAACCTTAGGAAGATTTTTCCCATGGCTGCCCTCACAATTTTCTCTGTATCTTTAATTTACAATGGTTCGAGTATTGTCAGGGTGCTTTTGTTTTTCTTGTTGACGCTGTAATTGTGGGGTTTGTTCATTTGTAATTATCCTGCTTGGATTTTTGGCTTATTGTCTTTCATTATTTTTAGGAAAATTTTCATCTTTATTTTTCAAATTTTTCTTCTGTTCTCTCTCTTCTTCCACTTGTATGGTGCCTGACATCTTGTCTTCTGTGCTGCACCACAGATAAGCCAATGCTTGCATCTCATCTCTCCTTGGAAGGGTTTGTCTTCCCTTGGATTTCAGGCTACTTCGTTGCCCTGGGACCTTAGCGCTGATGGGTTCAAGAAAAAAGTAGAATTCTCTAGTTCATGTACTTTTTCTTATTGTTAGGGTGGGAGCAACACTATTCCAACTCTCAACTCCATGAGAGGATTTTGAGTAGAGACAGGACATAATCTGACCTATTTTAACAAGAGCAGTCAGGTTGCTATATTGAAAACAGACTGAAGGGTACCCAAGAGAAAGCAAAGTTCTAGGAGGGTACTGTTGATGCTTTGAACCAGGAATGTAGACTCAATAAGAAGTAAAGATCCTGGATATATTTTGAAGGTTAAACCATATGATTTCCTGAAGATTGGTTATGATATGTGAGAGAAGAAAAAAGTTAAAGGTGACTTCAAGCTTTTTGGCTTGACTGGAAGGTTTGGCAACTGGAAGGATGAGTTACTATAAAATGAGACTGAGATAGAGAATATAGTTGGACAGGGGTTTTTTAAGGAATTGGGAAAGGTCAGTTTTAGACATAGAAATTCAAGTGGAAATGCCCAATAGACAGTTGGTTATAGGAGTTTAACATTCGAAGAAAAGGTTCTAGCTAGAGATATAAATTATGGAGTTGTCAGCACATAGATGATGTCTAACATCCTTTACTCCAGTGCCTCTCCACAGGTAAGCTAGTATTTGAAACTCAGCTCTCCTTGAAAGAGTTTGTTTTTCTTTGGATATCAGGCTACTTGGTTGCCTTGCAACCTCAGCTTTCTGATAAATTGAAGAAAAGTTAAGATATTTAGGAAATGTGAATAGAGAATATTTCTAGCAAGGTTACTATATATAGTTATAAATGCTATGATATTTCTATATAACAATGAGATGTGTATTTCTTAAAAAAAAAAAATCCAAAGGGGAAAGAAACCACTAACTTCTTTTTTAGATAGGAAAGAGTAAGTAGTAATTGCTTATTTTAAGATGTTTGGGGTTTTTTTTTTTGTTTTTAGGAAAACCATCCCCTTGGTTATCAGTTGATACCGCCTTATATATTATTAAGGAAAATGAGAGCCAAGCAAGTCTACAACTCATGTATTTTACTGAACTACGAAATAGAGAAGTATACATATTTATATCCTAATGTTTAAAAATATAATATGAACTCAAGTTTGAGGAAAATACTAGATTTTCTGTATTTGTTTGTATTTAACTTTTGTATCTTTCCCTCCATTTAGGGTATATACAGTATTTAAGCACGATGAATATTAGATGTGTTTTATTAATTGTGATGTATTTTCTCTTGATTGCTGAGAAAGAGCTGAGGATTGGCTTCGTACTTATAAGTTAAATGGCATACTTCACTTTCTTCTTCTCTAAATGCCCAGATGCCTCACATGTGAACAGTTTTATGTAATATGCAATCAAAATGATTGATGCCAGTGGATTTTTGTCCTAAATACAAGCAATTCAAGACTTTGGAAAAGTTGCTTTAGATGTTTGTCTTACTTTATATTACTACTGCAAAAAAGAAAAACTTCAAGATTACTATCCTCAGGCTTGACTCATATTATAGGATTCAAAAATAGATTGATCTGAAGAAATGGTTTTAAATGATTTTATATGTTGCCCAGGGGGTTGTTCTGATCTTTCCTAATTATATATTTACTCAGAGGCCAAATATGTGAGGCAGATACATAAATGTGGCTATTTATTTTATGAGGACTACAAAATACATCTGCTACACAACAACAGGAATAATACTATTCAAGGGCTTACTGCAATATCATATTTAATCTTTATATAGGTCCAACGACAGACAAACATTTCCCTGATGGAATGTTATATAAAAGTCTTTATTGTAGGCTTCTGAACAGACAAGAATAGTTATAGGCAAGAAACAAATAAAATGACAGAAGTTAATGTTTTGACGAAACTCTTCTTCAGAACTGACTGCAAAGTTAGGTTCAAGATAAAGCATTGTCTAAAACAATAGCTTTTCCCATTTTGTTTTGGATAAAATTACTTTCTTATGATACTGCATATATAAAAATGTTAGTACATAGCAAGCCCGTAGTAAAGTTTGAAAGAGTTTCTATTTACCTTTTTATTGTATTGGCTCTCGTTTTTCTGTAATATGTCATATTTACAAAGGATTTTTAGTTTTAGTTTTAGCTTCACAATTATTTTCTTTAAGAAGAGTTTTGTGTGCATGAAATACTTTCCATTTGCCATCCACAGTGGAAATTCAAGGTTATATGTGGAGATAAGGGAAGTTCATAGGATAACATTTATTAGGAAGCAGCAAGAACTGCTTTTCACTTCTAGGTTTCAGACTACATCTGGCCACTTTACAAGATTATGGCTTCCCAAAGAGGGGTTTGGTCAATCTTTAGCCTTCAATGACCCTAGTTTTATTGGATTGCTTCTTGTATCAAAATAGAACATGGTCACTTTAGGATGATTATGGTTCCTCTTACTTGTGAGGGCAGAAACAAAACCCAGAATTCAGATAAGCAACTTTATTTTGTGTAGGAGTCCCCAGGATGACCTAAAATACATCTGCATTTTGAAAGTTTTTGGACACAATTCCTGACAGAATTTCCTAGGGCTATTCTGTGCTGAAGGGCAAATAGCTGTTTGCTTAGCTGTTATACATAACAAGAAAATGCTTAGATTTAATATATTTGACAGATATAACCCCTAGGTTTTATAGGTGGCTGTTGGGTTCCAGAAAGCACCTAGAACATCCACAGGGAGATGTCATTATGCTTTCTTTTATGAAACTGCAGAATAAAATGTTTCCTATGTGTCCTGTCACTCATTGTAAATATACTGTGATGGAAAAGAATTTTGTATAAGGTAGGTTTATCTGGGATTCTGCCATCTTGTTTTATAGTCCATATTACATAAATAATAGTAATATTGCAGTGCTTCTGTCTACATAATTGGATTCTTGAAATATATTTAATTTTTACTATTTTAAATCTGATTTACAAATCATGTATATATATATATTTTTTTTAAATATAGTTATCAAATTGGTTTCCATACAATACTCAGTGCTCATCCCAACGAGTGCCCTCCTCAGTCTCCATCACCCATTTCATGTATTTATATTTGAATCAAATTAGGGAATTGTAAGATTATTCTAAGATCTGTCTCCTTGCTTCCTGTTGAAGACAGTTGCATCACAAACATTTTTGAAGATTATTGGGAAAGGTTTAGAAGTTATATAACTTTTTACGTGTTACAGTTTTAGGCATTTGTTTTTAAAATATACTAAGAACTACATCTAATGATCTTGTATCAGGACTTCCATTAATAAAAAAGTTTTGAAGCCTGTAAAAGATTGATAGAAGCATAATAGAGTTGGTGAAAATGGATAAATTGCTTCTAAACTTCCCTTTCAGAAGACAGATGAAAAGTCATTAAGACTCACGATGGTTGTTGTTTTTTAATTCTTTTGAGAAAAGGTGTTTGGGTGGACTGGTGAACTAGGACCTGGAATTTACTGGTTAATTCCTTCCACAACTGGCTGTAGGCTGAGGAAAGAAATAAAACCAATAACTGAAGAAGCCCAACTTGTATATAGAGATGAAACAGGGGAACTACTTCTTACAAAGGAATTTAGGTAAGTTGTTTATTAAGTTAGAACTATAAAATCTAGACTGGTTATAGATCAGTAGTCTGTCTTCTGTCCTTTCCTTTGGCCAGCTGCCAGACCACCCGCAGATTCTAATTCAATAACTCAGCTCATTCACTAGGCATCTGAAAGTGATTTTCCCTTCATGAGTCTGGGATTGCCACTCATTTTTGAGTTTGGCAAGTCAAGTTGAGTCACACATCTACAGATTTCTACCTGACTAGACACTTCCTTAGAAACAGTTACTGCTAATTGCACCATTAATTTAGATAACTGTCAAATATGAAATCCAAATACTTAGGTAGTTTCCTCATACCCGAAATATATACAATAATATCTGGTAGAAGAGGAAGAAGAAAGTAGATTGGAGAAAAGAGAAAAGAATTATGGATTTATTATTCATTTAGTTCCTACTATAGGCTGAGATACTGTGGTTGTTTTAGAAGCTTGTTTGTCTCATATTAGACTGAGTAAAAAATATATTTGGATACGTTAAGTTCACAAAAACTGTTTAATGTCTTGATATTACTTCCTTTTGAAAGTTGTCCTCATAGAAACCTTCAGTCTAGTTGCCTTGGAGACAAATAATTTTCTATTTTTAATTTTAGGTCAACTTTATCAGATATATTTGAAGTAATTGATTTAGATGGAAATGGTCTTCTTAGCCTTGAAGAATATAATTTTTTTGAATTGCGAACAAGTGGTGAGAAATGTGATGAAGATGCTTGGGCTGTCTGCCGAGGTAAGCACTTTTCTTCTTAATAGATACATAAAAAAATAGCACCCTTTCATCCTTAAGAAGCAAAATGTGTAACTTCTCTATAGAATATTGTTATAGCAGTTAGGACAGTTAGAAAATAGTAGCATGGTATATAGATCATAAACATGTAAATATTTTCCTTAAATTGATAGTTGGTATAATATTCAAGTTGAAGGAAATATCAATTACTTAAATGTAATTTCATTTTTAGCCTGTGTTCTTTGGATATTAGAATGGAAAAAACTGTCTCAACTCTTGGTACTAATGGGATGGAAATGGTCAAGAGCCCCAAACTGTGCCCAGAAGAGGGCAGCAAAGAGCTAAAAGGCTAAAGTTTGACTAAAAATTAAGCAGTTTCCAGGAAATTCTTTATATATGTTAACAATTCTTTAGTGTTTTTTGTTTTTTTGTATTTGAGTTGAATTATGAAAGCACCTCAGTGGTGGTATGGAAACCAAAAATACCATGATGGGCAAAGAAAACTATTGAGAAGGGGACAAATTCTATTGTCTTTTAGAAGGAGTTTGGGAAGAGAGTAGGGCTTATGTATTTAAACCAAGGACTAAAAGATCAAAGGGGAAAACCAAAAAGCCATAGCCAACTGTAGATCACAAAATAAAAAGGCCAGAATGCCGTCAGGAGACAAATTAACTGACATATTGCTGTCACTAGGGTAGTAATGTGTCCTACTCCTTTGGTTCTTAAAATTGTCTAAGCTTGGCAAAGTCAGTGAGTCAGGTGGGAGTCTGATAAATCTGTTCATCTAAACAGCAAGTAAGGTAGAAATATTATTAATACAAAGGTTTTTAAGAATATATCTCTTTTTAACTGAAAGAGATATACTATATAAACTTAATATAGTATGCTCAGCAATAAGAAATGGATATTGATTTATACTATTAAACTTAAAATAAGAAGATTCATAATATAGAGAATATTATTCTTAGGAAGATATAATCATCTTATAACTTCGAGAATACAATCTTTCAATTCTCTATTGTAGCTCTAGAACACATTCAATAAGAGTGAATCATACTGACTTTTTTATGGTAAAGTTTTTGATAAATAAAATTTGTTTAATAATTTAATTAAATTGGTAGAATTGATAGTTAACATTTTTTGAGAATTTATCTCATACCAGTTGGCAGCACTCTATACAGCAACTCTCTGAGGTATGTACTATTGTTATTCTCATTTTACAAATAAGGGAACAGAATCAAATAGGGTAAGTCACTTGATCAATGTTTTATACCAAGAAAATTTCACAGATGAGTTTTACACCCAAGCAGTTAGACTCCAGAACCTTGAATACCCTGCTACAAAAAAACCCCCAAGAATGGTTGACTTAAAAAATAATTTGGAGGGAGAATGTCCCCTGCACCAACATCAGTATTACTGCAAAGAATCAGGCTTTTTTAGGTTCTGAAGTTTTTATTCTTCTAGTCATACATAATATTAATTTTATCCATCTTTCTTCTTGATAATAGAATGTATTATTTATCTGTAAGATCATTTTAATAAACTTTTTATACTTACAGGTGCCTTAATTTTTATCATTTTTTATTAATAGGCTTTATTTTTACAGCAGTTTTAGGTTTACAGTAAAGTTTGAATAGATCTTCTCCTCCCCTCTACCAATTTCCCTTATTTTTTAACATCTTGCATTAGTATGATACATTTGTTAAAATTGATGAACCAATACTGATGCATTTTTATTAATTAAAATCCATAGATTATATTAAGGTTATATTGTGCTGTACAGTTCTCTGGATTTGGACAAATACATAATGTCATATACCTGGCCGTATAGTATCACACAGAATGATTTCATTGCCCTCAAAATCCCTTGTGCTCTACCTAGTCATCTATCTATTCAGCCCTTCAAACCACTGGCAACCACTGGTCTTTTTACTGGCTCTATAGTTTTGACTCTTCCAGAGTGTTATATTGTTTGATATCTTGCAGTATATAGCCTTTTCAGACTGGCTTCTTTCACTTAGCAGTATGTATTTAGATTTCCTCTTTTTTGGCTTGATAATTCATTTCCTTTTAGCACTGAATAATAATTACTTTGTATGAAAGTATTCAGTGTGTTTATTCATTCACCTGTTAAAGGACATTTTGGTTGTTTCCAATTTTTGGTAATTATAAGCATAGGTACTATAAATACTCATGTGCATATTTTTGTGTTTACATAGTTTTCAACTTGTTTCAGTTCATTTAAATTGAATAATTGCTGGTACAGTAAACCTGTGCTTAACTTTGAAAGAACTACCAAATTGTCTTCCAGAGTGGCTGTACCATTTTGTACCTGTGGCTCCACATCCTTGTCTGCATTGTGGTATTGTTAGTCTTTTTGGATTTTAGCCATTCTAATAGTTGTATATCTTGTTTTAATTTGCAGTTCCTTAATAACATATGATCTTCTCATATGCTTAATTACTATCTGTATATCTTCTTTGGTGAGGTGTCTGTTCAGCTTGTTTGCCCATTTTTTGATTGAGGTATTTATTTTCTTACTGTTAAGAGTTCTTTGTATATATTGGATAAAAGTCTTATGAGTTCTGTTTTGCAAGTATTTTCTCTCTCTCTGATTTGTCTTTTCATATTCTTAGTAGTATCTTTCACAGAGCAAAACTTTTTAATTTTAATGAACCACTTAACCATTTTTTCCTTCATGTGTCATGCTTTTGGTTTGTGTGCTTTTGGTGTTGTATCTAAAAACACATAGCCAAACACAAAGTCACCCAGATTTTCTCCTGTTATCTTCCAAAAGTTTTATAGATTTGTGTTAGGAGTCTGTGGCCCATTTTAGTTAATTTTTGTGGAAGATATAACATCCTTATGTACATTTATTTTTTTCCCTGTGAATGTCCAATTATTCTAGCACTGTTTATTAGTAAAACTATCCTTTCTCCTTTGAATTGACTTTGCTCCTTTGTCAAATATCGGTTCAGTATATTTATATGGGTCTATTTCTGGGCTCTCTGGGTTCCACTCATTGTCTCATCTTTTGCTACTACCACACTGTCTTGATTATGATAGCTTTAAAGAAAGTCTTGAAGTTGGGTATCAATGAATTTATAAAAAGTTAATGGAGGATTAAGAATTTTAACTTTAAAAAAAAGAATTTTAACTTTTATTATTTATTTCTTATTTAAAGAATTTTAACTTTTAAAAGTCTGATAGTTTGATAGTCTCTATATTATAGTGTATTAGATACATTTTCCTTGACAGTAATAATTTGTGTTAATATCAAATGTTTTTTTCATCTTTCTTTATTACATGGAAGCTCCATCCTACGGTTTAGCAGCTACTATTTCTATGATCTAATTTAATCTACATTTACTTTTTTCCTTGCAAAATTCTGTGTCACTTCCTAAACTCTGTAAACCTTTTAAACCATTAGTCAGTCAGTCAGTTTTAAATAGTTATGTCTCTGCTGCTTTTTTCACAATGATACATACAGAAGAGATATCTCAAATAAAGAGTACCCATTTCCCTTGGCTATATTACAGTTGGAAGCAAGAAAATAAAATATTTCTTATTGGGCATTTAACAGAATATAATCCATAATGACTAGCTATTTATTATTTATATTATAGACAAATTCAGGAATTACACATGCATAGATACTTTGAGGTGAATTTAGTTTTGCTTACAAATAATGTTAAAATGGATTTATTAAATTTATTAAATAATAATATTAAAATAGATTTATTTGTCCAGGACATTCATTCATAGCATACAAAGTGTTCCCCATTATCTGTCAGATTTTTAAGGACCAGGGGACAACTTGGTTAAAATTAGACTAATTAGGCATATAGCAGTCCCCTTAAATCTGGCACTATCCACATCTCCCTTTTGAAACACCATTAATTTGGGGGTATTACATCAAATTCATCCAGGTTCTGCTGGCTTTAAGGGGTAAACATATAGGAAGCATTTTAATTTTTAAAAATATATATCAGTATATACTTTAAATAAGCAAGCAGGTTGGGACTTACCCAGAAAAATAATTTCCTCTAATTTCAATATATTTATAATTTATAACTTCCGATTTATTTTTAAAACCAAATCATGTACTGTGATGGTGCTTTATGCTGAGTTGCAGGAAATTAAAAAAATGGTATCTCACTAGCATGTTTTGAGCCATTCTCATTCCATTTTTATATTGCTCATGGATTCATAAGGCCTCCATTAAAATAAATATTTATGAATAATATATAATAGATCTTTAAATGTATGAGTTTTAAAATTATGTAAGAAGGAAACTTTTGGTTGCTTTAACAGACAATTTTGATACAAAGAAGAATGAACTAACAAGACAGGGCTTTATGGATCTCAATCTAATGGAGGCCAATGATCGAGAAGGAGATCCTCGTGACCTTTGGGTAACTCTGCACTCAATGGGCTACAATAAAGCTCTGGAATTGACAGAGGTAAAGCAATCTGAAAGTTTTGCAGTGGTTCTAATGTACATAGTATTTTACTCCACGAACAATTTCCTGACACCTAACGTTTGAATTGGGCACTCAAATCCTTGAACTTTAGTATACGAATGAATTGTGGTTACAGCAGTGTGTTTGTGCTAGTTTGTGCAAGTTCCTATTGTTACCTTAAATTTAGTTACTGCCAATATTTAAATCATTCAGGCATAAAGGAGTTTGAGCATATAATATGGGGGGAAATTTGGTAATTAAAAAAATCCTATTTTTTAATTGGTGGCAGCTATTTTAGTTGCTAAAGTCTCGTTTCTATAGGGAAATGAATAAAGCCTATCTTAGAATAAGGGGGAATGTGTCTGTATGAGAATTAGCATTCTGACCTTTTGACAAAAGATACTCCTTGGGTTATTATTTGTAAAACACTTGGGATGGTGCTTGGCTTATATATAGCACTGTGTATTTATTAGCTATCATTATTAAGACTTCGAGTGAACTGGAGAAATAATAAAAATGAAGCCTTACTTCTCAAAGTCTATATTTTGTGTCAGGTTTAAAATAAAGAATTCAAGAGTTTCAAGCCATGCATCAGGTAACAGTACATTTGTTGTTCATATTCTTAAAAATAATATCTGTCCTTCTCTAAATAAATCAACTTAGGAGGGTAACACTAGCTTCAACACACTTTAAATATTGGGGGTATTGAGACTTTGGTTTAATTCCTAGCCTTGATATCATTGAAAATCCCTCATAAACACCTTTTCTGAGAAGTTCTGAGAATAAATTTTTGCCATTTTTATTAATAGGAGGTGAATAGTTACAATAACTTTTTATATCCAACTTTATTCATTTTTTAATGTTTATTTGTTTTTGAGAGAGGGAAAGAGCGCACATGAGCACGTGTGGGGGAGGGGCAGAGGGAGAGAGAGAATCCCAAGCAGGCTCCACACCGTCAGCACAGTATGGGGCTCGATCTCACAGATCATGAGATCATGACCTGAGCCAAAATCAAGAAGCAGATGCTTAACTGACTGAGCCACCTAGGCACCCCTATGCTTTCACTTAAGAAGAGAAATTAGTTAAGAGCAATTTAAGACATTTTATAGCATTTACTGATGTCAATGACCTTTGAAACCATAGGCAAGAAGTATTTCTGAGATAAAACTTTTTATTTTTAAGTTTATTTATTTTAGAAGAGAGAAAGCAAGAGAGTACATGCATGAGTGGGAGAGGGGCAGAGACAGAGGGAGAGAGAGAATCCCAAGCGATTTCACGCTGTCAATGCAGAGCCCAACACAGGTCAGATCATGACCTGAACCAAAATCGAGAGTCAGATGTTTAACCGACCACCCATGTTCTCCTGAGATAAAACTTTTTAAATTTAAAGTTTATTCTTCATTTATTGAAAAGTAATATAGAAACACCATTGAAAATGTAAAAGGTAAACATATATATATGTATATATATATATGTAATGAAAATGTCAAAGGAATAAGAGACCACTTTTCAGTAACTGAAATAAAAATACAAAAATGAATTGATTGTTTACTATAAGGGAGTATGCTTGTCAGTTATAGTCTGCACTCAGAGCAGAATGTTCCTCTTATTTATTAGGGAAGAGTTTTGAGGAAGCATGGTTATTCAGGTGAGACTGTTGATTGGTTGGCACTCAGCAGTGTTATTTATTCACATCAGTCTGTCTTGATTGTTTGACTTTCAAAAGTGAGGATCTGATACTGGTGGGCTTACAAAAATGTGTTTATTGAGATGAGTTTTTGCAGATCTTTAGAACAGGTTTAAAACTAGTTTTGATGACTACTCATCATGACAACAGAATAGTCAGTTGTTTCCTAAGGTTGTGGGAGCTTTTTAATTTCCAGCTTTCCCTTTTAATTTTCATTCAGTTAAAGTTGTAGAAGAAACTGTCAAAGATTCACTCAGCCACTATTTTTGGTTCTCTTCAAAGAGGTTTCATCTGCAGAGATAGTATTTTCAGTTTTGCATTTATTATGGTTTCATCCTGTTTTTGTCTTTAAGGTATTTGTTGGGACAGTGTCTATACAGAAGCATTTGAAAACTCTAGACAACATTAAACTCTGAGACAAACAAGTATAACTAGAAGTATTATAAGAAGGGAGTAGAGAGCACTCCAGAATCATGACCCCAGGTTTTCCAGGCTTGACTAAGAAAAGTCCCAAGGCCTCTTTAAATCTACTTTGTATATGACCTTTTGTATTAGCTCTTTTAATTAATCATAGGTGGTTTAACTTGCAGTGTTAATCCAGTTACAAGAAGTAGTAGTATTGGGGTGCCTGGGTGGCTCAGTCGATTAAGTGTCCAACTTCAGCTCGGGTCATGATCTCACTGCTCCTGAGTTTGAGCCCCATGTCGGGCTCTGTGCTGACAGCTCAGAGCCTGGAGCCTGCTTCAGATTCTGTGTCTCCTTCTCTCTCTCTCTGCCCTTCCCCTGCTCGTGCTCTGTCTCTCTCTCTCTCTCAAAAATAATAAATAAACATTAAAAAAAAAAAAGAAGTATTAACATTGGTGTAGACTCCTCCCTGGTTGGTCAAAAGAAAATCAAGGCTTTTTAATTATATATAACTGCTTGAGTTTAAGAATTTAAACTGGTTTGTTGTGCCCCCAGTGGTTAGGCTATATTAATTATAATTACTCTGTCAGTCAGCATGAAGGAACAATTTTTTTTTTATGACCATCTGGAATGGTATAACTGCTATGAATAGGACCCATTTCTTCAGCAGTCGTTTTCCAGGAAGGGTTTTACTTTTTTGTGTGTATATGTAAGGAAATATAACCCACTGAGGGTGCTGGGAAGTCCTGCCCTTGGAATGGCCTAACAGCTGTACAGAATAATTAATTGACTTTGATTTTGAGTTAGCATTAAATAGTCTGATTTCCACATAGTAGCTGCGTAAGTAATTGTCCTTAGTGGAACTGTGGTTGTGTTGTTTCTTGGTGTTGTGACAAATAATAATGTGTTGCATTTTGTATTTCTCATACTTCAAACACATTTCTTTCCTTTAAAGCCTAGACTTAGGCAAACTATTGCTGCTAATAAGGAAAACATGATAGGCCAAGTCATACATACATAGGTTCAAATGCATAAAGAGTAAAGCTATGAATAAATAAGAGTGTGCAAAGAAGAATGGAACCCATAGAAGAATCTTCTTCCAGTGTCTTGCGAGAAAGCTGCTTGTATAATGTGGTCATAGGTTACCAGTTAGTTCTGCGCACTGTCTGCTTCCGGAGATTCTCTGGAGAGTTGCACGTTAGTTGCACTAAAGGATGTAACTTTCCAATTCTGTTAAAGCCCTTTGCATTTTCCCAGAGGTTTGGGAATTATAAAAGACAAAAATGTTTTTGAATATGAAGCAAGCCTTTACTTAATCTAAATCCATAAATAATTGTTTCAGTTAAATTGTGTCCCTTGTCATGGGACCAATAATTTGAATGCCCTAGGCAGTCATGATGGTTGTGGCTTTTTTTTTTAATGATGTGTTTTATTTGTTTGTTGTTTGTTTTGTTTTCTAAAGAATTTATTTTAAAGTAATCTCTATACCCAATATGGAGTTCAAACTCACAACCCCAAGATCAAGTTGTATGCTCTACCAGCTGAGCCAGCCAGGGGCCCCGGTTGTGGCTTTTCAACAGTGAAATATTTTGATCCATCCTGAAAATAAATGAACTGTATTGGTAGCACATATTCATAAATCAGAGAGAGTCAACTGTATAAAATCAATTTGGAAATGCTTAAAGGGTCTTATGGTGTGTAGTCTCAGTTCATGTACCATCATTTTTGCAGGTTAATTTAGTTACAGATAAAACATTGACTAACCATATCTTTCATTTTCTTAGGAAAGTTTTTCCTCAGTTGATATGATAGCCAATTATTGATTGTATTGTATTAATTATAGCCAAATTATTGATATTATAGCCAATTTATCACTGTTGGAATGTGTTGTTTCATGGAATATTTTATCTATTTTAAAACCATTCTGGTTTTGCCACATCTTATCCTCATGGTTCTTAGAACATGATCACACAGTGTTTCTTTCCGAATTTGGCAGGCCAGGTTTTGCACATCTATGATGGAATCCCTACATTT
The DNA here is from genome assembly GCA_028646485.1 of Cryptoprocta ferox. Taxonomy (NCBI): domain Eukaryota; kingdom Metazoa; phylum Chordata; class Mammalia; order Carnivora; family Eupleridae; genus Cryptoprocta; species Cryptoprocta ferox. Next base: position 51,764,756 of record CM053570.1, on the reverse strand, counting down.
CTCAATGGATTTGTTTTATTTTTTCATTATTTTATATAAGGACTTTAGTCAGAAGAGTCTGTTTAGTATACAGATCTATTAAAAGTATTTCTATAGTATTTCTAAAGTGTTTCTATAGTACTTCTAAAGTACTTGTGTAGTATCTATAGTATAGTGGCTTCTATAGAACTTCTTTTGAGTCTCTTCCTTTGTGGCCATTATTTCTGGTATCAAATAATGTATTTATTGTTCTTCCTTTTTTTTTTTTTTTTTAAGGAAGCTCTGCACCAGTTGGGGCTTAAACTCATGACTCTGAGATCAAGAGTTGCATGCTCTCCTGACTAAGACAGGTGCCCCTTGTTGCTTATTTTTAAATGGTACTTGATCAGAGGGGGAAAATCCCTCTTTTTTCTATAGCATTTTTAAAAAGTCAATTATTCTAAAAGCATATTAGCTATTAGTTTATATATTTTACTCTCATGTCTTAAAGAGAGCCACAGTTTTGTCATTTGAACATATTTCCTGATAAGGAGACAGATTTTTACAAAAGATACTAGGCAACTTACTATATTTCAAGCCTGTTACTGTTTTTTGTTTCTTTCTTTACTATAAGACTCCTCAACAAACAATATTGAGTTGGGATTTGGTACTGGAACACCCAAAAATTCTGTTCTTGGCATGGATACTTTTGATTTACAGAATCCCAGTGAAGACATTCTCCTCCTTCAGTAAGGATTACAGAGTTGTTGGATTGAAAATGTTACACAAACAAATGGTAATACAAGAAGGAGAAAATAGATGAATTCATAATTAATTGGTATAAGAATGTTGGATGGTTTCCATTAGTGACAGAGATTTTTATATATGGTACCATTTGATTTAAAGGATTCATGTAAGTGGGGGATGCATGAAATAGGTGGTGGGGATTAAGGAGGACACTTGTGTGATGAGCACTAGATGATATATGGAATTGTTGAATCACTATATTTTACACCTGAAACTAATATAACACTGTATGTTAAATGTACTGAAAATAAAATAAAATAAAATAAAAATATAAAGGATTCATGTATGACCTGAATTTGTTTTGACTGATTTAGTTAATGCTTGTAATTGTTCTGAGACAAGGTGGCTATTTAGTTAAGGTATTAGCTTTAATATGCAGTGATTCTTTGATGTGTGCTATTTTACTGAATTAATACACAAAGAGCATGACCTAACATTTTCATATATGAAAAAAATAAAAGATTTATGATAACCTAGGAAGAATTAGTCTGTAGTCTTATGAATGTTCTGGATGGTTTGAATATATATGGAGAGTATTTTGCCGATAGGGATTTGGAAACCTTCTTTGGTACTTTCTTGAATCATATATAATGAAATCTAATGTCTAGATGAACTATAATTTGATCCCACCTATTAAATTAGTAGGTATGGTATCACAAAGAATCACCAAAGTATCAATTACAGGTTAGGATTTGGGAAAGAATTTAGGATTGTTGGAAATCTCATTATTTGAATGGTTTTAGTAAACCAAGAAAAATTTGATGAGTTCTTTCTGTAGCCTTAAAGTTAGAAAAGGAAATTAAATATCTAATATGACATATATTAGCTTTAAACCAAATGGAGGAGTGGTACTGTGGCTTAAAGGAGGTATTACAGATTTGCTTGAGATTATAGGGTTTTTTTCCTTTTCTGTGAACATTATCAGTTAATATCCTAACAAAAAAAATCACAATTTCTTGCTTTTTAATTATTCGGTTCATAGTACTAAAATCTTCTAAAAGTATGTGAGAAGGACAGGCTAGCAGATACATTTTCAAAATCATATGATAAATGTATTAATAACAAATATTTATTTTTAATTCTATCAAAAGGCTAAAACAACGTTTATTTTCTTTCATATCAGGCATGCCCATTTGTCATCGATATCTATGCAGACAAATGCAAGCCAAGAATTAAAGCTGTCCATATGGAGGCATGCAGTGGGCAACTCGAGAAGGCCATTTGTAAATCTGTCCTTAACAAAGGCGATGCAAGAGTAATGGATGGTTATGAAAATATAATTGTACATACTTATAAGCGTGACATCTGGATAACATCAGTTATTGAAAACAAGGTATTATTTATGAGGTGGTTCTCCTCAGAACTGCAATGTTTACTAATATGTTCTATCTTCTTTTTTATTCTGTTCTTGCACAGTAATTAATATCACATTATATTAATAAAATTTCTAATGGGCAATTAATTATTCTCAGGTTTCTAATTCAAGCTAAGCATGGTAATTTTTATACATTTTTAAAAGTTTGAGATGTTTGTTTCTCTTAAAATATTATGAAAATTAAATATCTGGAGCTCTCTGAAGAAAGAGCATAATCTGGGTACAAAGTATTTCATTTAGTTTGTTACTAAAAATCTTCACACCTACATAATTATTTCAAATGATAGACATCGAGTTTAAAGAAATATAAACAAAATAAAGAAAAAGTTTAGCCCAACTTTATTTTACATACTTTGCAACATCAGAAATTTTATAGACTGTCATTGTTTTATCTAATATATTCCACTGTCCGGGACCTGTTTTTATTAAACCAATTATTGCCAGCTTTGACTACCATCCCTGCTACTACTGATATTGCAAGTTAAGAGAAGACGTGCATAAATGCTTAGAGATACCCAGTTTTCTAGAAACATAGATTTTCATAAAACCTTACTCAAGATGGCCAGATTTTTAGGACTGTTGGCTTATTTCTTTTCAGTTCCTGGGTGAGACTTAGATTATTTTTCTTCTGCCTGCCATAAATTCCTTAAAGTGCTTAAGGTTAGGCTGAGTATTGAGTCAGTGTGAGTCTATATTATGTAACTAACTCTTCTAGTCACAATAGAAACCTCTAGAAGTGTAATATGGTCTCTGCTTTCAAGGAGTTTATAGGCTAATTGGGAAGACAAAATTCATACTTTTGAAAGAGATCCGAGAAAATTAAATGTTAAATTATAATGTTTATACGTGTAATAGTTTTATTGCATCTGTGTCTCTTGTAGTTGATGTTAGTTTGGACTACCGAAGTTGGGGAAGGACCTGTGATGAGTAGGAAGGGGACTGTGGTGTGGAATCTGAAGACATATTAGGATTAGATACGCAGAGACACAGCTGTTCGTAGCAGAGAGACAGTATAAGAAGTAACATGTGAGAGGATTAATGTGAGGTATAGAGGAAAGAGTGAGAATATTTGTTATGCAGAAACCGAGAACTTTGTTTAGAGGAGTATTATGAAGGCAAATAGCATAAGTAGGATGGGTCCAGATTATATATATTATCTTGAAAATGAGGTAGAGGAGTTGGGCTTGACCAAAACAGCTAGGGTCCCCAGCTGGAGATTCCTGTCTTCAAGTGGATCATAAGGCTTTGGAGGGTGATTCCTAAAAGAAAGGAGTGTGCCTTCCTTTCTGCCCTCTTTGTTTTATTAGAATTAAAAGGTGGATGGGAGTCACTGTCTTATCACAGTTTTCTGTTCTGCAGTTACCTATCAGTTCTCAACCCTCCATCTTCTTCCTTTCCCTCAAGGAAAATTAAACTTCCCTTCACCAAAATGACGTAATAATATTTTAGAGCTTCCTGTTTGCCAGGCACTTTACATTTATTAACGTATATACTTTTCACAACAACCCAATGACTTAAGTACTATCCGCATTTTACACACAAGGAAACTGAAGCATGGGGGCATTCAATAACTTGCAGAAGGTCAAATGCTGAATAGTAGAACTGAGAAATGAATCCAGTAGTCTAATGTTATTTTGCTCCTTTGAAGTCATTAGGGAGTGCTCGTACCTTCTTTAGCAGGGGAATACTTTGGCTCCTACATTTCTTTCATTCATCAGCTTCATACTGCTTTCTCTTGCTTCCTATCTATCCTAGAAGCTGTCTATTATCTGTGATCTATTATCTCACATATCACTTCTTCCATAAGGTCTTCCTTTCTAACCCAGACTGAGCTAATGTTTCTGTTTCTGTAATATCTTCTATCTTTCTACAGAACCCTGTGAACACCTCTATCCCAAGACTTACAAAGTGTTTTGTAATAATCATTTTGTTTGTTTGTATTATTAAAGAAAAGACTAGCAACTTATGAAATTTTTTTTAAAGTCAGATAATAAAGTGATTATTCACATCAACAACGAATTAAGTAAGAATTGCGTAAACAACAGAGGACTCAACATATTTGCAGTAGAAGTGGCACCAAAGTCTACAATGGTAATGCATTGTTTTCTAATTAACCTTTTGTTTTATCATTAAAACAAACCATTTTTGCTGTTAATACTATGAATAAATGGAAATATGAAATAAAGTATAAAATTATTTTAAGTATGATATTATCATCATCCTATATTGGGAGGCAGGAGATTTTGGTTTTAGTCCAGTTATCACTGTTTGGTTGAATGATTATGGGAGATTCAGTTAACCTCTCTGTTCCTGCCTCTTTAAATGTAAGATTAATATAATATTACCAGTTTTAGGTTCTTCATGATGTTAATGTAAGGATGAAAATAAAATGATGTACATGAAAGCCCTTTGTAACATCATATAGAAATACAAAGTAGTGTTTATAGTAAATGGGAGTTTTGATAATATAAAATCTTTTTATCTACATTATTAAGATTTTCTAATGTAACCTGAAAGAAAAAATGCCTCTCAATTTTAGATAGCCATCTAAGTCAAGAGCCAGGAACAGCTGTAGTTTCTGGTGTTAGCAGAACCATGGGTTTCTAATTTAACTAGGGGTTCAAAGGCAGGGACCCTATAACTGGTCTAGTAAAGGGAAAAAGGAAAAAGCCTTCCATTTCTTTCCTGTCTTCCTCCATTCTGTCTATGACATCTGAAAACACTTTAGAACCAAAAAAAGAGAGATTCTGCAGAATCCCAATTAGGGTTTTAGAACATGCTTAGTGAGAAAAGGATATTTACTCCTCTTTACCCACATTTACACATACCAACTATCAACTACTATATTTTAGTAGCATTTAGACTGGATTATCCTGTTAAGATATTAGATCATAGATTGTAGGTTCCTGCTAAGGACAAACGTTATAGAATTTTATCTTCACAAGGATATTTTTTGCATAGGGTCTAGAAATCTTATCCTGTTTAAAAATTAGTCAAAAATAACAATATATAAAAGGAAAGTAAAAGTTTTCTATTTTTATTATGCAGGTTTGTCAACATGTAATGCCTCTGAATGAACGACAAGAATGGATATATTATTGTGTATATTCCCTTATATCTTAAATATTGTTTTCTACTTGAGACTGTCAAACTAAGAATTGTTTCAGGTTTAGTCTTTGTTGACCAACTAAATGCTAATCAATTTAACTGATGTACATAAACAATAACCTATTTAATTTGTATGTATTTATATTTTATGCCCATGTTATATACTTTATTATTAAAATATAAATAAATATAAAAATAAATAATAATTTTAATATGTGATTTTCTTATTAATTTAATGGGAAATCTGGGCACATATCACTTACCAATAGTAAATCAAAGTAAAATTCCAGGTAAGCTTTTAAAAAGTAATACTCTGAATTCTATAAAATCCTGTATACTTTTAGTTTAATCTTATTCATCAAAAAAAAAAAAACAAGAAAACTCAAAGAAAATGTTAATGGGTCAGCTGCAGCTAGTGCCCTTGACTCTCACCCTGGATTCTCACTGTTCTGTCCCAGTAGCCTGACAGGTTACAGACTCCTGTCCATGCCACTGTGTTCACAGGCATGTGGCTGTGGGAGGACCAGGGGATGGCCTGGGCCCCTTCTCTTTCCTCCTCCTGCTGCTGTTGCTAGTGATACACAGCCCCTTCAAAACCTGTCTCTCCACCAGCAGCCTCTACCTCCTGCTGCACCTCTTCAGCTTTGAGCTGATACTGCCTCCTCCAAACCCCTCTGGCCCTTTAGGTGTTCAGACCCTGGAAGCTGTTCCACCATTACCCATACTCCTGGCCATTCAGTAGGCAGGTAAGATTGGAGCAACAGGCCTGGAGCTGGACGTTGAATTTACCTCTGAGGGGATTCTTGTCTTAATGCACCGTGGCATAGTAGATATACAACTGATAGTAGTGGCTGATGAGTGATTTGACATTTTAACAAATGAGAAAGCTTAATTCTGTAGCAAATCACAGATTCAGGAATTATTTTCTTGATGACAGGATCTCTAGCCTGAACCATAATCTCATAATCTTAGATGTCAAAGTCCATGCAAATATACTATTAGTGCTATAAAGAAAATGTATATGCAGTTTCTTCAGCTATACAATCAGCTTTTGTATTACTTTTTTTAATTTTTTAATGTTTATTTTTGAGAGAGAGAGGCAGAGCATGAGCAAGGGAGGGGCAGAGAGAGGGGGAGACACAGAATCTGATTCAGGCTCCAGGCTCTGAGCTGTCAGCACAGAGCCCAACGCGGGGCTTGAACTCACGAGCGGTGAGATCATGACCTGAGCCGAAGTCAGATTCTTAACCAACTGAACCACCCAGGCACCCCAGTTTTTGTATCATCTTGCCAAAAGTTATTTATAAGATGAGACAGATCAGAATGTAGTATAATGACATTAACTCAGAGAACTTGCAGCCTTAGCCATCTAGGAGATGGGAAACCAGACTAAGATACTTATGTTTCAGCCCATGTTTTTGGTAATAGACATTCTCCTGGATTAGGGCATGCACAATATCTTGTGGTATCTGTATGGAATTTCAGCTTTCCTCATGCAAAAGGATATTGTATCCCTGGACTACATAAAGAAGTGGTGGCTAAAGGCATTCAGGTTGTTGCTGAGGAAAATTTTCCCCTTCTTACATTTGTTACTGAACATAAGGAAGGAATATTTCCCCCTCTTCCTTTTGTTACTGAACTCAAACTTATCCCCACATCCGACACACAGTAAGCCAATGTCTGAGACACCGGTTTTTAAGTAAAGAAAGCTTTATTATCAGAAGAACAGCCCAAACGAAAAGGCTAGGGATCATCCCCAAAGCTGCCTTGCTCTCTTGAGTGTAGGGATAGCTTATATATTTTTGAGAAAGGAAGTGAGTATATGAGAGGAGTGAGAGGAGTTTCTTGAAGCCATGAAGTGAGGGGCCTTGAAACAGTCTGGAGATGTGCATTTTTCCACACAATGAAGTGCCATTTGGGACCTGGTACGATCAGGTACATCAGATAATTTCAAGACAAATGTTACTGTCCAGTCCCCATTAGGTTTCTACAGTCAGTGGGTAAAGAGGGAGTAGAGCAAAAAGGCAAAGTTAATGACTGATTGTGCATGAGGTTAAGAGATGCATAAAATATAAGTAGTGAACAAAACAATGTAGAGCTAAGTTAATAATGCAACAAATACAACTATAGTTCTGCTTCTGCTTTCAAAACAGGTCCAGGAACCAAGTGTCGGCTTTGCTTTCTAGATTCACTGGCTGTTCTAATAATTAAATAGACATAAGAGAGATTAACAGGAGAAAAAGAAGTTTAAATGTGTGCATACGGGAGCTCCATAAAGACATGAGACTCACAGACTGTCAGTCAATTGAAGCTTATATACCATCCTGAGCAAAGGAGGGAGGATAGAAGTCTGGGGCTTCAAAGGGGAGGAAGACCATTCACAGGAAGATGAGAAGAGTGAATGTCTGGTAAACAAACGTCTGCCACACTTTAAATCAGAAAGACTATAACGATAAGTCTTTCTGATTTAAAAAATTATCTCTAGTAATAGCTTTCTTCCTGGTACAGGCCATCTATCTAAATTCTTTTAGGCAGTTAAGGGAGGGGTAATAAGCTTTTCCTAAGTCAGTTGTGTCTTAATTACTTTCAGCTCAAAACAATCCACATGTTAAAGTGGTACATTTTGGGGTGGCATATTCTGCTCCCCCTCAATACTTTTGATAAAGACGTTGCTATGAGTCCCATCTTGGTTCCAGCTATATGTCCCTGACGGCATGTTGGAAGACTGCAAATCTCTAGTTCTAAACTTTTCCCCTGGGAAGGAACTGAGTGTATAGAAACTGCCTGCTGGCCTTATGCAGGCATATCAAAACACTCTATGGTAGCCCAAACATGGGGCATCAGGTGGCTCACACAAGCAACAGTCAATAATTGCATTTTTTATTTGAGCCAGAACAAAACCCAGTGTTGCCACCATGTTCCATGGAATACCTGAGTTCCACACTGTTGCTCTTGAAAATCTGGGTCTGCAAAAAGTCAACAGCTTCTGTCCCTGACCTCACTGAGGCATATATTCCCAGAGAGGGTAAGCACAGATTGAGTTGTGCAGTTGGTGGTTCAGATGTAAATACACAAGAAATGCATGATCACTCAGAGTTGACATTTTAAAACTTGTGACAATTATGTAATTTACTTAACAAATATTATATTCAGTTATGTTATCAGTGTACTATAGATGTCAAACTTGGCACCATACTAATGTAATCTTAAAATGAAAAAAAAAAAGAAAATGCAAATGAAGAAATAGCCATTTAATTATATATTTAGTTTTCCAATCAGAAAATATAGTTAAAGCAGGGGCACCTGGATGGCTCAGTCGGTTGGGCGTCCAACTTCAGCTCAGGTCACAGTCTCACTGTTCCTGAGTTCGAGCACCACGTTGGGCTCTGTACTGAAAGCTCAGAGCTTGGAGCCTGCTTCAGATTCTGTCTCCCTTTCTCTCTGCCCCTCCCCTGCTTGCACTCTGTCTCTCTCCCAAAAATAAATATTAAAAAAAAGAAAAGAAAATACAGTTAAAGCAAGATTTGGAGAAATTTATATTTGTATTAGAGAAACCAAAATCTAATCACAGTAGTAGGAATACAGTGGACCCTTGAACAACATGGGTTTGAATTGTGTAGGTCCACTTAAATATGCAAATTTTTTATACTACAGTATTATAAATGTATTTTCCTTATGATTTTAAGGAAATAACATTTTCTTTTCTCTCACTAACATTGTTGTAAGAAGAGAGTATATAATACATATAACATACAAAATATGTGTTAATTGACTTTAATGTTATCAGTAAGCCTCTAGTCAACAGTAGGCCATTAGTCGTTAAGTTTTGCAGAGTTAAAAGTTATATATGAATTTTTAACTGCAGGGGGTCAGTACCCCTAACCTATGTTGTTCAAGGGTCAACTATATTTTGTTCTGACACCAAATAATTTTTTAAAAATTTACTTATGGATTGCTTTTAATTAAATGTGTTTAAAAATAATAGGAATTAAATCTAAATAGCATTTAATGAAGACTAGTACAGCACGTGAAAAACTATATTAAGTAACTAAGAACTGTATAACCGTATCGGTAACAGAATACTTTGACAGCTAGTGTCAGCTTTTGAAATAGGAATACCACTATGGCAGTATATTGGTGTTGCAGCCAGTACATGCTAGCCCATTGTTAGATGTCATTAGGATTTTTGGCCCTTGATTTAGACACTTGTAAAACGGGTTGTTCCTATCTAGCAGTTTGTATTCTTCAGACAATGTGGCTAAAAAGTAATGCAATGTGAAAGCATTTTACTAAATCCAGTAAATGCAACTATATATTCCATTTCACAAAGTACTGAGTTGCAGGAAAGTTTTATATTCCACCGCTGTCTCCACTTATACATATTAAGCCGTTTTTTCCCCCTTCCCTTTACTCACTTATAGTGGAAGAAAAATAAATTTAGGGTAGTTTTGCACAGATGACTATTATTTTCAGAGGTAATCTTGCATGTGGTTCAATTTAAAAAGCACAAGCATCCAGCTTACCAAAAAGACCTCTAAATGCTTCAGATCTCTCCTATGAACTAAGTCCCATTCTTACCTGTCTCCTTAGTATTGTCTCCCTTGAATTTTACCTACAAATACTCCCTCAATATTGACTTCCCTATTATTATTTACACGTTCTAGACTCTTCATCTCATACCCCATCTCTATCATTTCTGTCTTCCCCTTCTCAGTGAAAGGACTTGAAAGAATTGCCCACATTTGCTGTGCCCACTTTCTTTTTTTTTTTTAATGTTTATTTTTGAGAGAGACAGAAAGAGAGACAGACAGTATGAGCAGGAGAGAGGCAGAGAGAAAGAGGGAGATACAGATCTGAAGCAGGCTCCAGGTTCTGAGCTATCAGCACAGAGCCCGATGCAGAGCTTGAATTCATGAACTGTGAGATCATGACCTAAGCTGAAGTCAGACGCTTAACTGACTGAGCCATCCAGGCACCCCTGCTACGCCTACTTTCTTTCTTTTTTTTTTTTTTAATTTTTTACATTTATTTATTTTTGAGAGACAGAGATAGACAGAGCACAAGTAGAGGAGGGGCAGAGATAGAAGGAGACACAGAATCTGAAGCAGGCTCCAGGCTCCAAGCTGTCAGCACAGAGCCTGATGCGGGGCTCGAACTCACAAACTGTGAGATCATGACCTGAGCCTAAGTCAGATGCTTAACTGACTGAGCCACCCAGGCGCCCCTGCTATACCTACTTTCTTGACTTTCATTCTTTCCAGTTAATTCAACTCGTGATTGTTCCTCCAAGGATATCAGAAACTTCCTGGTCACTAAATCCGGTAGATATTTTAAAGTCTTCTCTTTGATATTCTTCAGATTTTCTTCCCACCTCTGACATTTCTTTTCAGTCTTGTTTTCATGCATACTATACCCTTTCTCAGTTTCCACATTCTCTCTCACCTCAGGCCCTTCTGCCTACAGAATAATAATTGTTTCTCTACTCCCTCTTCTTCCTCAGGCCAGTGAATATGTCACTTTTTCTAAGAATCTTTCACTAATTACTCCCTGACCAGGACTACTTTGGTGGCCCTAAAACCTCATGCTTTACTCTTTGTTGTAGTACGCATCATACTGTACAGGAATTAGTTTATTTGTACCTTCACTAGGCTGAAAGCAGGGAGCTAATACTTCTAGCATATACCATGGAACCATAATAGATATGTAATAAATATTTGCTGGACAGCTGAATAAAGTGGGCAGAAAATTAAACTTACCTGTGGTATGAATTTTTCCTAATTATTAGGGCTATTTGTAAATTAAAAATAGACACATGGGAAAAAATGTCTTCTTACTATTAAATTCTATTTACCAGATTTTGTTTTCAGATGAAAACAACTGCATTTAATACTTTTGTTTAATTTTCATTAGATATTCTAGTAGACCTGTTTTCAAGCCAGCAGCTTTCTTTTACATCTATTTTTGGTGTAGGTTGAATATGATGCAGAAATTTAATATACCACACCAATCATATTTTGGATATAATCCAGGAAAATGAAAATATTTTTCTGATTTTAGCCACCAGAGGGTGAGCATATTATTTATTTTATTCATATTCTTCATTAGATAGAATGAGAGCGAGACAGACTGATTGATAATATTTCTCAGTACTGGGTTAAGTCCTTTATAACTTCTAAGACTGCTTTGGTGAAATATATGGTTGTACTAAGGATCTACCTATAAACAGGCATATGCAGCTTCTTATTAGAGAATATATAAAAATTATTTTTAACTTGTAAAGTGGATACTAAGTCTTCTGCTCTTAAAAAGGTATTGACTCACTTCTTCATGAAGTTACAAGTATAAGGACATATTAAGATGGCCCTGCTAGCTTTACCTAGTACAGTAAAGCCTAAATTTGATACTCAGCTTAGCTTGATTTGGGGGTGGAAAAAAAAAAAAGCTACCTAATGATTGGAGGAGAAACATGGCAAACAATGGAAACAATTTAGGGAAAGTAGATGAAATTAATGTAAGAGATGGTTTAGAGGTTTAGAGGCCAGGACTAGGAATGGTTGCTGGAAGTCTAAGGGGTAAAGGATTTTCACTGCTTTAAAGTGGCTGTACTTGTTAACTATGGTTAGTTTTGTCTAAGGAAGATGAAGAACAGGCATTCTCAGTTATGAATAATTCACAAGCTGCCTTTATTTGGCATATTTGACCAAAGTCTATTTGTACTTTAAAAATAGGTTCTCAGGGCACCTGGTTGGCTCAGTTGGTAGTGCATGTGACTCTTGATCTCAGGGTTATGAGTTCAAGCCCATGTTGGGCATGAAGCCAACTTAAAAAAAAAAAGTAAAAAGAGGTTCTCTATTTTTTAAAATAATGACAGTTCTAAAGATACATATTAATGTTAAAAAGAAGACCTACCTATTAGAAAGAGGTTAGAGGTATGGTTCCATTCCCCCCAAATTAAGAAAAATCTTTTTCAATTTCTTTTAGATACAATTGAAAAATATCCAACATTTTATACATATTCTTAATTTTATTCTTTCCTTTACAATTTAACACAAGATCAACCAACTTAAATTCAAAGCCACCTTAAGTTCAATCATCTGAATGAGGCTAATGTCAACATATAATAGCGCCAGTTACTATAGAATACCAGCATTGTAAGCTTTCTGGCAATTTTAATATGAATATGCAACATTACTAAAAATCAAATTTCTCTGCACCTTTTTCTAAACCTCTGTTGCAAATAATTGGTTTAGCTTTTGAAAAAAAATGTTTTCTTAAAGGGAGTAAAAACTTACGGAGTTGACTAGGCTGGTAAGTGGTACACAAGGATATCATATTAGCAAGTTTCTATTACATATTGCATTAGTTATAATAGAGAAGTAGTAGACATGATCTCTGACCTCAGAAAAAGAAAGAGCTGAGAAAATGTGTTACACGTTAGCCTATTAAGGAATAATATTAAGTCTTAAATTAGTAAGCACTGCTCATTAAGCATAAACTAGTGAAGAGGGTATGGAAATAGAAAAGGAAAGGAAGGCTTGCCCAATTTTTTTGAGGGGCATAAGGCTCAGAAGATCGAAGGAATAAAACAAATGTAGTTTGAAGCTAAGTAATGCTTTGTTTTTAGTCATGCAATGCAATGTTTTTAAAAATTTAAATACTATAAAATAAAACACATTTTTAATAACTATTAAAGGAAATGAGGCATGGACTTTAAAATATGGAGAAGTATTACTCTAAAGTATTAGACCAAGTTTGATAGAGTAAGTTTGGACAAGTTGTAAAGACCATTGAGGGCTGGAAGAATCAGGAATGTGCTAGAACTTTAAATGAACTGAAGGGATAAGAGAAGATTTCAAAAGGAGTAGAAAGAAATTTCAGGCATTTTCTCATGTTTTTCACTTTTCATAGAGTTTCCTAAATTGTGTCTCTGCCTGTTACTATCATAGGCAATAGGTTAATCACATACTCCTTGAGTGCTCAATATGTACACAGCACTGCTTTATCAGAAAAGATAGATTATGACAAGCATTATACTCTGTACTTTTAACATAAATTTTTAACTGCTTCATCTTTCCTGAAGCTTTAATCCTTTCTGAAGCCTTTAATCCTTTCTCCAGTCCAGAAGAAACTATTCTTCTTGAACTTCTCTTTTAAAACTAATACTTGTTTTTTCCTATGAGGCTTTTTTGTTTGTTTTGTTTTATTCAAGTAAAAATGGATTAAATAAGGTAGTTTATTCAACTTTTTAAAAAATTTGTTTATTTTGAAAGAGAGAGTGTACACGCGCATGCAATCGAGCAGGGGAGGGGCAGAGAGAGAGGGGGAGAGAGAGAATCCCAAAACTCAGGGCTTGAACTCATGAACCATGAGATCATAACGGTTGAACTATAGTTCATTCAACTTTCAATCCCAATAAGCACTTTCCCTTGAAACACTCATTGTATTTAGGAATGTAGTAGAAGTGCTATATGGGTTCATTCTCTTCATCATACAGTGTATTAATACAATATGTAGCCAAGGGTTGAGATTTAAAGTGAAGCTGGCATTTTTTTTAAGTTACAACTATGGGCCAAAAAAGAATACAATCTTTACAGTGCAGTCTGGTGCCTCATCTTAATTCATGCTAAGGTGCCTTACCCACCAGTGCTTTTGTACCATCTGTAAAAAGGAAAAACATCTTGCATTAAAAAATTGTTTTGACTTTGTGGAACCCCTCAACAGGTTTAGGCTACCAGGGTTTCATGAACCACACTTTGAGAATCAGTGAGATAGAGGCTCACTTTCTTTATCTATGGCTCTCCTTGCAAAAGCAAAGGCCTGGACATTTATTACATGTGAGATTCTCTGAGTCTTTGGGTGAATTGCCTTCACAGGCATCATTCTCTTAATAAGGAAAATAAAGACAAATTAGGAAATTTAAGAATCTTAAGTATTATCTACTGCTTCCTAATAGTGGCACAGCCTAGTTAAGATGGATTATAAGACTTGTTAGGGAAACAGCTGGTCAAGATGACACAGCCTCTTAGTGTTAAAACGCAACTCTTTTTATTGAGGCATAACTGATACAAAACCTGTCAGTTTCAGTTGTACAAGGTAATGATTCAGTATTTGCATATATTGTAAAATGATCAGCACAATAAGTCTAGTTAACATTTAGCACTTGGTATTTAAAAAAAGCTATACAATAAATTTGACCTTTTTTTGGGAGGAGAGTGAGGTTGTACAGTTCTATTAATTTAAAACATTTGTAGATTTGTTGAACCGCTACCACAATCAGGATACAGAACAGTTCAATCACCAAAAGATTCCATTATACTATTTCTTATTGTCACATCCTTCTCCCCTTCCCCTCTCAGATACACATGTACACGCACACACACCTCGCCCCTGGCAACCACTGATCTGCTTTCTATTACTATAGTTTCCTTTTTTTGAGAATGTCATGTAAATGGGATCATGCAGTGTGTAACCTTTTGAGACTGAATTCTTTCACTCCGCCTAATTCCTTTGAGAATCATCCAAATTGTATTAGTTTGTTCCTAGTATTTCTTTTCTTTTCTTTTCTTTTTTTAAAGTAATCCCTACACTCAACATGGGCTTGAACTCATGATCCTGAGATCAAGAGTCACATGTTCTACTGACAGAGCCAGCTGGGCACTCCTGAGTAGTAGTTCTTTATATGGATGTACCAGAGTTTGCTTATTCATTTGCCAGGCCGTTTCCAGTCTTGGGCAGTATTAATTGAGCTGCTACAAACATTCATGCACAGGCTCTTTTGTGTGCACATAGTTTTTCATTTCTCTAGGATAGATAGGAAGAGGTGAGATTGCTGGGTCATGTGGTAAGTGTATGTTTGACTTTTTAAGAAACTGCCAACGTGTTTTCCAGAGTGGTTGTGCCATTGTGCATTTCCATCAGCAATGTATGACAGTTTCAGTTGCTTTGCATCCTCCTCAGAACTTGATAGTGTCAGTATTTTATATTTTAGCCATTCTAATAAACGTGCAGTAGTACCTCATAGTAGTTTTACTTTGCATTTCCTTAATAGTTTATGATGCTGAGCAACTGTTCATATGCTTATTTACCATCTGTATATATCCTCTTCAGTGAAGCAGCTCTTCAAGACTTTTGCCTGTGGGAATAAGCTTAGGATTTCCCTGGGTTTACACCAATGGGTTAACAAGGCATAAAGAAGTACAAAGCCATAGGATGCTCACACCTGAGTTTGGGTAAACAAGATTAAGGCACTCGGGATGGGGGGGGGCAGTGCAAAGGCACCCAGAATAGAGAGGGGGGCAAAGGGCACCAATACAAAGGTATATGAAGTAAGCAAAATTAGGCTTTTAGGGCATAAAGCACCCCCCAATTTAGTACTATAGCAGAAAGCTGCTTTCACAGGAAGGAAGGACCAAATTAGGTAGACAGGTAAATAGGGCTATCGACCACTGTGTTGTGGGTGATGTTGCCCAGAGTGGAGCTGATTTACAAAATAAAAGATGCCTTGTTAACCCCGATGTTATTTGCCCTCTCTGTCTTATCCCCTAGGCTAGCTAAGATAAACAGACAAGTGTCTCCTGCCTGCTGTTAACAACCATCTGCCATCTGCCTGGTGCCAGGATTTTGTCTTTTTTTTTAAAAAATTTTTTAATGTTTATTTATTTTGAGAGAGAGAGTGCGAACGGGGAAGGGGCAGTGAGAGACAGAGACACAGAATCTGAAGCAGGTTCCAGCACAGAGCTGGTCGTGGGGCTTGAACTCACGAACCGAGAGATCATGACCTGAGCTGAAGTCAGACACTTAACCGACAGAGCCACCCAGGCGCGCCTCAGGATTTTGTCTTATATTGACCCAAATACTGTATATCTTCAAAACCCCCTTTCCCTCATGCCCGTGAGTTGATGTTCACCGATTCATTGTCTCTCTGTGCACGCCCATCACGTGTGTAAGCCTTCTGATCTTAATAAATACGGGCGAGGACCCTTATTCGGGGCTCTTGTCTTTTCCCAGACATTAGCTGTCTCTCTCCTGTTTTAATCCTGTGTCTGCTCTCTCGCTGGCCGAGAGAGAACGTTAGACTTAGAGTCTACAACATTTGTCCATTTAAATTGGGTTTTGTTTTGAGATTTTGAAGCTTTTTTAAATAAATTCTATATACATCTTCTGTTGGAGATGTGAATTGTAAATATTTTCTCTGAGTCTGTAGCTTATCTTTTCATTTGCTCTCTTTTGTTTTTAAGCTTATTTATTTTGAGAGGGAGAGTGTGTGTGCACAAGCAGGGGAAGGACAGAAAGAGAAGGTGAGAGAGAATCCCAGGCACTTACAGCACAGAGTCTGATGTGGGGCTCTATCTTACGAACTGTGAGATCATGACCTGAGCTGAAGTCAGACGCTTAACCAACTGAGC
Source organism: Cryptoprocta ferox (assembly GCA_028646485.1). Classification (NCBI taxonomy): domain Eukaryota; kingdom Metazoa; phylum Chordata; class Mammalia; order Carnivora; family Eupleridae; genus Cryptoprocta; species Cryptoprocta ferox. Next base: position 51,748,103 of record CM053570.1, on the reverse strand, counting down.
CACCCAGGTGTCCCTCTTTTCATTCTCTTAACTGTATCATATGGAGAGCAAATTTTTTAATTTTGATGAAGTTCAGCTTATCAGTTTTTTCTTTATTGGATCACGTGTTTGGTGTCAAGTCTAACAAGTTGTCAAAAATTTTTCTATTTTATAAGTTTTATAGTTTTACTTTGCGCTTTTATACCTATAATCTATTTGGAGTTAATTTTTGTGTGAGTTATGAAGTTTAGGTTGAGGTTCATTTTTTGTTCTCATATAGAGGTTAGTGGTCCTAGTACCATTTGCTAAAAAGATTGTTCTTTCTCCTTTATAAAAAATTTTTTTTAAGTTTGTTTATTTATTTTGAGAGAGAGAGAGAGAGAGAGAGAGAAAGAGAGAGAGCACAAGTCGGGGAGGGGAAGAGAGAGAGGCTGAGAGAGAATCCTAAGCAGGCTCCATGCGTCAGTAAAACCACTAGATCATGACCTGAGCCAGAGCTTAAGAGACTGAGCTACCCAGGCACCCCTCTTTCTCCTTTAACTTGTTCTTGTGCATTTGTTGAAAATCGACTGACCGTATAGATCCATATATTTGTGTGGCTATATTTCTGGACTCTATTTTGTCTTACTGATCTATGTGTCTTTCTCTTCACCAATACTGCACTGGCTTCATTATTAGTTTTATATATAGTAAATCTGTAATCAGGTAATGTGATTCCTCCAATCTTACTGTTCTTTTTCAAAATGGTCTTAACTGTTCTAGTTTCTTTCCCTTTCCAAATGAATTTTAGTTTTTTAGGTTTATTTATTTTGAGAGACTGAGAGAGAGCACAAGTGAGGGTAGGGCAGAAAGAGTGAGAGAGAATCCCAAGCAAGCTCTACACCACAAGCACAAAGACCAAGGACCTGACAAATCATGAGATTATGACCTGAGCCAATGTTGGACCCTTAACCAACTGAGCCAGCCAGGTGCCTCCTAAATGAATTTTAGAATTAGCTGTCTATATCTACAAAAACTCTTGCTGGGATTTTGATTGATACTGTGTTAAATGTATTGATCATTTTGGGGAATTGACATGTTTATTTTGTTGCTTGCAATCCATCAACATGGTATATTTCTCCATTTATTTAGACTTTCTTTTATTTCTTTTTAAAGAAAATAGTTTTATAGTTTTCAGCTTATAAATCCTGTACATCCTTTATAAGATTTACATTTAAATATTTTATTTTAAAAATTTTTTAATGTTCATTTTTGAGAGAGAGAGATAGACTGTGAGCAGGGAAGGGGCAGAGAGAGAGAGGGAGATACAATATCTGAAGCAGGCTTCAGGCTCTGAGCTGTCAGCACAGAGCCTGACGTGGGGCTTGAACTCATGGACCAGGAGATCGTGACCTGAGCTGACGCTGGGCACTTAACTGACTGACCTACCCAGGTGCTCCTAAATATTTTATTTTTATGAACTATTATAAATGATATTATTTTTTAAATTTCAGTTTCCAGTTATAAATTGCTAGTATATTGAACCATAATTGATTTTTGCATGTTAGTATTGTATCCTAAGACTCTTGCTAAACGCATTTATTAGTTATCAAGAAGTTTTTTTCTTTATAGATTCCTTGGGATTTTCTACATAGAAAAACATGTCATCTGCAAATAGGCACAGTTTCATTTTCTTTCCAATCTGTATGCCCCCTCCCCCTTTTTTTCTTGTCTTATTGCACTGGCTAAGACTTCCATAATGATGTTGAGTTAGAATGTTGAAGGTGGATATCCCTACCTTGCTCCCAATCTTAGGTAGGAAAGAATTTAGTTCTTCACCATTAATATGATGTTAGCTGAAGATGTTTTTGTAGGTTCCCTTTATTAGGTTGGGAAAATTCCCTTCTATTCCTAGATTACTGAGATTTTAAAAAGATATTTATTTTTGAGAGAGAGAGAGTGCAGGCAAGTGGGGGAGGGGGAAGGACAAAGAGAGGGATACAGAGAATCCCAAGCAGGTTCCACACTGTCAGTGCAGATCCCAACCTGGGCCTCAAACTCACCAACCATGAGATCATGACCTGAGCCAAAATCAAGAGTCTGACGCTTAACTGACTGAGCCACCCCAGAACCCTGAACTTTTTTTAAAAATCAGGAATGGATGCTGAATTCTGTCAAATATTTTTTTCTGTGTCATTATATTGTTTTTCTTCTTTAGACTATTAATATGATGGATTACACTCATTGATTTTCACATATTGAACCAGCATTTCATTGCCAGAATAAACCCCTCTTGGTTGTGATATGCTGTTTTTACAATATATATTGTGAATTCATCTGGCTAGTATATTGTTTGGCATTCTTGTGATGATGTATAAGAGGAATATTGGTCTCTAGTTTTCTTGATTTGTAATTTCTTTGTCTGGTTTTGGTTCAGGGCAATACTGACCTTATAAATGAGTCTGGATTGATTCCTTCTCTTGTTTTCTGGAAGAGACTATATGGAATTGGTGTTGTTTGTTCTTTAAATGTTTGTTTCAATTTGTCTTTGAGACCATCTAGGTGCGGAGATTTTTTTTTGGAGGTTATAAAGTGCAGGGTTTTTTTTTTTTTTTTAACAGTTATGGGGCATTCAGTTTACCTATTTCATCTGGTGGGGGAGGGATGGTGGCATGTGGGTTTTGAAGAATTGGTCTATTTAATCTAAGTTATCGAATGTATATGTAGAGAGTTTTATAAAAATTTGTTTATGGGGACTGTAGCAATATTTCCATTGTCATTCCTGGTATTAGTAAAAGGTATCTTCTCTTTTTTTGTCAGTCTTGTTAGAGGTTTATCAATTTTATTGATTTATTCCAAGAACCAATTTTTAGTTTCATTGGATTTTTTCTATTTTTGTGTTCAATTTCATTGATTTCTGCTCTTTATTATTTTCTTCTGTTTGCCTTGGGTTTATTTGCTCTTTTTCCAGTTTGTTAAGGCAGAAGTTTGGATTATTGATATGAGATTTTTTTAAATTCTAAAACTAGCTGTAAAAAATCAATACCTTGGGGTGCCTGGGTGTTTTAGTCAGTTGAGCAACCGACTTGGTTTTGGCTCAGGTCATGATCTCACAGTTTGTGAGATTGAGCTCTGCATCCAGCTAGGATTCTCTCTCTGCCTCTCTATCTGCACCTCCCCTGCTCATGCTCTCTCCATCTCTCAAAATAAATAAATAAACGTTAAAAAACAAAACAAAAACAATACCTTTGGGGCACCTCGGTGGCTCAGTCAGTTAAGTGCCCAACTCTTGATTTCTGTTCATGATTGTGAGATAGAGCCTGGAGTTGGTTCAGTGCTGGGCGAGGAGCCTGCTTAAGATTCTTTCTCTCCCTCTCCCTCTCCCTCTCCCCTGCCTGTGCCCTCACTCTCTCTCCAAAAATAAATAGTAATAAATTATCTTTTTGTGGCTCATACTTTGTTCCTTATATTTTATGTGTCTGGACTGTTCTGTTTTTAACTCCTTGAGTACAGGATCTTATCTTAGGTGACTAATCTGAGCCTAAGTATCTTGTACCATGTGTTTAGTACTTTATAGATGATTTGAATGGAGAGATGGATGGATAAAAGAAGACTAGGGCAATGAATATACATTATTTCAAAGATATCTTCAGAATTATGAAAAATATATAACAGGAGCTGTAAGAGTCAGTAATGTAAAAGGAAGGAATAAAATAATTCACTCATTAGGAAAAGTTGCTTAGGGGCGCCTGGGTGGCTCAGTCAGTTGAGCGTCTGGCTTCGGCTCAGGTCATGATCTCGCGGTTGGTGGGTTCAAGCCCCGTGTCAGGCTCTGTGCTGACAGATAGCTCAGAGCCTGGAGCCTGTCTTCAGAGTATGTGTCTCCCTCTCTCTTTGACACTCCCCTGCTCAAACTGTCTCTCTCTCTCTCTCTCAAAAATAAATAAAAAACATTAAAAAATTTTTAAAAGAAAAAAAAGGAAAAGTTGCTTACACCAGTCGAAGCTAGTTTTGATAGGGACTATTCAGAATTTCAAGGTGGTATACAGAACACTCATTATTGCAACCAATTCTACACAGTGAATGAAACAGAGAATTCTGTTTCCTAGACAATTCAAGAAAGAAGAACATTTTTTTAACTTATTCAGATAATTTGAGCAAAATAATTTGGACGTAATTACCTCCATGATTTCTTGATTCCCTTTTTTTTACTTCTGCTATACCTGATATATTTTCCTCTGTCATTTATTCTTTGGTAGATACTTAGGATATAGCCTACTTTTTCTTATTCCATCTCTTACTGACCACCTGAAGTCACACTTTAGCCTCCAGGGAATCAGGCCACGAGCTTGAGCTTCCTGGCTAATACTCCTCCATAAAATTAAAGCATCTGTATTAGTTTCCTATGGCTGCTATAACAAATTACCACAAACTTGGTGGTTTAAAACATGAATTTTCCTATAGTTCTGGAGGTTAGAAGTCCAATTTCAGTGTCACTGAGTTAAAATCAAGGTGTCATCAAGCCTGTGCTCTCTTTAGAGGTTCTAGGGGATAGTGCATTTCCTGCTTTTTCTAGATTTTGGTGGCTGCATCACTCCAGTCTCTGCTTCTATGGTCGTCTTGTCTTTTGTTCTGTAATGAAATCTCCCTCTGCTTCCCTCTTATATGAACACTTACGATTGCATTTAGGGCTCACTTAAATAATCCAGGATAATCTCCTCATCTCAAGATCCTTAATTATATCTACAAAGTCATTTTCTTGCCATAATTCATATATTGCTGGGATTAGGACATGGATATCTCTTAGGGGGCCATTATTTAGCCTACCACAGCATCCTGATTCCTTAATCAAGAACACTGGTGAAATGGGATAACAGAAGACATTCATTATCTCTTTAAAAATGTCCTTCATAATCTGTATTTTTAAAAATCTTATCTTTTTGCTACTTGAAATATTAATATTTGCATATAAAATATTCATATAAATTAATTCAGACTGATATCCTTTATAGTAGAGTCCAAAAATGAATTCTAAGGAAAAAGCCCAATTTATTATATATCAATCTTTTTCACATATAGCTTCATGAATAACCATTTGACACTGAAACATGAGTTCAGAAACTATTATTATTTTGGCACAGGAACAAACTTAATTTCAGAATCAGAAACTCCAGATATCTGTTAACTTTTATTCAAATAAAAGTTTTAAGCACCTGAATAACTTAATGGATACAAATAGAAAAGGCATTAAATGGCTTCATATTGCTTCCATATATAGGAACTAGTCATTACAACAAGTTACAAATAAATCAAAATTTAACATAATGAACAAAATCCGCAGCCAGGAAGATTTAGGTTTAACAGATGAACTAATATGACATTTGCAGTATTGCTCAGCATTAATTTGTATGGATTCATATGGAATTATCAGTTAGTTATTTGCCAGCTACAAATAATTGAGAATTCTTGTAGGAGATTCTCTATAATTTACCTATCCTGTCAGAGCTTTCTTAATTGAGACACCACCTTTCAGATCTTGTAGAACTCGTGGGTAGGACAGAGATTTAGGCAATCATTCTAGGCCTAAACTAGAGACTGTCCTAATACAGATTCCTCAATACAGATTCTTCAAGCATCACTTGACACCACCAGACAGGAAGTTGAGTATACACAAATAATAATTGTGCTTTGTTTTTAACATATAGGTGCTTTCTAAGGCTTTACAGTACATTCCAAAAATGAATTGTAAGAAAAAACACATACATGTTAATGAATTACTTTTCAATTTTTTTAAAAATTTGATGATCAGTTTCTTATGAGCCATGTTAAGGGCTAATGCCTCTAGATTACCCACATTGCCACCCTGTGTTTTCTTTTTTCTTTTCTTTCTTTCTTTCTTTCTTTCTTTCTTTCTTTCTTTCTTTTTATTTTGAGGGAGGGGAGGAGCAGAAAGGAAGAGAGAGGATCTTAAGTAGGCTTCATGTCCAACATGTAGTCCAATAAGGGGCTCAATCTCATGACCATGAGATCATGACCTGAGCTGAAATCAAGAGTCAGACGCTTAACTGACTGAGCTGCCCGGGCGCCCCTCCAGTGTTTTCATTATAAATTCTATACATGTCTTTTTCATTATCAATTGCATATGCATGTCATTTGTTATTTGTTGCATTCAGCAGAGATTGATATCCTGTGATAAACACATTTCTTTAAATCGTTATAGTTGGAATGCAGATGGTGATTTGTGAAGGGTGAAGGTAAAGTTGTCTTCAATGAACACTGTATTGGAAATGGGATTGCCCAAGCCTTGCACATTTATCTAGCCAGCACTTAACCTCCCATTTATACACATTTGTATATGTAGACAGAGAAATCATTAAAACTTTTCACAGAATTGCAAACTGTTTTTTTTTTAAACCTAGAGCAAACCTAACAATATTCTGGATAATTTGACTTATAGGAAGACTCCTAAATGGCATATTAGTAACTTGCTGAAGAATTACATCTTCCTTGCCTTTGAATGTAACCTAGTAGATTTGAGCTCAGGTTTATGGAAAGCTGGACAGCTTATAAAAGAAACACATCTAAATCTTCCTGCTGGGCTGATGTTCCTAAAGAAATTCTCTTTCAAAGGTAGAAAAGCCTAACTTTTCCACTTTTTTTTTTTCACACTGCAGTTACTGGCTTTTAAATGTTGGGAGTTTACTCTTTTCTTTTTTTCTTTCTTTTTTCTGCACTCCATATTCTCTCCCCAATGATCTCATTTATTCTCAGGTTTTCAAATATTATCTATATGCTAACGGTTTATAAATTCATATCACTCTGCCAAGTCTCTTTTCTAAGTTCTAGATCTCTGTATATAACACTCTTTTCTGTACCTCCTTTTGGATACATGACAGAAGCCTCAAACTTTACATGTCCCAAACAACTCAGGATCATACTGTACCACCCCCAACCCCACACTTATAATAGGAGTGGTGTCTCCTAGCAATTTGAGACTGGAACTATTCTAAGAAGTGTGGGGTTGGAGGGTGGTACAGTATGATCCTGAGTTGTTTGGGACTTGTAAAGTTGAGGTACAATGCTAAATGGTTTACTTACATCACCTGATTATTATTTAATGTTTGGACTGGACGTGGGTACTTTCAAAAGTGTCTCAGGTGATTCTACTGTGAGAACTACAGACACACAAAACCCCATTAATTCTTGCAGAAACTCTTTAAAGTAGGTTTTCTGTCCATTTTATAGTAAAGAAATGGATGCCTACAGATATAAACTAACTTTCCCCACATCACACATCTAATAAGCAGGGGGGGCGGGGAAGCTGTGGCTTTTCTACAGATGACACATATCCTGAGCACAGGACACAATCACTCTCACCAATTAAGGGGGATGCTAAACCAAAAGCAAAGAATCAATATTCCTACTTAATAATCAAGGGTCTTTTGTTGACTGTATCTTCCATGAAGTCTTTCTGGTCACCTCCATTCTTCTCGCTCTATTAACCCAATTTTTATTACACGATAACTGACTTGTTTTGATGATGAATTATATTATACTCAGCCTTATCTTGTATTTGTACCTATATTGATTAAGGCCTCCCTGTACATTTCCTAGTTATCAAAGCTGGTGACATGGCAGGCAAACCATGTTAAGAGCCCTGGTTTTGGAGCCACACCCATCTGAGTTGGCCTCCTGCATATAGTTATCTCTATGGCCTTGACAAGCCACTTAATTTTTTAAATCTCAGGTGTGTAAGCATAAAACAGGGGGAAAAAACTTGTACTTTAGCAAGGATTAGAAACATTCTATTCAATAAACCTTAGTTATTAGTATATCCACTCTAACCAATGGAGGTAAAGGGTTTGGTCCATCAGTAGATACATGGAAAGTAGTAGGTCGAATTCGACTTTTGGAATTGACTTTTTCTGATACAAACTAATATTTGGAGAGAGAATATAAAAAATAAGGAGTCATGAAATCTACCTAAGGCTGCCACTTCTATCCCTCAGAATAGGTTTCCAGAAAGTTATTTATATAAGATACTCTAGACAAACCACAGGAAATCATTATACTCTGCAATTTTCCCACCGTGTCTCCAAATGTTGCCCTCCGACCAAGTCCCTACCCTACGTTCTGCCCTTCCACGTAGGGGAGGAGTTGCAGATTTCATTTTATAGTGGATTGGCTTACGGGGGTGGGGTGGAATGGGGAAATCAGAGAGGCTCCACCCATTTCACTGGAGGCCTGGAGGTGGGCGCTCTCCTTTGCCCTACCCGCCGCCCCGTACCTGCAAAGTGGGGCTGGCCACGGAGGGAGGGCCTGGTCCCCTGTCCCTTTAAGGAGGAGGGCCGAGCGCAGGCGAGAGAGCTGGCGTTGCCCCTAACCCGTCCGCGTCCTCACCCCAGAGCAGCTGCTGCCACAGCTCCGCCGCCCCTAGGTTAGCAGAGTCCGTTCGGGCCCCAGGAAGCGAGTCGCCACCATGGTGAAGATTGTGACAGTTAAGACCCAGGCGTACCCGGACCAGAAGCCGGGCACGAGCGGGCTGCGGAAGCGGGTGAAGGTGTTTCAGAGCAGCGCCAACTACGCTGAGAATTTCATCCAGAGTATCATCTCCACTGTGGAGCCGGCGCAGCGGCAGGAGGCCACCCTCGTGGTGGGCGGGGACGGCAGGTTCTACATGAAGGAGGCCATCCAGCTCATCGTGCGCATCGCCGCCGCCAACGGGGTAAGGAAAGCGCCCGCTCCTCCGCGGCGTGCGCCCCGCGCGGGGCCGTGCGCGACGTGCTGCTAGAGTCGCCAGCCCGCCTCCTGCCGCGCTCGGGCCCGGCCACTTCCGCGCGCGGCCGCCCCAGTCTCCACCCCGGTCCTTTGCTCTGGCTCTTCCTGGCCTGGAGGCCCCGCGAGGTCGCAGTGTGCTGGAAGGTGGCCTCGGGGCTCCGCGGAGCTGCTTTGTCGACTCCCCTGGGACTGACGAGCGGGACTTGACCTTGGGAGGCCCGACCCTCCGCCTCTTGCCCCGCCCTTCTCTCTCCTCCTCCCTTCCCCTCCCCTCCGGCTGAGGCCTCTGACATTTACATTAACCTTTCTTGTGGCTAAAGATACAGTTACAGCGCTGAGTGCAGTCCCCTTCACCCGGAAAGGTTAGCCGGCCTCTGCCTTGCTCCGAACCCCCTCCCATCTCTCCCAGTTGCTTGCTATTCTCGTCTGAGACTGGCGCTTCCCGCTGGCCGGGAGCCCGACGCCGTGGGGCAGGGTTGGCGGGAGCGCCAGCCCAGCTGGTGCGTGAGACCCGCAGGGCTGAGGGGGAGGTTGCAAAGTCTTGCTCTCCATACCCTAGTTTGCGTTGGGTCGGAGCTTCTGCCTTTCCACGGCCTGGTTGCTGGGACGCAGGGTTTTGAAAAGTCTAGTCCTTGCCGGGTGGTGCATCTGGATCAGTTCTTAGAGGAGTTGGAGTTGAATTTTCATTAGAACAGAAACTGCATACCCAAGGGTTCTCTTACGCAAGCCTTCGTGGCTGGCCAGGAAATAAATGCAACACCTTGGCTCGCCCCTCGCCCCACCCTCCCCACCAGCTAGGGAACCTTAACTGACTTCAGGGGCAGGTCCATTCGGATAGGTGAAACTGAAATAGATTTTTCAGTAAACTTTATAAATGAAAAGATGGGTTTATAAAATAGGTAAGTTGGAGCTGATTATTGATTCACTTTAATGTTTTTATTTATTTTTTTATTTTTGAGAGACAGAGAGAGACAGAGCGAGCAGGGGAGGGTCAGAGAGAGGGACACACAGAATCTGAAGGAGGCTCCAGGCTCCGAACTAGCTGTCAGCACAGAGCCCGACGCGGGGCTCGAACCCACAAACTGTGAGATCGTGACCTGAGCTGAAGCCGGAAGCTTAACCGACTGAGCCACCCAGGCGCCCCATCATTCACTTTTATAAGATGTCTTCTAATGAGTTTCTCTTTCTGTATTTAAAATAAGATTTGACTTACACCCTACTTTTCTGGACCTCATTTCTTTTAGTAATATTTTTTATTCATTTTAGTAGTACTTTATCTTTAACATGTAAGTGCCATTTTGCCAAGCACCATGAAAAGCACTGAACTTGCAGTATCTCATTTATGCTGCAGCCTTATAAGATCGATGCTATTATGGGCATCTTCAGGTTGCCAATGAGAAAACTGAAGCCTGGGCAGGTTAAAGAGGACCTGTAATGGCAGCACCCAGAATCTGATATAGACCTACCAATTCCAACTTCTGGGAAGAAAGGGACCCTTAAATCTGTAAGGATCTATTTTCCCATAGTCTGTAAAATCTAAACTGGGTCCAGTCTACATCTCCCCTGAGTCAAACATGTATAAGCATCAAGGAGAGAAGGTCCTCTGAGTTGAATAGGCTCTTGAGTTTTCAGACAACAACAAATTCCCTTGAGTGAAGAGCAAACAACAGACGTTACCCAGTAGATCCCTTCATTTCCTTGTCACCTGTGTTGAATATACATTTCATTCATTCATTCATTCATTCACAAAGACTGAACCTATGCCATATACAGAGAAATGTGTGGAATAAAAAGACAATTCAGACACAAGACTTGTCCTTAAGGAGCTTACAGCATAGTGAGAATTTTAGGGGTCCAAATGGAAAGTTGTCCATTCGGGAGTAGTGTGGGGTGGGAAGGAAAAAATTAGGCTGAGACTAAAAAAATACGTTTTTAAAGCCTCATACCCTTTTAGCTACTGCTTTCTTGCTTTTCCCCTTTTTGGCCAGTTGCCACTACTGATTTTTCACCCATTCACTTACTACCTCACTGCAGTCTGGCTCCTTCTTCCTTCACCACTTGCCAAGGTTACTAATGATTTTCTTGTTGCTAAATACATTGAATACTTTTTTTTAAGGCCTTATTTGGCCTTCTTGTTGCCTTTGGCATTGCTGGTTTTGCACTTTTTTAAAAAAATATTTTTTTTATTGTTTATTTATTTTGAGAGAGAGAGAGGGAGGGAGGGAGGGAGAATGCATGAGTTGGGGAGGTGCAGAGAGAGAGGTAGAGAGAGAGAATCCCAAGCAGGCTCTGTACTCTCAGCCCAGAGCCTGACACGGCCCGAGCTCACAAACCTCGAGATCATGACCTGACCTGAAATCAAGACCTAGATGCTCAACGGAGCAAACCGAGCAAACTGAGTGCAAACTGAATTTTGCACCAGTCACCCTGGTTTTGCACTTTTAAATTCCTCATCCCCTTGCCTTGATCACTCTCCTGATTCTACTTATACTTTTTGAGAGTTCTTTTATGGCCTGCTTGTGCTCTGCACACCCTAGCTATTTCCTAAGGTTTTGTCTTCAGCTGCTGCTCTCTGTCTCTCTTTCTCTCTCCTCACCAGGGATTTAAATATGCTCCTCCTCTCTTCTGATGTGATTCAATTCAGATAGCATCTTCAGAAGACTTTCCCCAACGACCTGTCTGCCACTTTCATCCCCCCATTAAGTGCTCCTTTCTCATACCTACCTCTAGAATAGATTAATGAAATCCCAGTGAAATTATGTTCACATGTGACACTCCTCTCTAGAGAGTAAACTTCTTTAAGATGGAGTCTGCTTTTATCTGTATGTGCAGTATCAAGAACAGTGCAGCTTTCAATGAGTCCTTGTTTCGTTGCCCTGGATTGAGAACGGTATGGGATATACTTCAAGTTAAGTGTATTCCAGCACTTAAAGCCAGTGTATAGTTGGTGACCAATAAATGTATTCTCTTCAAATATTTGTTATGTACTTACTTTGTATCAGACATTGTGCTAAGTACTTGGGATTCAAAATATTCCTGTCCTCAGCAAAAACAGTATAGAAGGGGAGGTAGGCAAGAATAAACAGAGAGCACAGAGTGTTAGGGGTTACGATGGAGTTGTGTGCCAGCTACCGAAGGGGAAAGATCATGGAGGGCTGTACAGGTGTGCATCCTTTCTTAAAGTTTGTGTTATGCTACTTTACTTTGATGAAAGACCTACCTTAAGTACCTGCTTTTGCAAACAGCAAAACCAAAGCAATCTGAAGAGGACTTTTGCTCTTATGAAGAAAGGTGAAAAGTGAAAGTAGAGGTCAGCATTTGGTGCACAGGGGGCCATTAGAGAGGTAGCAGGAACCCACCCCCGGTAGCAAGAGTGGCTTGCCAAGTGCCTGCCCCTACACTCGGCATCTCAGCATCAAGCCGCTGTAGCTTTGAACTGTGTGGGCTTCTCGGCTTTATCTTGATTTATTCTGTGTATCCATTAGCAAGATGTGCCCTAAGTTATCAGAAAACCCTAAGAGGTTTATTTTTGGAGTCTGAGAACACTAAAAGTGGTAGCTGAATTGAAGCTTAAAAGGGTGAGTTGGAATTCCTAAGGTGGATTTGTCAGGGGAAGAATTCTAGGCAGAAGAATAAAAATATAGGAGTCAAACACTGCTGGGCAAGTTAATTAATTTCTGATCTCCTTCTTCCCCCTTTTCTGTAAAGGTTGGAAGCAATGAGACATACCCATAGAGGTTCTTGTGAGGATTAAATGAAACAATGAGTTTAAAAGTACCTGCAGTGTTGGGGTGCCTGGGTGGCTCAGTCGGTTGAGCATCCGACTTTGACTCAGGTCATGATCTCGCGGTTCATGAGTTCAAGCCCTGCATCAGCTCACTGCTGTCAGCACAGAGCCCACTTCCGATTCTCTGTCCCTCTCCCTCTCTGCCCCTCCCCTGCTCATGCTCACTCTCTCAAAAATAAATAAAACGTTTTTAAAAAATTAAAAAAAAAAAGTACCTGTAGTCTCTTGTCACCTGGAAGCTGATTGAATGACACTTGTGGGGAAACCTCACAATGGCCTGGGACAGGAGTTTGCGTTATCAGTGTTTTGTTGATATGGGGACACTAAGCTAATCAGGCCCAACCTGATGCAGATATTAACATCTCTTCCCCACCCCTCATAAATACCATCATTGTCCCCCTCCTTCCTCTACCCTCAGTGGCCCCGCCCAATATAGAGGAATTTCATGTTAGTCAGGATCCAGTTGGGTACAAGTGGCAAAGACCTAACTCAGATTAGGGCAGTGAGAAAGGAATTTATGGGCCTCTGTAACTGAGAGGTCTAAGAGATACCAGTGCAACAACTCAGGTCAAGCCATTCCTGGTCTCTAAAAATTGCTCTTGGGCTCAGTGGTCTGCACATGACCAGTATTAAGAATTGGGGAGAGTTCAAACTCCCATGTAAATGAATGTTTGGATATATATATATTTTTTAATGTTTTGTTTTATTTTTGAGAGAGAGAGAGAGACGAGTATAAGCAGGGGAGGGGCAGAGAGAGAAGGAGACACAAAATCCAAAGCAGGCTCCAGGCTCCAAGTTGTCATCACGGAGCTGGACATGGGGCTTGAACTCATGAACCATGAGTTCACGACCTGAGCCAAAGTCAGACACTTAACCAACTGAGCCACCCAGGTGCCCCAGAATGTTTGGATATTTTGAATGATAGTTCATCATTATCTTCAGCAAAATAAAATAAATGCCTGCATGGGAACTTGTGTATAAGCAGGTTTTCTTTCATCAACCCACAGGGGTTCTTGTGTGCTGAATTCCTTTGTTTCATCTCTGGACTCCTTTCCAGAATATTTTTTTTTAAATAAATAAAACAAAACATAGAGGATTACAAAGGAATTATTATATTGAAATTCAATTATCAAAATTTTAACCAAATTTGTGATGCAACAAGATCTATATGCTTACTTACTTACACATTAAATAGCAAGATTTATTGGGAAGTCTAATACTGTCTTACTTTAGAGTGGTGATAAGTATAAGTGATATTTTGATACACCTGCAATCTCAATGATTTGAGATAACTATAATATGAAAATATCTATGATTTATATTCATGATAAAGTCCCAGGGGGTATTTGTAATGGTAATAATAATAATCTGTGGTTTGTTGCCTATATTCATAATTCAAGGAGATGCTAAATTTCATTTAGAGGTTAATGAAAATAAAGATTTTATTTGTTTTGCTATTCAAATTCAAGGGCCCCATTGAATTCTACCCAGGGACTTCTTCTAAGGATCCTGAGTTAAGAACCCCTGCACTAAATAAATGATCTTTTTGTTTAAATGTTTATTTATTTTTGAGAGAGAGACCAAGTGCAAGGGGGTGGGGTGAGGGTGCAGAGAGAGAAGGAGACACAGAATCCGAAGCAGGCTCCAGGCTCTGAGCTGTCAACATAGAGCCCGATGTGGGGCTCAAACTCATGAACCGCGAGATCATGACCTGAGCTGAAGTCGGACGTTTAACTGACTGAGCCACCCAGGCACCCCTCAAATGATCTCTTTTTAGGGTCTGGTACTGCTTGCATCAAAGTGGGCATCAAATACATGACACAGAGATTAAGAGTCTCAGGTTCTCAGATCAGACCAGTGGGGCTTTGAGAACTTTGTCTTAACTGGAGGAACTCCACTGTCTCCCATTTGTGATGAATCACCCTTTCCTGGACTTTCATGAGGCCAGCTGCAAGCACAGGTGAAGGGACATGTTACTAGATATAGTTCTGAGAAGGAAATGAAAGAATACTGGGCAGGAAGGAAAATGTTTTGGGACTCTGAGGTAATTGGTGTTAGGTAGAGGCACCTTGCTACCCTTCCTTAAAATCCAATATCCATATAGCAAGGATGACTTGGCAGAGAACCATCTTTGGGTCGCTGTTGAATAGGCTATAACTCCCATTAAAAAAAAAAAAAGTCCTTTACTTATGATAGCTTATGAATGATCGTTTTCCCCCTGTTCACACTTTCTGAGTTTGAATTGGCATTAAATACCAGGGTAAACAAGATACTGTCCTTTTCCATCCAGGAGTGGGGGAGATAAGGTACAAGAAATACATATATGTGCAAAGAACAGAATTAGAAAAAGTGCTGAGTGCAGGTAAGGGAGAGAAAATTCTGGACTGGGGAAAGAAATGGTGGAACTTGAATTGTGTCTTGAAGAGTGGACAGTGTGTGAACAGAAGGGGGCGGGAGGACATGGCAGAAAGAGCTAGCTAAGTGGAGGAGTGGACAAGACTGTTTTTAGAGCCATAGCCATTAAACAGCCTTTATTATGTAAAATATTTTAACCAAATTATTGGGGAGCCTCTCTTTCTCGGCTTCACTGATCTAAATTGGACTCTTTTCCTCTCTGCCTCCGTGTTACACTGCACACTCCACTGCTACTCAGATTGCCCATTTGAGAAGGAGAGCCATCAAAATTCAGCACACATGATATGCAGCATTGTGCCCTCTGGCTTTCTGCTCGGCTCATATTTGAAATCTCTGTTCGAGTTCCCTATCAAGGCCCATCATTGCTCAGTTTTGGAGGCTCTGGAAGATGACATTTTATGGTGCCTCCCAAAGTGAATTTGGTGTACACCACATGGCCTGTATTTTAAGTCAAATAATTTGTACAATTACATGGGTTCAACTTGTAACTGAAACTCAAACAGTAGTGGATTAAACAAAATGGGAGTTTCTCTCTCTCGTGGAATAGTCTGGGTGTATGCAGGCCAGGACTAGTATGGTAGATCCATGTGACTCAACTTCCTTCAATCATATGGCTCTGCCGTCTTGAAGGTGTTGCCTTTGTCCACCTGGTTACAGGTGGCCCCCACACCTTTATCCACATTTCAGCCAGGGGGCACAGGAAAAAGATGGAGCAAAGTGTTTTTTTTTTTCCTTCCCTTTAAACAATCTGGAAATTGCACACCTCACTCCTCCTCACAATCCATTGATTAGATTTTCCAGACAAGTCACACTTACCTGCAAGAAGGGCAAAAAGATGCAGATGCAGACTTTATACTGGGAGGCATGTGGCCAGCTAAAAAGGAGTGGTTCTGTTATCTTAAGAAAGGAAATTAATTGCAAGTAGAAGTCTCTGCCGTGGGCCACTTCTTTGGGCCTGCAGAGAGCCATGCCCACTTTTCTTCCCACCTATGAAGCACATAACTCTTCCTTGGGGGCGTCACCTCGAATTCCTTCCAATAAATATATACAGCCATGCAGTTACAGAAGTAGAGCGATCATCAACCATGGTATTCACACTCTGCTGCTGGTAGGGAGAGCAGACTCCATGGTTGGATGATGGAGTAGGTCCACACGGAGCCCTGGTTCTGCACTCCAGGAGGGATTTTCTTCCTTCCTTCCTTCCTTCCTTCCTTCCTTCCTTCCTTCCTTCCTTCCTTCCTTCCTTCCTTCCTCCCTCCCTGCCTCCTTCCCTTCCTTTCCCTTCCCTTTCCTTCCTTTTTCTTTCTTGGCTTATTTGTTTATTTTGAGAGAGAGAGAGAGAGAGAGAAAGCATGAGCAGGGAAGGGGTAGAGAGAGAGAATCCCAATCATGCTCTGCACTATCAGCTCAGAGCCCAGTGAGGAGCTTGAACTCACGAAATGTGAGATCATGACGTGAGCCGAAGTCAAGAGTCGGACACTTAACCACTGAGCCACCCAGGTGCCCACAGGACGGACTCTCTGTTCTCTGTCCTCCATACTCACTGAGCCTGGACACTGGGGCATAAGTTCTGAGACCTTTTGGGATCTGCACAGCTTTTGCATCCTGCTTTCTGCTGATGAAAGTTGGGGGGCGTAGGAAGGCAGGAGCTGCTTTTGCAGACCAAGTTAGTGTGGTTTGTTTTACTATATAATTACTTCAAAAGCTTATTAGGCTTCTTCTGGTCTTTTCTGATCAGTTCCATGTACTGATAACCACAGTGAAAATTCTCACGTAGATAGGGTTTTAAGCCTGAAAACTTTGGCTTTTATTTTCTGGCCTCTGTGCTCTGTTCCTCCTCTGATGTCTCCATCACTGATAGTCGCCTTGAAATTGGAAAAGCTAGGCTAACTACGAAGGCAGTATCTTTAATTCAATCTTTGCTGGTGGGCCACTTTTATTGTCCAGCAGAGAATCCTGGGAAAGAGTTGAGTTCACAGCCCTTTCTTCTACACCCACTGCTTCATGTATAGCTGCCTTAGCTGGGGAACACAGATAGTGGTCATTTCAACTCTGTAAGTCCACAAATACTGGACTTGGACAACACAGTTTGCAGGACACAGTCAAAGAAAATATCCTTGGCAGAGCTGTAACCCCCATTTTTTGCCTATGGACTGGCTAGTTTTTGCCCAAGCTCCTCTCTGTTGTAGCAAGAAGCAGCCAACAAACACTCCTGTTCCAAATTCTCTCAACCATTTGCCTAGGTTTGGTTGACCAGTGGGCTGCCTTCCAAGGTAGCAGTGACAATAGTTTTGCCATGGCATAAAAGGTATGTTGCTGTTGTTGCATATTTTAGATTCTGTTTTGGTACAGAATATCAGATTTTATCATTAGTTAACGTATAGGTTTGGCTGTGAAAACAAAGTCCCAAAATAAATTACTTAAACAAAATAAAAGATCATAGTAATAGAACCTTCCTGTAATTGTCTGGGTGTGGACAGTCCTGGGCTGGTATGGGTGGTTGTGTAAGGGGTCATCTATTTCTTTTCTTTTGTTGCTCAGCCTTCCCTAGTGAATTGCCCTTATCTACGTGATCCAAGATGGCTGCCTACCACCATATGGTCATTCCAGGCAACAGGAAAGGAAGCAAGTGAAAAGAAGGCACACTTTTTCTTTGTTTTTTTTCTTTTTTAATTTTAAATGTTTATTTATTTTTGAGAGAGAGAGAGAGAGAGAGAGAGAGAGAGAGAGAGAGAGACAGAGCATGAGTGGGGCAGGGGCAGTCAGAGGGGGAGACACAGAATCCAAAGCAGACTCCAGGCTCTGAGTTGTCAGCACAGAGCCCAATGTAGGGCTTGAACCCATGAACTGAGAGGTCATGACCTGAGCCGAACTGGGAGATCATGACCTGAGCCAAAGTTGGACAATTAACCTACTGTACCACCCAGGTGCCCCAGGAAGGCATATTTTTCAAAGAAACCACACATCATCAATTTTATTCATGACTTCTGCATCAAAACTTAGTCTAAGTTCTCCTCTAACAGCAAGGGAGGCTGGGAAATACCTATGTCATTCTGAGTGCTATGTGTCAGGCTAACCATTGGGGGTGTCAAGCAAAATGAAAGGGATAATTGATGTTGGAGGACACTCAATAGTCCTCACTATCCTAAATATGCTTTCCAAATCTGGTGAAAACCATGCAGTCATTTCCAAGTGATAAAGTTACAGAAGAAGACAGAAACTTAATTTTATATAGAGAACTAGATTTTTGGAAGAGAAGCTATCATTTATTCCAACCTCCATCTTAGAAAGGAATCAAGGCGCAAACATTCCTATTGTGGAGGACTTTTTAAATAAACTACTTTATTGAAAGATGATTCACACATCACACAATTCACCCATTTAAGGTGTTCAATTCAGTATCTTTTTTTTTTTTTTTTTTGAGAGAGAGAGCATGCAAGCAAGGGAGGGGCAGAGAGAGAGAGGGAGAGAGAATCCCAGGCAGGCTCCACGTTGCCGGTGCAGAGCCCAACACAGGGCTTGATCTCACAACTGTGAGATCATGACCTGTGCTGCAATCAAGATTTGGAGGCTCAACTGAGTGAGCCACCCAAGTGCCCAAAGTGTACAATTCAATATCTTTTAATGTGTTTACAGAGTTGTGCAACTATCACCATAATCTAATTTTAGACTATTTCCATGACGCTAAATGAAGCCCCTTGTATTAGCAGTCAGTCTCTTATTTCCCTATGCTTTTGGCCCTGACCAACCACTAGTCCACCTTAGATCTCTATAAATTTGGGTGGGTGGATTTTACATGGTCCAGTTTGGGTTGCTAGACAGAAGAAGTTACATTTAGCAAGTGAAGCCCCAGGACCATGAGAAGCAACGTCAAAGGGTCTGTGTCAAGAATGGTGGAATTAGTGTCCCATGCTTCTGTGTGTGCTGTCCTGAGCACTGGAGACACAGAATTGAAAAAGTCCCCTTTCTCAAAGAGCCTTTGATTGAATGGGGGAGGACTGACACAAAGATAATCCTCACTGGGTTTTCCTCAGCAGACTCCCTGTCCAAAGCAGACCAGGCTGTCAGAAAAAAGGAGGAGAAATTTCTCTAGGAGAATAGCTTCTTCATTTTCATGAGTGTAAGCAATCAGATTTCTTTTTTTACAAACATATTTGAACTTATATATCCAAATTAGTATTGTACCCTGCCAAATCACCACTCTGGGAACTGTACACTTATTCCAGTGATGCATCTAGTGCTCAAAGCATTTTGAAAGTCCTCTATGGGAATTATTTTTCAGCCAGTCGGTTTATGGGTCACCTAGGAAAACCAGTCACATTATTTTATAGTCATGCCTCATTTTTCACCTAAAACGATGTAACAAGATTTGATCACCCACTTTATTCATTAGACATGGCTCCAACCAATTTTTGTCTCTTTCCAAAGTTCAAATCTACTCTCAGAGGATGAAATTTGTTATGACTGAAGACTTTCAAAGGAAGTGCCACAGACTGTTAAGACAGTTGCTGAGAGAGAGTTCCAGAAATGTTAGTGCAATGTGAGCACTGTTTGAATAAATATGTTGCTTCCCAAGATGATTGTTTTGAAGGAGATAACATTAATTTAAATGAAAATACTCTGGCATAACTGTTAAAAATGAGTTTCCATATTTTGTGCTGTTCAAGCACACTGCCCTGTGGAGAGGGTCCTAGAAGGTAGTTCATGCTGAGGAAGATTCTGGCATTCTGCTTTTCTTCGGCAGATGCCTGCGGTGGCCTGGGGATATGGTTCTCTTCCATTCGGGTAGACATCTAAACATGATTTGGTAAGGCATTTAGAAATTGTGCACAATGAGAAGGTTTGTTAAAACACAAGTAGACAAAATGGCCCTGACCTAAGATGAGAGTCCTGTCAGCTCTAAACCACAGAATCCAGAAATCTAGATGTTAAACTTGTGCCCATCTGACTCCAGGAGGTCATCTCATGGTTGCAAAGAGACCAGATAATGGAGCTGAGATGGTGTAACTGGGTGGGGATGGGGAAAGATCTTTTGCTTTAGTAATAAAACTATTATGTTACAGTGCCTCACGGGGACTTTGAGAAATGCATTCTGTGAGCAGAACGAAATGAAGTATGTTTATAAATGAAGTAAAAGGGAAATGAGTGTAGGAAACCCAGATGGAATTGGGAGTGAGGTTGGCACCTGTTACAAAAGCCAAACCACCTCTCTGAGCTGGGCCACACAGTTGGCCGTAGTCAAATCCATGAGAAAAACATGATCACACAGTTTGCTATAGCCAGTTCCCCCGTGTGTAGATTTGGTATAAAAAGAGTAATCATAATACCTGCCTGGAAACATTTATGTGAGGATGAAGCAAAATTTGTGAAGCACTTACATAGTGCCTGACATTGTCTTTGCTACACAGAAGACTTGGATGATTCCAATGATTATTATGATTATTCCAAACACTGAGCCCATTGGAGGCAGAGGGGAGGTCTTCTGTTTCTGCCACCATACCCACCACATATATGTCTTATTCTGTCTCTATCCATACACTATCCCTTGAATTTGATCTGTGAGGCAGAGGATCACAGTTGCTGTGACTCTCCATCACAGGCTCATTGATTTGGGGCCTTTACCTTGTTGGAGTCCTGAGCCAGCCGTGGGTAGTTGAAGATGGGGATTGTCAGGTGGGTCTGTGGAATGGTTACCTGGCCCAGGCTAATGTCATGCTGCTGATGGGAAGCTGCAAGAAATGTATGCTGGCATTGCTATATGCTGCCTATATATGCCGGACTGTATGAGGATTTGTTCGTTCGACAAGCATTGCTGAGCACTCTCTAGGTGCAGGCACTGTGTGAGGTGGTTGGGGGTACAAAGGTGAATAAGACAGAGTCTTTGTTCTCAGGATGCTCATGCTAGTAGAGGAGCATCCATAGGTAGTTAACAAAAATATGGCGCAAATGCTAGTGTGTTTGTTTCCTATGACTGGTGACAGTTGACTATGAACTGGGTGGCTTAAAGCAACAGAAATTTTTTTTTTCCCAATTCTGGAGACCAAAAGTGTGAAATCATGGTGTTGGCTGGTCTATGCTTCCTCCGAAGGCCCCAGGGGAGAATCCTTCCTTGCCTCTTGCAACTCTTGGTGGCTCCAAGTGTTCTACGCTCGTGGCTGCAACACCCCAGTCTCTGCTTTTGCCTTCACATGGCCTTTCCTGTGTCTGTCTTCTCTTCTGTCTCTTTTAAGGGTACTTGTTACTGGATTTAGGGCCCACTCAGATGATCCATGATGGTTTCATCTCGAGATCCTTAATTAATCTGCAAAGACCCTTTTATCAAACAAAGTTGCATTCACAAGTTCTGGGTGGACATATCTTTGCAGGGAGAGGGTGGAAGTGGTTATCATTCAACCTGCTTCAGCTGCATGAGAGAAGTTTGGAGAATCATGGGAGCACAGAGGAGAGCAACCAGCCCCACTTGGAGGGGGAAGGGAAGAAAGAGGATGTCTTCTTCTCACCGATGAGGTGATTTTGGGGGCAAAAATTGATGAGGGGAGAACGATGAGGGAGATCTTAGCTGAGAGTAAAGTAAGGGCAGAGCAGAGAGCGGTCACTGGTTTAATGCATGTGGCTGATACCTTTGTTGTCCTATTTAAAAAGGTATACTACTGGGACACCTGGGTGGCTCAGTCAGCTAAGCATCTGACTTTGGCTCGGGTCATGATCTCATGGTTCGTGGGTTTGAGCCCCACGTTGGACTCTGACAGCTCAGAGCCTGGAGCCTGCTTCAGATTCTGTGTCTCCCTTTCTCTCTCCCTCCCCTGCTTGCACTCTGTCTCTGTCCCTCAACAATAAATACATGTTAAAAATTTTTTTAAAAAATACTACTGGTACGAATTGATGAGAAGATTCAAGAGCTCCATAATCCAGAGTGCTTTGTAGACTTCTGACCTAATGCCAGATGGAAGACAGGCCACGTGGTGGCTCTCTGAATCTTACCAAACAACTTTAGTGCATAGTAGTGGGTTGGAATTGAAGATTTAGGTTCAGATCTCAGTTGTACAGTTTATTGTACAATATCATGTAGTTTGCCTAACTGCTGTAAAGCTTAGTTTTCTCATTTGTGAAATGGGATTAATTCTAATATCTGTCCTATCAGAGTTTTATGAGAATTAAATTAAATAACGGGCACACAAAGGTTTTGGGAACGGTTAAGATGTGACCCAAATGTGTGTTATTATGGCTGTTTTGAAATTCCACTGTTGTTTTAGCAAAGTCACCCCACTGGACTAATGTAAGCCTCCTGCCAAAACAAATCTCACATGCGATGTTATCTAGCATCTCTCAAAGTCCAAAACCTAGATGTGCTAAAGGATAACCAGAGAGTAAAGATCTCATGCCATTTTGAGGATCTTAATGGGATGTCAAAATGACCTCTTTTACATTAGAATTTTGTGGCAGTATAGCTTTTAATGTCAGACAAATTGAATTTGATTCCTGGATATGTTATTTATTAGTAGTTTAATCTTGGGCAAACTACTTGAACTCTTTTTTTCTTTACTCATTTATAAAATTAAAATAATATGTCATAGAGGTGTGTTTAGGAAATAATAAGATATACGTAGGAAGTTACGAAGCATAATGCCTCACACATACTCAGGATAAGCACATTGCTAGTGGGGATTCTGATTGGAAATACAGACACTTTAAACTTTTCTTTGCTAACGGTCCCCAGCCAGCTCCCACCTTTCAGTTTTACTTCTTAGCCTTGTCAATGACCTATCAGGGTGCTCTACACCCATTGGCCAATAAATTTCAGAACTGAAATGTCTTTCTTACAGAGAGTGTTTCATGCCCAGGGCCTGAGGTGGGGTGGGGGATCTGTTCTACATAACTTTAGGATTTCAGTAATATGTTATCAGCTTGATACTTAATAGCTATCTTATCTCAAAAGAACCCAGAAGCCAACCCAAATAACCCAAATAGCCCACATAACCCAAAATAACCCAAGTAACCCCAACTAAGCAAAACTGTCCTTGAATAGCTTAAGTGCTAGGCTCAGTGTTCGGTGTTTGCACCAGCTCTACCCGTGAGGGTTTTGGCGTAGTGGTTCTAGGAAGTGGTTGGGTCTGCTTGCTCTAGCAACTTCTTTTGAATAATATTTGAGGGGGTGCTTTCTGTCCTTCAGACATTTGCTGAACATTTTGTCATTGCTCAGTATCCTGCTGTACATTTGGGACATGCACAGGTGCATTGAGACAGTCTCCGGTACCGGCACCCCGTGGAGCTCATCGTCCAGTGGGCATTACCATACAGTGTGCCAAGTGCCTCCTTAGGGTGCCATTGGGAGCCCTAGGGAGGAGGGTGTGGAGAGGTGGTCAGAGGAAGCCTCCAAGGGGAGATGTATTCGATCCAAGTCTTGAAGGATGATGAAAAGGAAGCCAGGAAAAAGTGAAGACATTCTGCATGGATGGAGTATGGGCAAAACAAGGAGGCTGTTGTGAGAAGTAAGCCCACAGGCTTAGACTTTAAAATAGAAGTCTTCATGACTCCTGTACTGCAGCAAGGCAGGAGGGTGGCAAGGTGGCCAGTGGTGAGTAAAGGACCACATGGGTCCTTAACCCCTGATGCTTTCTTTTACACGCAGGCCAACCTCAGAGGCAGTCTAAGAATTATCTTGTGAGTCTGGTAAGAAGGGAGAATCATGGAGACTTAGGTTAGCAAACCTAAAAAGCTATTTATGAGGAGGACTGGGTCATAGTATTTGTCCAGTAACACGTCAAATCTCTGTTTGCTGACTTTCTTTAACCAGCAGAATATAAGGCATACAGCAGTCTGTATATGACCCATGGTTTCATCAGGGCACGTCTTTTAATTTGGGTTGGTTGATCTAAATCCATATCGTAGAATGTATGATGCACAGTCCACTCAGTTAAATCACACATTTACAGGGGTGCCTGGGTGGCTCAGTCGGTTGAGCGTCCGACTTCAGCTCAGGTCATGATCTCATAGTTCGTGGGTTTGAGCCCCGCGTCAGGCTCTGTGCTGACAGCTCAGAGCCTGGAGCCTGCCTCAGATTCTGTGTCCCCCTCTCTTTCTGCCCTGTCCCCGTTCATGCTCTGTCTCTCTCTCTCTCTCTCTCTCAAAAATAAATAAAACATTAAAAAAATCACACATTTACAGACACAAAAATTTACCAAAGAAATTAGACCTGTGGTGTAGTTATGCTGTTTCCTATAGATTTCACCCTAATTTAGTGAAGGGGCTGGGTGGGCCATGCCCCTCTTTTTCTCTTGTTAGCTTTAGTCTCTGTCTCTCTCTGACTCTCTCTTACCACTTTCCTACCCTACACTGAAGTTTGCTTCCAGGAGTGGGCACCTCTCTGTCTCTCTCTGTCTGCAATTATACTGGGCTCCTCTTGGAAGAAACCTAAATGTTGGGCCTCAACCACCCAGACTAACCAACTCTACTTCCTTCACTATTGCAGTTTCTAGCTCTGTTCCTAATTGTTATTGCACAAGTCTATGTGCTGTAGAAATTACCTAAGATTCCAGTACTCAGGCAGAGTGTGCTCTGTTGTGGATGCCTTGTGGTTTGGGAAGTTGTCTGATGCTGGGAGTGATTTTATAGTTGAGGTTGGTCTCAGGACAGGAGACCATGCACTGGGTGACTGACTGTCTGGAAAAGCTCACCTCTGTCCCCAGAAACCCTAGTGACAGAGTTCACAGGATGCTCTTACTTCAACAGTTCAGCCAGCAAATATTTAAGCGGCTTTCTGCTCTACTTTGCTCCAGGTACCAGAGTTACAAAATGTGCTTTTTCCTCATCACTGAGCGAGGGAGCAGGCTTATTTATATATACCAAGCCATGGCACATACTGTGTTATTTAGTGGTAAGAACCAAACACTCTGGGACAGAGAAAAGGGGTGAATGTGGGGAGAGGTCTCTCTGAGGGCCTCTGGCTCAGACCAGCCACTCTGATACAGAGGGATCAGCTGTCCCTGGACCTGGGCTTGCATTTTTTTTCTTAAATTATATTTATTTGTATCTAAAAAAATTTGTATTAGTTTCCTAGGGCTGCTGTAACAAAATACCACAAATGGTATGGCTTCAAACAATAGAAATTAATTTTCCCACAGTTCTGGAGGCTTATAAGTCCAAAATCAAGGCATCAGCAGGGCCATGCTTCTTCCAAGAATCCTCTCCTGTCTCTTCCAGCTTCTGGTGGTGGCTGCAGTCACTGGTGCAACCCAGCTCTAGTCTCTGCCACCGTCCTCACATAGATTTCTTTCCCCTGTGTCTCTGTCCCCAAATCTCCCTCTTATAAAGATACCAGTCATTGGATTTATGGCCGACTCTAATCCAGTATGACTTCATTTTAATTTGATCACATCTTCAAAGACCTTTTTTTCAAATGAGGTCACATTCACAGGCATCTGGGGTTAGGATTTCAACATAGCTTTTTTTTTTTTTTTTTTTTTTTTTTGGTGGAGTTTTCAACCTACAACCTGTGCTCTGCCTACCAAGTGCAAGTGCGTTGTGCAGGCCACTAAAGCTCATATACTTTGTACTTGGGCTGTATCCCTTTGACAGTCACCTGAGATCTATTTCCTTTTCATTTTCTGTAAGTTCAAATGTGCTTGGTCACCCAAAGGAGCCAAAGAGTGTAAGCATCAGCTTTGGCATTAAAGCTGGCATTGAAACCTGCCTTCCCAATTTATTAGTTCCAAGATGTGGAGTAAGTCATTTCACTTCTCCAAGCCTCAGTTTCCTCATCTGTAAACTGAGAACCGTCAGATTCCCTGCATCACAAGGTTCTTCTTGAGCCTGCATGAGAACCTACATGTAGTGCTCTGCCCTGTGCTATAAGCTCTTTATATGTTCTCATTTAATCTTTTCAACAACTTTTTTTTAAGTTTATTTATTTTCAGAGAGAGAGAGAGAGAGAGAGAGAGAGAGAGTGAGCATGAGCAGAGGAGGGGCAGAGAGAGAGAGTGAAAGAGAGAATTGAATCCCAAGCAAGCTCTGCACTGTCAGCACAGAGCTGGACTCAGGGCTCGAACTCACAAACAGGGAGACCATGACTTGAGACGAAACCAAGAACCAGATGGCTAACTGACTGAGCCACCCAGTTGCCCCAATCTTTTCAACAACTCTTTTTTTTTTTAATTTCTTAATGTTTTATTATTATTTATTTTTGAGAGAGCGATAGAGTGCGAATGGGGGAGGGGCAGAGAGCGAGGGAGACACAGAATCCGAAACAGAGTCCAGGCTCTGAGCTGGCATCACAGAGCCATCGCGGGGCTCAAACCCACGAACTACAAGATCATGACCTTAGCCAAAGTCCAGCTCTCAACTGAGTCAGACACCCAGGTGCCCCCTTTCCAACAACTCTTAAGAGCCTGGTATTTAGATCCCTGTTTCATAGTTGAGGAAATAGAGGGTAAGTGATTTGCCCAAGATCACTAATATACTAAAAATTATCAAGAGTTGGGGTTCAAACCCAGATTTCCACTGTGCTGTATTCCTCAAGGTAGACATTTTAAAAAATGTTTATTTATTTTTGAGAGAGAGAGAGAGAGCAGGGGAGAGGCAGAGAGAGCGGGAGACAGAGGATTCAAAGCAGGCTCTGCGCTGACAGAAGAGAGCCCGATGCAGGGCTAGAACCCATGAATGGTGAGATCATGACCTGAGCCAAAGTTGGGTGCTTAACGGACTGAGCCACCCAGGTGCCCCAGTAGACATTTTTAAGAGTTATCTACAGTTATAATCTGAGATTTCCCAAACTTTTTAATGTTGAGGTCCAACTTTTTATTTCTCTGAAGCCTATTTGCACTTAAGCCTTAAGGCAGGGGAGAGTACCTGCTGCTGCCCACTTGAGATGATGTTCATTCCAGGAATTCCTATAAATGTTCAGAGGGGAGAAAATACCCACAGTTCTTAAGTTTGCTGTTTACAAAGCTATTATTTATTGAGTATTTACCATCGGCATGGCCACATATTACAGTAAGAGACAGCACAGCATGATGGTTGAGTGTGGGCTCTGGAGCCAGATTGCCTGGGTTTAAAACCCATCTCCACAATTTCCCAGCTCTTTGGCCTTGGGCAGATGATAAATCTGTATCATCTGTATTCTCTGTGTCCTTGTCTGTAAGATAGGGGCTGAGAATGACAGCATTGATCTTACAGTGTTGTTGTGAAGACCTCATGAGTTAATGCTTGTAAAGCACTTGGAACACTGCCCAGCACACTGACCAACTGTGATTATTTCCTGTATACAACAACCTTTAAAGCAAGTGTCATTGTCTCTATTTTACAAATAAGAAAACTGAGCCCAGAAAGGCCACACACAGCCAGAGGTGGCAAAGGGAGGATTCAGACCCAGGCCTGTCTGACTCCAAAGCCCTCTGGCTAGAGCAGGGGCTATAGATTCCCCTTCCCCCACCTTTTCCCTGGCCCCTTATACCTGTTCACTACCCAGACCCAACTATAGCATTAATTTTTTTCCTGCCTGGTCTCACTTGCTCTAGAGATCACAGGCTGCATTAGAAGGATGTGTCAGCCCTTATCTATATGCCTTTCTATTTTTGGTAGTTTGGATACCATTTATTGAGTAGCTACTCTATGGGCAGGTAATTGTGATAAATGCTTTACGTGCCTTTTCCCACATACCTTGAGAACCTTTAAAGGAAGTTTTACTATCCCCATTTTACAGAAACGTAGGCTTACAAAGATTCCACAGAAAAAGACATCCCCCTTTTTGTGGCCACCTCCGTTTACCTTCTTTACAGCTGGACTGCCTCGTTTCACCAGGCCATGTAATTGGAAAAAACCTGAATGATACCGAGAACAACCTTGCCGTAACTTTCTTCTTAAAAGTCCAGAAATCCCACCACGTTTTAGTTAGTTCATAGATGACCAACTGATGCCTGCCACAAAACTCCAGGATGCATGATTCCCATTGAATTTGAGGTGAATGGGGTCCCCTAGACTTGTGCAATGCCTCTAGGGCTGGCTAGCACGCCCCCTTGTGAGGTCATGAGAAATCTTGCATGTTTTTCCGTTTTCCACCACAAGAGGGAAACATACAGCCATGAATAATTTGAAAATAAGGCAATTCTTTAGATTGACTTTTAAAATTAATTTTTAATTTTTTTAAACCAAGGCGTTTTCATACATAGTTTCTGGTAATAGCCAGAATATGGGAAAATACTCTGTTATCTCCAAATGAATACTCCTAGGGAGTTAAATGAAAATTTTCTTGAGGGTACTCCAAAAAGGAAATAAAAGATACATATAAAAATTTTATATGAACCATATAAGTTGTCGCTTTTATAGGTCAAAATGGTTGAATACTGGTAATTTCTAATAAAACAGGAGCCCTCTTTACAGTGCACTGTGTAGTAAGTAGTATATAGTGAGCCCTGTGCATCTTCAAAGATTGTTTTAAGGTTTAACCATATCAATTAAGGATGGCATCTGTAGAGGTGGGGAATGCCTTCCTTGTCTTCTCTTTCTCCTCTAAGAGCTCATAAATCCCTCTTGAGCTCCCAGATTAGCACTTATTACTCCATTTTTAAATCTTAATTTTTTAAATTTTTTATTTTTAAAATGTTTATTTATTTATTTATTTTGACAGAGAGAGAGAGTGAGTTGGGGAGAGGCAGAGAGAGAGGAAGACAGAATCCCAATCAGGCTTTGCGCTGCCAGCACAGAGCCTGACTCGAGGCTTGAACCCATGAACTGTGAGATCATGACCTGAGCCAAAATCAAGAATCAGACACTTAACTAACTGAGCCACCCAAGTGTCCCTAATTTTTATTTTTTTAAAGGTTTATTTATTTTTGAGAGGGGGGGGAGAGAGAGAGAGAGAGAGAGAGAGTGAGAGTGAGAGTGAGTGGGGCAGAGTCAGAGAGAGAAGGGGACAGAGGATCTGAAATGGCCACTCTGACAGCAGCGAGGTCAATGTGGGGCTCCAGCTCACGAACGGTGAGATCATGACCTGAGCCAAAGTGAGATGCTCAACTGACTAAGCCACACAGGCTCTCCCATCTTATTCCATTTTTTAAAAACAACCTGTTGACTTCTCTATCTCTCTCTTTAGACCAAAAGTTTCTTGACGACTAGTCTGTCCTCTTGCAGTGCACAATGTTTGATCAAACGAATGCAGCAAGTCAGTTTTGTAGTAGCTGTTGGATACGTCGGTGGATAAACAGATGGACGACAGACTGACCGGTGCTAAAGGATATACATGCTCTGATGCAGCGGTTTTGTTTGTTTTTAATGTCAAAATATGCTTTAGGAGTCTTTTTGAACCTGAGATTCTGTACAGTTCTGAGCCACCTGGCCCTTGGAATTCTTCAGACCTTGTACCTTCTTTGTAGTTTAATGTAACTTCTCTGTTTCTTTAAAGGACATTTCCTAACTCTATTAAAACACGTATACCCATTGATAGGTGTGAAACACTGCTACATAGTTTCAGATGGATTTGGAGCAGTAAAAAATGCTAACACTTATGTAGGGCTCACAAGGCACTAGAACCAGCGACACTAAGTTCTTTATATTTATTAAGTCATTACAAAAACTGTGTAGTATATACTATTTTCTTTCTTTTTTTTTAACTCTCTTTAAAGGGTGCATTTTTTAAATTTTTCAATGTTTATTTATTTTTGAGAGAGAGAGAGAGAAACCGAGCACAAGAGCAGGAGGGGCAGAGAGAGAGGGAGACACAGAATCTGAAGCAGGCTCCAGGCTCTGAGCTGTCAGCACAGAGCTCGAACTCACAGACTGTAAGATCATGACCTAAGCCAAAGTTTGACGCTTAACTAACTGAGCCACCCAGGCACCCCAAGGATGCATTGTTTAAATTGATGTATAATTCCTGGGTTTTGGCACACATGCAAAAAAAAATTGATGTATAATTGACATGTAATATCATACTACTTATAGGTGTACAATATAATGATTTGATATTTGTATATATTGCAAAATGATCACAATAAGTCTAAGTAGGTACTATTTTCAGTCTTCATTTTAAATATGAGAAAGTGGGGGCACCAAGAACTTAAGTATTTTGCCCAAAGTTCACCCAAGTAGTAAATGATACTCTGCCTGTCTCCTTACTGTTATCTCAGGTTGCTCAAAGGGAGAAAGAGAGGGGGGCACCTGGGTGGCTCAGTTGGTTACGCGTCCGACTTTGGCTCAGGTCACGATCTCATGGTTTGTGGGTTCGAACCCCGCATCAGGTTCTGTGCTGACAGCTCAGAGCCTGGAGCCTGCTTCAGACTCTGTGTCTCCCTGTCTCTCTGCTTCTCCCATGCTTGTACTGTGTCTCTCTCTTTCAAAACTAAATAAACATTAATTTTTTTTTTAAAGGAGAAAGAGAGGGACTTTCCTCTCTTCCTCTTCTTGCTGTGTGGGACAGCCAGTGGAGCCTGGCTCAGAGCTGCTGGATGGAAGCCATGCAGCGCCGAGCCCCGCTCAGCACAGTGAAGAGCCGCAAGTGGTAGCAAGTAATAGGAAGCTAGGCAGGCTACAGTGAGTGGCCAAGAGGATGACTCCACTGACTCAGTTGTCCATGTGAGTTGGTGTGTGTGTGTGTGTGTGTGTGTGTGTGTGTATACATGCGCATGTGCACATGTGATCTTAGTTATAAACACATTTACTCAAATTCATATGAACATTTCAAATTTGTAAATCAAATACATTTATTTACTTTTAAAATTCTTTGTGAGGGGGCACGTGGGTGGCTCAATCGGTTAAGTATCTGACTCTTGATTTCAGCTCAGGTCATGATCTCACAAACTGTGAGATCAAGCCCCATGTGGGGCTCTGTGCTGACAGCTCAGAGCCTGTTTGGGATTCTCTTTTTCTCCCTCTTTCTCTGCCCCTCCCCCACTTGTGCTTTCTCTCTCTCAAAATAAATAAATAAACTTTAAAAAATAAAATGAAATTCTTTTTTTAAAAAATTTTTAACGTTTTTATTCATTTTTGAGAGACAGAGAGAAACAGAGTGTGAGCAGGGGAGGGGGAGAGATAGAGGGAGACACAGGATCTGAAGCAGGCTCCAGGTTCTGAGCTGTCAGCACAGGGCCCAATGTGGGGCTTGAACCCACGAATTGTGAGATCATGACCTGAGCTGAAGTAGGACGCTTAACTGACTGAGCCACCCAGGTGCCCCCTAAAATTCTTTGTTGAAAAGCAAACCTCGGAAGTATTCAAGTTGATGTCTTGCACAGGAAGCCAGCAGAGGAACAGCTCTGGACAGGATCGCATTGACCAGGACTCTCAGAGCCGCCCCAGCTGAGGAAGGAATCCTTTTTTGCAGCCTTGGTTAATCTTCCTCCAGTCTCTCCTTCTCTAAGCTATTTGATGCACCACTGGCAGCCAGTCAACTTTCCAAAAACATATCAGTTTAGATTCCTTTTGCTTAAAAATTTCCATAGTTTCCGGCGCCTACAAAATAAACTTTAGTGTGGTCCATGAGACTTTGTAATCTTGCCCCAACTCTTTCTCCAGTCTCACCGCTTCCTGCAGCCTCTCAAGAGCCAGAGGGCAGTGTGTGCACCTCTGGGACGGGGCCAAGGCCACCACACTCTGATGACGTCTCCCTGACATGAACTTCCTAAGAGCAAAGGTCCATGTACTTTTTTCTCTCCTCCTCCACCTCCCGAATATGAAAAAAAATCATATCTTTATATTGTTTTCTAATTCACAAAGGCTTTCATAGAGATTTGGTGGGGTCATCATCACGAAAACCTTGTGAGGCAGGTATTATTATCCCATTTTAGAGATGGAGAGGTTGAGGATGGGAAGGCTGAGGGGGCTAACATTTCCTGATAATCAGCTGTATGCCAGACACAGCACAAAGTGTTTTCACATACGTAACCTGATTCAGCTCTCAGGACGACCTTGAAAGCTGTCCCCATTTTACAGGCTCAGTTCACTTGCTCAAGACTAAATTTCTCAGACAGTTTAAAGTCAAAGATTTGAGCCCTGGTTGTATCTGGCTCCTAAACCTGTGGTCTTTGCATCATCCTGCATGCACTGCCTCGCCTGGGGCCGGCATATTTACTACATGCTTACTTACTGTTGGTGGATGAAATGAATGAGTGTTTCCCGTCACTGGGGTCACACATCCTAACCACTCAGGCAGGCATCTGAAGCTGTCATAAGTGCAGGACTTCAGGCTGGGGGTGTGATGATCCCTGCTGCTTTTAGCCCAATTAGTAGCATTCTTTCTAGTGCTTACAGCCAGAGACAGCGTTAGCAGTCCCATCCCTCACGTCCACTACTGCAGCATCAGCTAAAGAAGAGCTCTTGGTGTGAAGAGGTGGACCTGTTCCAGCCCTGGGTCCAGCCCTCTCAGAAAGCCTGGGACATAGTACTTAGCTACCCGATAAATACTTAACTGATGGAAAGAAAGGGAGAACGAAGGAAGAATTGGCAAGTCTACAGTCTCTGTTGTGTTCTGCTAGGAAGGTACCTGCAGATCTAAATGGGGGCTGGAGTCTTTGTGAGCCTGGGAGCGAAGGGGTTCATAACTCTGCCATCGTGAAATTGATTGGACCCAAGACCAATATGAAAGTTCCTTGTCTGAAGGGACTAATCCTTAAATCCCCCATATGGTTTAAATGTAATTTGTGTCATTGTGAAGGAGTACTGGCGACGCAGGCGAATTCATTAGGCCAAATTGGGTTCGCTATGCTCGACAGTAACGTTTCCGAAGATGAAGTTCAACCTTTGCTGGAGAGCTAAAACAAATGAGTTTCTTAATAGCTGCCCCACTTAGTCTGAGCGTCGTAGGAAGCTTCATGTTCTTAATGCCCCTTCTTTTTTTTTTACCACACTTCACAGTCTATCTAGCATTGCTGCTTCTGGTAATATTTTTATATGGGTTTGAGTTCTACAGTGTCCATAAAATTATGGCTCTGGCCCATTTTTAGAATAGAAGCTTTTCTAGGGCAAGGGTTATGTCTTTTTGCTTTAGTTTTGCATATTGACAAGCACCGTGCCAGGCATATGTAGTTGCTGACAACGTTACTGTGTCTTCTGGGGTATAGAACCCTTTCCTCTGGAGGCTTAGATTCAGTAAAATTGCTGTGTATTCATTGACATGTGCAAGAGCCGTGAGAGAGGGAATTTTCCCAGTCTATGCCTCGCTGGAAGGCTGGCTCATACACAGGAGGGTAAAAAGGTCCAGTTCCATGTGCCCACATAGATATTTCCATGCAAGAGGGTACTGGGTTCACCTAGTGACTGGATTCCACAGGTTAAGCATATGTGATCTCTTGGTGCTCAGTCACTGCTGTTTCCTTTTGTGTTAAATAATTTTTAAAATATGAAGATGATCTACAGGGGAGGTAGATTTATTTAAAAATCATGAAATAAAATCAACCCTAAGATGACATATCTAGTATTTGGAAGGTTCAGATCGGAAGAACTCCAGCATTCCTGGTTTGCAATATTTCTTTCTAAACTACTTTGGAACGTTTTTTTATTTTTAAGAGTCAGAATAGTTATATTTGGAATACTTTCTGTATCAGTTAGTTTTTAGATAATTAGCAACCCGTGCTAGGTGCAAGAGCAGGTTTAATTCTGGAAAAGTGCGGCTTTTACAACACTTTATGGTGTAAAAAAATAGTTTTAGAAACAAGTTTTGGTTCACATGAGAAAACACACTGGTAAGCTGAGGTGTTCTAGCATGTGATGTGGCCACAGTCTTCAAGAAAAAAAACAAAACAAAACACAAGTGTTTCCTATCCTTTGAAACCAGATCTGTTGGATCTCATGCTATGAACAAACCCACTTTTATGCTTGTAATTTTTGCATTGAACATCTATTTTGAATTTGCATAATTATGCCTTGATTCTTCATAACTTCTCTTTTTATAAAATTGATTTGCATTAACTAGAAACTGTATATAAAATCAATGCGTGAGGGGAAAAAAAAAACCCCAACAAAGTGATACTTTCTTGGTTCCAGCTTCAGAAAGAGCCTCACTGAGAGAGTGGCAGACCACCAGCAGAGAACATGCTGGAATGTATGGGCAGAGAAGCTTCAGCTGGGGATACTGGAGCACCCTTATGACCAAGTGCCCCTAAGTCCACCCTGGGATTTCAAGATCTTGTTGAGAAAACTACCAGTTATGTGGTTGGTTGCTCTGTTATTCCCAATGAAAAGATTATTGGGTTGCTATTTCATAAATCTTGATCTGTTATTAAATATGTCAAGACATATATGCTGACCTAGTTTGCAAACCTACCTAAAACCAGAGAAAACTTGGCACCAAACGTTACAAAAAAATGAATTAAACATGCATTTATTTTAAGTTGAAAAACAGTAGGTATGTAAACTATTGTTCATACAGCAAGCTTAACGTTATAAATTAATTTCTAGAGAATTTTATTTTTAAGAAGTAAATAAGACCCCAAAATAAACTGTAACAAGTGTCTCTTGGCCGACTCGTCTTCAACTAAATAGACGTGGTCTTGTGAATTATTTTACTGTTATGTCTCGAGGTCTTCCCTATACATGGGGCAGCCCCGTTTGCCGTGTGAGGGAGACCAGGCTTCCTTGCCAGTGGGCTCTTGGCTCGTAGGCCTGTTCATTCTGCTGGCCCTGCACACAGCAGACCCTGAACCACAGGGACGTTCTTGCCTCAGAGAGGGCAGTCTGCTGCTCCCAGTCTTGTTGGCTTTTAGACCTGGCTTGACAAATTAGCAGAAAAATACTCAGTTTTTTTTAACGTTTACTTTTATTTATTTTTTTGAGAGACGGAGAGACAGAGTGTGAGTGGGGGTGGGACAGAGAGAGAGGGAGACACAGAAATTGAAGCAGGCTCCAGGCTCCACACTGTCAACACAGAGCCTGACATGGGGCTTGAACTCATGAACTGTGAGATCATGACTGGAGCCGAAGTCGGATGCTTAACCGACTGAGCCACCTAGGTGCCCCTCAGATTTTGTTTATCAAGGGGTTATTCATGTTTCACTTGAAAACCTGGACTCTAGTGCATGTCAGACTCTCCAAACGTGGCGTAACCAGTCCTGGTTGACTTTTTAAGCGTCCTTAGCAAGTTCACCAAAACCTTGACAATGGAGCTCCTTAATTGTCAGCTTCTGCTGAACCAGGTAAAGAACATATATGCATTTAAGTAGCTTATTAATAAAATTTTAAGGATCAAATGGGAGTTGGATATTAACTTTATTCAGGTAGAATGTTTTCAAACATCTTAGGTGCTTCAAAGGCAAAGGATTTAACCTGTTTCACTGAAAATGTGTTCTTAAAAGCCAAGTCTATTTAAAACTGAGACAATGACACAAAATATAATCTTATGTTCATATTATTTTTCCAGATAATAACCTGATCAAACCTCCTGCACTCAGAAAAACATACTCCGCCCCCGCCCCCCGCCGTTTTGCGTGTATTTTCAAGGGTTTGGTGCATCTCCATCCCCATGTTTCCATAAGGTCAAGGGAATGACCAAGCTATTGATCATTCAGGGCATACTTGTAGGTATCTATTCTTTTAGACAGAAGAGCTAAATACTGTTTTGTTAAATCCTTGGTGGGCAATGAATAAATCTGTTCTGTTCAATGACTTTTTTTCCCTTCCAACTGGAATTGCATGTGGGATATAAAAAATTACTTGGGTATCAAAATGACGTGATGTAAGGAAACCAGAGGTAACTGAGATCCCTCACTTCCATTTTAAGATTGACCTTTAACTTGCTAGATGGCATCGAACAACTGTAGCAGCAGATGGCCTTTTCAGTGGTGAATGCCCAGAGAGGCTCTGCTTCACAGGCTGTAAGGAGCCACACCAGGGTGTCCTGTTCAACAACGAGCCTGCTTCTTGGGACTGGACTTGCTCCATCTCTGCCTGGGCTCTGAGAGTGGAGTCTGGCGGCCATCTGGTGTTTGTGACTGAAGTCTGCCACATGCAGTATCCTTTGGAGCTACCTAATGGGGAAATGAAGCAAAAATAATTGCAGGGCATTTGACGTGGTTATGTGGGCAGAAGTGTCCTCACCAAAACAGCTTGGAAGATGTGCTTTGTATATGGGTGTGGGTGGGTGTGTGGCCCTTAACTTTTCACAAGGGGTGACGACAGCAAGGAATTAACCCAGCTTCCTCATCCAGGCACGACCTCTATTTTACTTACTCAGATGACACTGTTGCAGCTTCAGATTCGGACAGACTATTTTGAGGACCCTTGACTGCTTTCTGGACACCCTCTTTGAGCCGAGTGGTGAAAATGAAACATGAGTGATTTTGATGAATGGATATCTGGAAAATATAGAAAAATGGAAGAAGGTCCTCTCCCTCTGTTGACTTTTGCTACCGCTCCCTACTATGACCAGAAACCAGGAACTAGTGGATTACGGAAGAAAACCTATTGTTTTGAGGCGAAGCCATGTTATCTGGAGAATTTCATCCAGAGTCTCTTTTTTTCCATAGACCTTAAAGATCGCCAGGGATCCTCACTGGTAGTTGGTGGAGATGGGAGGTATTTTAATAAATCGGCGATAGAAACAATAGTGCAGATGGCGGCCGCCAATGGGGTTGGTATACGATAAGTATTGTTATGTTTCTGGCTCTCCACATATGTTTCTTTCTTCATTTTGCAGAAATATACCAGAGTACACAGATTTGTATGTTATGTACACTTCAGTTCTACTAACATCCAGTTAGTGTTTCATTGTGACTTCAGAGAATGTATATTGTGATATTACTCCTGAAATTACATTAGTCACACTGGGATATGGGAACGTAAGTTAGGCTCTTTGTTGTTCTCTGTGCCTCTTGCTTGAAAAAAATACCTGTTGCTTTTTAGACATTTAAAGTACACCCCCAGCCTTAAGCTGTCTTATCTACATTCTAACTAGTCCCAAGGGGTACCCTGTCCTATGTAAGAAAGCTCCAATGAGTAGTAGAGAGAGGAGGATTTTGTTTTCTTTCAATGGCTTCCTTGTTGAAGTTCAGTCACTTGTCAAACAGGAAAACAAAAGCCAGGGCATGCTGTTGTTTGTGGATCCTGGTAGTCATGCAGAAATGCCAGGAGGGGGTTGGAAAATGTTAGGTGTAAGCCTACCAAGAGGACCTGTTACAGGGCAACCTGCTTATAATGACCTTGGACACAAAGAAGCCCTGTGTGCGGTGAATTTGTGCAGCAGGGTAGAGTTAATAACTCCTGTAAGACTCTAATATAAGGAGGCTCTGCTAACAGCTTTGCATTGTGAAAAACTGCCTTGCCTGAATTAACCAAATCAGAAGGAATCTTGTGCCAGAAAGCATTGATCTTGATAATCTAACAATTTGCACAGTCCCACTGATATGCTAGAAGGTGGGGATCAGGACATTGCTGTTTTTGCTCTGCAGATTCCTCTGTGGGACCAAAAATATATTTTTAGTGTTTTAGATTATACTTAGCAATAATTTGGAGCACACAGCCCCTCAGAACTCATAAATTTTAAAAATCTGTTGTATTTCCTTTCTGGGAGTGATTCCGGTTCTGAGAACATAAAAATGTAGCATGGCAACCAAATATGTTGGGCATTCATCGTCAGTCTATTTTAATAATACACCAAGCAGGTGTGATTGCAAAACCCAAATTAAAAACAAAAACACACCACCAAATTAAATTTAAAAATGATTGTAGTTTATAATGTGAGGTTTCCTTCATACCCATGTTCAGAATCTGAATGCCTCTCATGTAAAAATTGCTGATAAAGCACTCAAATATGAAATTATTATGAAGCATACACATTTTTAAGATAAAATGTGGCATGCTATAAATATCACCTTTGAGGAGAGCTGAGGGAACGGTATTAAGATGCTTTTAATCTTTAGAGAAAGAATGAAAGGAACATTATTTCTCCGCATATATCTAGATTGTTGAGTGGATCTGGTACACTGTCCCCTTTGCTGTGATATATTTGGCTTCATTTCATTTTTGTGTGGAGCTGAAGGATGTGGAAGAGGTGGTAGGAATGTGTAATTCAGGCAGACTCTATAGGCTTGCTCAGATTTACGATCTGAAGGTTTGCTAAATAATACATTTAAGTGATAATAATTGACTAAATATGGCAACTGCCTATTTGTTAGAGCTGTGGCAGCCCAAGAAATATTTTCAAATCTTATCAAGGGCATTCTTTATTTAAAATAGTATCGCATTTAAAGCAGTCATGCAACCGAACTGGATTACTTAAAACATTAGTGGACCAATAAAGCACTTTGATCTGATAAACCCTATCAAGTCCTAGATAGTTTGATTTCTGAGCATATCCTCATTTCTGACTATTTTAAAGTGCCTTTGATTGCGGATGGAGCTCTAGGGAGGAAATGTAAAGATAATGTATTGCCACAGATTTTGGGAGGAGTCAATGTTCCTTCCTTACCTCTGTGGATACCCACTCCGCCCTGCAGTCGATTCTCGGAAGACTTTTCAGCCTTCTGAGCTAAATGGAGATCATTTCATTTTTTTTTTCCTCTTTATTACACTTTCATCTGGTGCATTTATGGATTGTAGAAATATAGTTTGCCTTTTTAGAAGTTTTGTTTTGTTTTTATTTACAATAGCGCTGTCTGCATTTACAGGAGATTTTTTTTTTTCATGATGCTCCTGGTAGCTAAAAAGTACAGGGAATTTTAATGTATAAAATCAGACATTGGTGGGGCCCCATTCATAATACTGATATCTCATTTGGCTTCCAGAGCTTTAAACTTAGAGATATGTTTAGAAATAAGAATATGTGTATATGAGTAGCAGGAGAAAGAAAATGGAACTTGTTTTTTTGTGAAACATAGGAAAACACTAGGCCCTATTTTTAATTACAAGGAAAATTAAGTTTGCTCCCTGTTGCGTTTGACAATAAAATGCTGGGTAAACAGCGAGGTATCTAGCCTGGCAGTGTGAGGTGTGTAACGCAGGAGAGAGTAGCGGGAAGGGACAGGAAGGGCAGGAAAGGCTGTTTGATGGGGGACTTTCAGTACCGGGTAGAGGGAGTTATCTCTAAGTTGGTGGACACTTTAGAGCCAAGAAAGAATTTTTCTTTTTTAAAAAATTTTTACTTTTTGTGGTAAAGTATACATAACATAAAATGTAGTGTATCAACCATTTTTAAGTGTACACTTCAGTGGTATTAATTACACTCAAAATATTCTGCAACCATCACCATTATCCATTTCCAGAACATTTTTCTCATCCAATCTGAAACACTAAACCCACTAAACAATAACTTCCCATTTCCCCTCCCTCAGCCCCTGACAACCTCTGTTCTACTTTCTGCCTATGAATTTGCCTCCTCTAAGTACCTCATATAAATGGAATAATCCAATACTTGTTTTTATGTGTCTGGCCTATTTTACTTAGCATGTAATGTTTTTAAGATTCATCCATGTTGTGGCATGTATCAGAATTTCATTCCTTTTTAAGGCTGAATAATATTCCATTATATGTATATATCATATTTTGTTTATGCATTCATTTGTTGATGGGCCTTTGGCTATTGTGATTAATTCTGCCATGAACATGGGTTTGCAAGTTATCTGTTTGAGTCCCTGCTTTCTTTTGTGTCAATAGCTAGAATTGGGATTTCTGGATTGTATAGTACAGGGAAGGTTTTTGAGTAGAGGAAGGACATAGAACTATGGTTGAAAAAGATGAGCTAGGTGGGCCTGAGTTGGAAGGATGGATTCAGCCAGCATAGAGTAAGGGAGGTTCAGGTGGGAGAGAGAAAGGGGAGATTGAATCAGGGGCTGTTGCAATACTCTAGACATTGTTAAGGGAAGGTGGGTAATATCTCCTCAATATCAGGTTGAGGATTAATATTCCTGAGGGTGAGTCACAGGAGAGGGTCTTCTGTGGAAGGAGAGGCTTTGACCAGCTGTACCTTTTCTTGGGCTCAAGAGAAAGAAGGTACCGCGGACCTCCTTTCTGTCTCTCGACTTTCCTACTCCTACTCCTGGTATAATCCCCTCAGACTTGGACCATTACTGACTGCAGATATCACCATAAAGAATGGTAGAAGAAGGGGTGATTGGGTGGTACAGCTTAATATTCATTTATCAGTCTCCCTTTCAATACAAAATTCACATAAACCCATAGTAAAAGTCAGTATGCTTGATGTGCAAGTACAATTTCCAGATAACTCCACCAGCCACTCTGGCTGATTAAGTTGCCTTTCTTAATTAAGGCCCTCCTACTGAAATTACGGAACTGCTCAACCATAAACTCACTTTATCAGAACCACACCTGGAAACTGCTGGAAGGGTTAGTTGTTATTCTTCTCGCTGTATTGTGGCAGGAGGTTTCAATGCTTCTCCCAGCTATGGCCACTAATTTGCCATGTGACCTTGTCCTGTCATCTATCCCGGTGCCTCCCATACCACCTTTCCATAACTACTTGTTATGATTGCTTTTGGATGGATGGAAGAATGGACGAATGGCAGCATTGTAGCTCTGGACCTCAGCTTCTTCATCCACATGACAGTACTAGGGAGCATATATGGTTAATGAATCAAAAATTCCATGGGTTTTTAGAAAGCACTCTGTGGCCCAGTGATAATCATTAATATTGATTTCACACCATCTGCTGGTCCCTCTAGTCTATGGAGGAGCCTCATTATAGCACCTACCCTGGTCATTACCACTTCCTGAGGGAGGCAGGGCATAACAAATGTATTAGTATAACAAAAATTGTTCTGAGATGGACAAAGGAGAGCCAAGCTGCTTCCTGGGAGGTGGGTGACAGTGGAGGAGTTCATGGTAAGGCAGTCAAGTTTTCAGTAACTTATAGCATGGCAAAGGCCATGCTAGCTTTCCATGCCATGCTAGCTTTCTAGCATGCCAGACTAGCTTTCCCAGGGAATCCAGGTATCATCAGACACATCTTCCACCATAAGTCATTTCTTCAAGCGTGTTTATTTGGGTGGGGCCAAAAGAAATAACAAACGGAAAATTCAAAAACATTCCTGCCCCTTCTCTCAAAAGGCAGAATGGAAGGAGGGCATAGACTCCTCATTTTATAAATCTATTTATGTAGTGGTTGGGTTTTGTCCAAGTGTGTTCAAGGAACTGATAGAACTTCTTCCTTCTTTCTCAACGTGGGTCATGTTGAAACAAATATAAATTACATTTTAGTGAAGGAAGATTTAGGAGCCATGCCGATAACATCTGTGAGAGATACGGGAAGGTGAATTAAGGATGCAGTGAAGCCCTCTCCTGTGGGTGATTCTGGCCAGTTTACTCAGTAATAACCCCCAGCACCTTCTGCCTGAGGCCCAGCAGGCAGTCCACTCACACCCTCACATGGGTAGGTGTGTCCTGCTTTGGGGAGACCGCCATATCAAAATCCAGGCTTGACTGGAAAGATAAATTTAGGAGAGGGATTTTTGTAAAACTCTTCACTATAAAGCTTGCCCTTTTTACTTAATTTTTTTTTTTTTTTTAGTTTACAAAAAGGTTTTTCTTTGGGTAGCATTCCTTTAACTAGCTAAACTTATCTCCTCCCCCAGTGTGGTTTGAAAGTATGATTGAATTGGATAAAAATGTGGGGTTTCTAACAATTTTTCAGTGAAAATTATGAACCTGGTCTTGAAAGACTATGTTTCAAATATTCTGTGTTTTCTTGCCAGAGCCTTATAGCTCCTCCAGACCATGTACTATTTTAAAACTATAAAGTCCCAAAAAGCTATCTGAAGGGATGGCTTTGTTCAGCAATGCTGATTCTACTTCAATAATAATATTATTCAACAACAGTATTCTACTCTGTAATAAAATAATAATAATCCAAGCTGTGGGTGTCCATTAAAGAACATCTTTTCTGGTTCATTCTTTGTCCCTCTGCCTATTCTGGTATTTCTGTGCAGTAGCTCTGGGTTCATAGATGTTAAAGTGTATGTTCTGGATGTCTTCTCTTAGATTGGCCGCTTGGTTATTGGGCAGAATGGAATCCTCTCTACCCCTGCTGTATCCTGCATCATTAGAAAGATCAAAGCCATTGGTGGGATCATTCTGACAGCCAGCCACAACCCCGGAGGGCCCAGTGGAGATTTTGGAATCAAATTTAATATTTCCAATGGAGGTGAGTTTGCTGTCATTTGAAGGATAGTCCATTTATGTTCATTAGGATAAACCAATAAGAGGCCTTGGAAGGCCAGAGTTCTGGTTCTGATCCTTAATAAGGGGGTTCTTTGTTTCCTTTTGGTGAAAGTGGAATGCTTCTCATTCCATCATCCCTAAATATGAGAAACCATGCATGAATGGTCATTAACATGGTATTTTCTTTTACACAATTTTGATACTTTGATGTCTAAATGATGAAGTGGCAGGTGTGCGAGTGAAGAGGAGTTGGCGAGCTCTGTGTTCCTTGTACCTTCACATCAGTCCCACAAAATGACCCCATGGTTCACTGTTTGATTTCCAGGTCCTGCTCCAGAAGCAGTAACTGATAAAATCTTCCAAATCAGCAAGACAATTGAAGAATATGCAATTTGCCCTGACCTGAAAGTAGACCTTGGAGTTCTGGGAAAGCAGCAGTTTGACCTGGAAAACAAGTTCAAACCATTCACAGGCACGTTGACTTTCTTCCCTCCTGCCCCTCTATTTCCAACTTAAACAGTTGGATTTTCAAAGTTATAATAAAATAGTATTCAGTTTGGAAAGATTGTGGTCACTAAGCTTTGCATGCATTAATTAGCAGGTCTGGAATTGGGTTTGGGAGTCTAGAGACCTGGGCTCTCTGGGCCCTGACAGGAATCAGCCGTGTGACTTTGGGTAAATCATTTCCAACTTTCTAGGCCTTGCCTTCCATACCTATTAAGTGAATAGCCTTGACTAGAAGACCTGTAAGACTCCATTCATAATTAACTTTTATTGAGCTTTTATTACGTGCCAAGCTCTTAACAAGCATTATCCTACTTTATTCTTAGCCCTGTGAGGGCAGCACTATCTGTATTCACTTTTTCCAGATGAGGAAACAAAAGGTTGAAAAGAGCTTACATTTCAGACTCAAGGTTCCATAGTGAGGGAGTGGTAAACCAGATTCAGACTCAGATGTGAAGGATTCCAAAGCCTGGATTTTGATTTCTCATTTTTCCTGCCTTAATATTCAGTAAAATTAAAGTAAGCATTCGGGGGGCTAAATTGAAACTCCCTGTATAGGCAGCAAGGGTAGAAGGCCAATGTATTAATAATTGATGGAGTAAATGTTTATAACATTGTTCATATTAACACAAGGGTGAGGTGGTTAGTAATGCGACTTAACGTTTTGACCGTTTCAACATGTACTCTTTCCTCTGGATTGCCATTTTATGTCAAACATTTCTTTGTTTGAACCTACCCATCGAGAATTGGCAGTCACGTCCTAACAAAGATAAAGCGGGACCTTGGTACATCTTGAAGACCTTCTTAGGGTTTGGAAAACACCAGAAGAAAATTTCTTAAACTCTTAATGTTTTGAAAGTGTTCAGACTCCTGCACATCCAACGAGGGCAGCAAGACTAAATTCTCATATTTGTTTTACGCCTTTAGCAGTGTGTGTGAAAAGTGGTTTATTAAAAAATTTTGTTTTCTGCTTTTTACCATTAAGTCTTATGGCAGTGGGCCTAGAAAAAGGAAAGAAAAGTGGGCCTTACATTTTC
Source organism: Cryptoprocta ferox (assembly GCA_028646485.1). NCBI lineage: Eukaryota > Metazoa > Chordata > Mammalia > Carnivora > Eupleridae > Cryptoprocta > Cryptoprocta ferox. Next base: position 51,704,537 of record CM053570.1, on the reverse strand, counting down.
TGTTATTTATGACACCAAAACACACTCTTCATGGAGATGGGCAAAGAGTCAGTGTGGCAGCCTGGCCGAGCTTCCAGCCAGGTAAATGCCTGTCCGAAATCCCCAGTGTGCCCCATCCCAGCTATGTGGGCAAGTTACTCAACCTTTCAGTTTTTAAGCTATCTCGTCTTCTCGTCTATAAAATAGAACTAATAACATTTATCTCCCAGGAAAATGGTTGGTACTGAACAAGAGATCATATGACAGCCCAGGCACATTGGAACTGCTCGATAATTGTCCTTTTAAAATAGCTATTGTGGGTTTACAGCAGGAGAATGATTTCAGAGGATAATATTTCTTCATGTGTTTGGTTCCACCCATCTTTTAATGTTGCTTGTTCTCACAGTGGAAATTGTGGATTCCGTGGAAGCTTATGCTACAATGCTGAGAAACATCTTTGATTTCAATGCACTGAAGGAACTGCTTTCTGGTCCAAACCGACTAAAGATCCGTATAGATGCCATGCATGGAGGTAAGGAGCCATTTTTCTTCCCTTCCCGTCTCTCAGAGATATGTAGCTGCTCTCTATCTTGCATATCATGATGCTTTAACAAGCCTTTTCGCAAGATTCTCTGTTTCATAGTTTTTATTTATTTATTAATTTTTTAAACATTTATTTATTCTTGAGAGAGAGAGAGAGAGAGAGAGCAAGGGAAGGGCAGAGAGAGAGGAAGACACAGAATCCAAAGCAGGCTTCAGGCTCCAAGCTGTCAGCATAGAGCCCAAAGCAGGGCTCGAACTCACGAACTGTGAGATCATGACCTGAGCCAAAGTCGGATACCTAACTGACTGAGCCACCCAGGTGCCCCTGTTTCACAGTTTTTAAATAGTGATTTTGCAGCCATTTCAGAACATTATTCACATAGATAAAAATCTAACTGTACACAGCAAAAATAGTAGAGATATTCCTCATGGTAAGGTAGTGTGAAGGTCTGAGTTTCCACATTAAGTATCAAGCTTTGAGTAACATGCAACTGTTTTCGTGAACTCTTTCTTCCCCTCAGAAGATACCTTACATTCTTCCTAAATACCCCCATCTGTTTCAAGGAGGAGGTGTCATTTGCTAGAAGAGGTAAACATGCTTCTGAGTCCCATACTCCCCACTCAGCTGCCCCCACATGTGCCTTTTCTTAGAAGAGCAGAGCCTACAAGAGCAAGCTGAGGATTGAATTCCGGAACAACAGTTGGGTATCTCTCCCTCTTCTTCCTCTCTGGGGGTGCCTGGCTAGGTCAGCAGAGACAGCAGCCATCATTATGAATCAGAACCATGAGTCTTTCTCACATGTTGGAATATGAGAATTCCCAAGCACTTAGGTTGTTTATTTGTTTTGTAATAAATTTAGAATTTTAGCATCATTGAGTGGGAAGGATTTTCCCTAGTTGGGAAAACCTTCTGTCTGTGATTGAACCCTTTTAATGATGTTGTTCAGGGCCTTCTGTTCCACTGTAAAACCACAGAAAACCTTTCTCTGTAGCAGTCAGTTGAGCATCTGACTCTTGATTTCTGCTCAGGTCATGATATCATGGTCGTGAGATCAAGCCCTGCATCAGGCTCTGCGCTGGACGTGGAGCCTGCTTAAGATGTTCTCTTTCCCTCTCCCTCTGCCCCTCCCCCTTCTCCCTCCTCCATTTCCCCCTCCTCCCTCCTCCCTTTCCCCCTCTCCTTCCCCTTCTCTCTCTAAAACAAAAATCAAAAAACAAAAACCTTCTTTCAGTGGGCTGAAATCGTCCATCCCTGGAACTTTACCTTTGAGTCCTCGCTTGTCTCTGGAGTCCCACAGAATGGGGACTCCAGTTGTCTCTGGAGTCCCACAGAATGGGGAATAAAGTTCCTTCTTTAGACAAAAGCTATTCTGTCATTTCAAACTATTCAACAGGCATATATTGAGTACCTACTACATGTGTGCATAGGGGGAGTGGGCTAGGACTCAGCAGAAGACTTCCTTCAAAAAGCTTGTGATGCCTGGGGAGATGGGATGGGTCAAAAACTACTGCCAGGCCAACAAAATGAGGGTTAGATAAAATTTCAAGTATTCTCTTTGGGGTGTGGAAGAAGGCATAACTTTACTAGCAGTATCAAGAAAGCTTTCCTAGAAGAAGTTGGTAACCAACTCTTTCATGAAAGAAAGACCTAGGGTAGTCATTTCCAGCTGAGGCAATGGCTGTAGCAAAGACACGAAAGCTTAAAAGATGTTACCTCAGAAAAATGAGGAGAATGGCTTAAGAATGGACTTTGTATGTTAACTGACTAGAGTTTGAATAAAAACTTGCAATAAAATAAATAAATAAAATAAAAAGAATGGGCTTGTGGTGGTGGATAGGATAGGAAAAGCTGGTCATGAAGTAGACCTCATTCTCCTGGCCTTTCAGGTATTCCTTTAATGCCTCAGTTTCTATATCCTTCACCTCCCTGACTGTCTTGACCTTTTTCTGGTGTGTCCATAGCCTCCTTAACATGTGGCCCCTATCACTGAAGAAGCATATTCTCCACTGTTCTGACCTCTATGGCCTCTATGGGTGTCAGTACCTTCCTTAATGAAAATACATTCTTAGCATATTAGAGAAGAATGTTCTTGGTAGTTGTAAAAAATATCACCAGAAAAGTATGTGACTGTTATTTTTTCCTGTTGTTGGTAGATCTTACTGGTTGTTTTTTTTTTTGTTTTTGTTTTTGATTTTTTTTTTTTTGGTTTTGTTTTTGTTTTTAACCAGTTTGTCTGATAGCTGGATACAGTTGAAAGATTAGGGTTCTGAATCTCAGCTCCCACTCCTGCTAGATACATATATTTGAGCAAATGGCTTCATCTCAGACCAATTTTCTTATCTATAAAGTAGAGGTGATAATCATAATGCAAACATTTACAACCTACGTGCCAGGTACTGTTCTCAGGGCTTCATATCTATTAACTCATTGAATCCTCACATCAGCCATGTTAGGTAGCTACTGTTATTATCCTCATCTTGCAGATAGGGTAGATGGAGGCACAGAGAGATTAAATAACTTTACCAAAGTCATACAGCCAGTGATTAACTGAGCTGGGATTTGAACCCAGACATTCTGATTCTTTCCAAGCTCTAAAGCACTAAGCTCTACCACATTGTGAGCTTTTTTTGTTTTTGAAGGAGTGAGAAAATGGTTAAAGCACCTGGCACAGGGTTAGAATAGGGCCTTCATAGAAGTTAACTCCCCTCCCTTGCCCCATTGTCCTTCATCAACTAGCCCCACCTTTTCTAACCGAATCTCTCATTATTTCTTTTTGAAAACCTTCTATCCCAGTGAGACTTACTTTTCCACTGGCCCCTGAATATAGTTTTCATGTTCTCATTGTCCATGTCATTCTCCTTAGAACACCTCCACCTCCTCCCCCAATCCTCTAATACTTTAATAAGTTCTATTTTCTGATTCTTCATTTCACATTTTACATAGTCGTGGGACCGTATGTGAAGAAGATCCTCTGTGAAGAACTCGGTGCTCCTGCGAACTCGGCAGTTAACTGTGTTCCTCTGGAAGACTTTGGAGGCCACCACCCTGACCCCAACCTCACCTACGCTGCTGACCTGGTGGAGACCATGAAGACAGGAGAGCATGACTTTGGGGCTGCTTTTGATGGAGATGGGGTAGGTACAAGTGCATTGAAGTGAACTCTGACGCGGGCCAGGCCTGGTCCTACAAAGGGGGAAGAAGTGGGTTGCTTCTGTCAGGTCCTGTGGGCTCTGTGAGTGAGTGATAATTGAGGAGTCCTTACTGCACCATAGGGTCAGGGCTAAATTATTAGAAAACCCTCTTGAACATAAATGAATCCTTGAAATGTAACCCATGTGCTTAATTTTAGACATTCAGATTTTCTAAGAGTGGCAGGGTGATCAGGGCTCAGTTATGACGGAATGACTCGTAATTCATGAGCTGGTCTGGTTCTAGAAACCCATCCTAGGTTTATTCAACCCTTAGAAAACATTTTGGCCTTATAATATATCTGTTTGTTCATTCACATTGGTTGAACGATAAAACTGTAATGAGAATTAATCTTGTATTCCTTCTCTACAATGAACACTTTCAATAAACAGGCCATTTTATTTACATTGGTGAATACATAGCAGACAGAATAGATGTATCTCAGAGAGAGTAGGCACTATATGTATTTACTTAGCTGAAAAAATATTTTTATTGCTCTTGTCCTTTAAATTCAGCTAGAATCCATTATTTCCTAAAACTTAAATTTCCCTATATTAAAATTTGGAAAAATGAAAAAAGACCCCTGAAGACATTATTTTGCAGTGCATCTTTCTAAAGCAGCATATGATGAGAGTTTTTTCCTCTATATGCTGAGTTACTTGAGTATTTCCTGGGTATCAGGCACCAAGGAAGTAGTGAAGGTGACAGCATGTTTTGCTGGGTCCTGCATCCAATGGAGAGGCCATGATTTAGGTGCCCTTTCTTGAAGAAATCTGCTTTGTTCCTCGAAAGATGTCCTGTAGACCCACCAAACTATGTGAATAGCCAACATTTCCTCTCTTGTTTCGATCTCTTCTCTCCTCTGGGAGAGAGGTGATTGATTCCAGAGTTTGGAAAAGGTCTGGGAGGTTAAAGTCAGCTGGCCTCTGGAGGGAGAACAGAGTCTTTGGTTCAGAAGGAGTTTGTGCTTATACTTAATTGAAAACAGTTTTAGTTTTTGGCATGGGGGTGCCTTTGGTGCAGTGGTACCGTATAGATCCGTTAGAAACAAAGTCCGGTGTTTAGAACCCAGAATGAATAAAGGTATCAGTTTTAAGTTTTATAAATTCAAGTTTTATTACCCCTCCCCACCTCCCCCCATATAAGATTGTTTGTTTTTCCAGCAGTTTGATTAAAAGATCTTCCTTTGAATCCCCCTTCTCCCAAAGGATCGAAACATGATTCTGGGCAAGCATGGGTTCTTTGTGAATCCTTCAGACTCCGTGGCTGTCATTGCTGCCAACATCTTCAGCATTCCATATTTCCAGCAAACTGGGGTCCGAGGCTTTGCCCGCAGCATGCCCACCAGTGGGGCCCTGGACCGGTATGTCCCTCCATTCCCTCGGCCCTCACCAGGCTCTTTGTGTCTGGAACTCTCTTCCTCCCCTTGCCGCCTGGGCATCTGATGCATAGCATGTGCTAGATAAGTGTTTATTTTATTAAAATTTGTTTTATTGCAGTATAATTAATATGCAATGTTTTGTTAGTTTCAGGTGTACAACATATTGATATGACAGTTCTGTATATTACTCAATGGTCACCACAATAAGTGTCATCCCCATTTGTCACCATACAGTGTTATTACAGTATTACTGACTGTTGTCTGTGTGCTGTGCTTTTCATCTCTGTGACTTGTACCTCTTAATCCCCTTCACCTGTTTCACCATCCTCCCACCTCCCTCTCCTCTGGGAACCTCCAGTTCTCTATATTTGAGCCTCTTTGTTCTGTTTTTATATTCCACATATAAGTGCTTGTGTTATGAAGGAATGGGTGGGCTTTTTCTGGATTAGAGGTCCCCTCTCTGTTCTTCCTTCCTACCCTGTACTACTTCCATTCCAGCACTTACCACCCTGCTCTGATAGCTTGTTTGCTTGGCTGTCTACCCTGCTAGACTTTAAACCTCTGCAGAGAAAAGACTGTCTTATTCTCTGTCCTAAACTTTGCCTGTCCATAGTATCCCTGGTGCATAGTAGGACACAGCACACCTCCATTCAGATACCCCTTTAAAAAAATGAACTATTGAATGTTAATGAAGAAATGAACAGATGGCAGCCCCATTGTACCAAAGACATCGTCCTGAGAATCATCACTGCCCTTTAGCAGGTGTGCACAGAGTTAGAGTGAAAAAGCAGTTTGAAATAAGATCAGTGTATAAAGAAACATTACCCATCCATTGCTGGCTGGATGCCCATTCATACATAAACACAGTAAATGTTCATTTATCCCAAGTCCAAATAAACAGAAACCTCAAATAGTTAAAGAAAATTACATTCTGTTTTTATGAGAGAGAAAGGACCCAGTGACAATAAATACTTGGTATCTCTGATTTGCTTATTTATCTATTTATTACATATCCCCTCATTTACAAAGGCTTTAAGGTGGCTTGTGAGATCACATCTAAAACAATTGAAAAATATAAGTAATAAATAATAAATGAGGACTAGGAAGAATGTTAATTGGAACATGTTAGGTGCCCAGCAAATGTTTGTGGAATGAATGGATAAGGAATGAGTGAATGAATAAAAGGTCAATGTCAGAGAAGAAAGGAGAATGGATATATCTATGTTCTTATAGTAATAACTAATATTTATTGAACATTGCCTTGTGCGAGACACTAAGTATTTTATGTTTGAAGTCATTTAATTCTCAGAACAACCTCATGAGGTCAGTTTTATCTATAGCCCCACTTTACAAGTGGGAAAACAAAAGGACAAAGAAGTTAAGTAACTTGCCTAAGGTCACCCAGCTAGTAAATGTCTGAGTGAGGATTTGAACCCAGAACCTTGGCTCCTAATTGGCCCAGCTGGCCCATGTAGTAGTTTCCCACTCTGTGTGTGTGTGTGTGTGTGTGTGTGTGTGAATGTGTGTGTGTGAGCACCCACGTGTGTGTGTGTGTGTTACAGAATTAGTGCTGACTTCCCTTCAGCTAAGAAGAAGGTAATGACTAATATTCCTAGAGTGGTTTCTAGTCTACACAGAGCCACAGCAATCCTTACCCTAAAAGAAGAGGAACCCAAAGGTCAGAGAGGTTAGCTGTCTTGTCGAGGACACCAGCTAAATCAGAGCTAGAATTAGAGCCTGGTGCTTCCGCCTCCACGCCCTGCATCTGAAGTTGTGAGCTGGTTTCGGCCACACTGTTGTAATTAGACCTAGCAGGTCCTGAAATCACATCTGTGTCATCCAAGAGCAGCTTAATTCTAATTTTCGGAAACAATTGATAATCCACATATAGAACCGCAATGGAAATATCTCATTACTCACGTAAAGGTTTATTGTACTTTCACTTTCAAAATTATGGATTTAATTTTCCTCAGATGTTAGAATCTAGACATGACATTGCTTTGCTAGCAATAAGGTAAGCATTCTGGAAGGCAGAAATATTAAAACAGTGAATGAAATGTAGATTAGGCCTCCTTTTCAGAGGGAAAGGGATCTTTTAAAAAAAGGTCACTTAAAGGCTTTAACTAGTCTACAGATATATAGGAGTAAGAGATGTGTTGGAGGGGACAGGGGACCAAGGAGCAGTGTGGGGAAGTCACTGCAAATGGGAGACCCACTGGACCCTTTCCTTTCTGGGCCTTCTGGCAAAATGAAAGGAGTATCGACAGGGCACCTGAATAGCAGGCCATTGGTCATCCTGGCTGTGTGACCTTGGGCTGGTCATATAACATCCTAGACCCTGTTTCCTTTTCTAAAAGTAGTGATCCCCTAACCCGATTTTCTATAATTCTGTGATTATACGTGCATCAAAACATTATTCTTTTGTTCTTTATGGAATGGGTGTAGATGCAGTCTCTATCCAAAACATGTTGGGTTTAAATAGCCTACAAAATAGCCTTGCACGTTTTGCCACTGTTGCTTCTTCTAAAATATTAAACTCGGTGACCTGAATTAATTCTTTCTCCTTCCTCTTTTACCCCCTCCTCTGATTCCATGTATAATAGCCCATTGTGCACAAGTTTTCTCCTACGATTTTCCACCAATCTTAGAATTATGTGTACCTCTGAGCAATGCTAAATGGGACCCTTGATTACAATAACGGTTGCTATTTTCCATCCCTCACATGGCTAAGCTAACAGTCCTGCTGTGATGTAACTTTGATTTCATGCCTTTGAAGGGTGGCTAATGCTACAAAGATCGCTTTGTATGAGACCCCAACTGGCTGGAAGTTTTTTGGGAATTTGATGGATGCGAGCAAACTGTCCCTTTGTGGGGAGGAGAGCTTCGGGACCGGTAAGTGTGCGGCCCTGCGCTACCATTTTCTTTCCTGTAAACACTACTTGCAGGGAAAGCGCAGACTTGCTAAGGCACGACTGAAATAGCAACGGTAGCTGATGTGTCCTAAATCAAGATGCAATTTATTTATAACAACCCTGGTGAATTGTACACATTGGAAAAGCAGTGAGCATGCTTAGCCGAGGAGGGCTAATTTTACTTTCAGAGGATCACATCCACCGAGACAGGAAGTTTGGTGGCCTCCCCGGCAGCATGGTCACTGCGTCTGTAGAGATTAAACAGAGTGATAAATATGTGTTTCTTCCCTCCGTGGTCAAGGAAACTTTTATAAATGTTTTCATTTCTGGGAAGAAATATGGTGCAGCAAGTCAGTTTTTTGTCTTTCCATAAGAGGAGGTTTCAGCACAGCATTAAACCTTTCTGTTTAACGGGCCCAAGTTTTCTATAGCAACAAGTTGCGATTTATTAAGGTTAAATGAGAGGAGATCATTAGGGTGGAACTAAGTTGCTAGGTGATCAAGAAATTAAAAATATGTCCTTGTCCATGAGGATGTCTGCATAAATTGTAGTATGATGAAAAAGGGGAGCGTGGTGGGCTGGGGGATGTTTCAGGACCTGTAGACCCCACTTTCTGTGTTCTCCCTCCTCCTCTCTGTCCAAACATTATCCTGCAGTCCTACTTCCATGACCTTCCCTACTACCTCATGCAACCTACCTAGAAGGTTTCTCACCTTTCTAACCATGCATTCAGGCCTGTAGCCCTTTTCTAAGTGTTGATCTCCAGACAGGTTGCAAGGTACTTACTGGCTGCATTTCTTCTCCTCTTCGTCTCTTTATGCAATATTATGAAGCAAAGGGACTAATCTTTTTGGCCCTTCAGTACCAAAACAAAGCAAAAATCAAAATCTGGCATTCTATATAAGCCTTGTAATTGAGTTGCAATTCATACTAAGTTAAAAAGAATAGAATGCTGATTTTATTTCTTTTCCTACAAGTCCTGGGGTAAGTGGATAGAATGAGCTGGTAAATTTGAGACACCTATTTACAAAGTTCTAAGAAATTTAATATCCTTGAGGGAGTGGTAATGCTTCTTGGTAATGAATTGACTTGATAGAATTGGAGGGTATTAAGAAAGATGGTTGAGTCTTGGAGTTGAACAGCCACCCACAGAGAAAACTCGGTGGTTTCTCAATGATCTACATCTTCGGTCAGAGAAATCAAGGCCACTGGCCTAGTCTTTTCCTACTTCATAAAATATGTACAATGCCACGTTACTCCATGGGATACCAGATGAATGCCCATGAACCTGTGAGGTGGTCTTACTCTGTGAAATTCGCTCCCAATGCTGTCAAGTGCAGGCTTGCTTTCAGTCATTCTTCTTTATGGTTAAAGCTGTCTTTGAAGGCAGGGACCATGTCTTAGTCTTTGGTTTCCTAACTCCTTGTACCTATATCAGTGTTGAGCATCGTGAAAGGGAGAAAAGTTTAGAACAAGGCTTCTAACCTTGTCTAGAACAGGGTTTCCTAGGTGTTGGGGTGTGTGCAGGGTTACTAATTTCATGAGAGGGTTCTGAGTTCAGCAGGGATTGGAAAACTTGGAATACAGCTTTCTGTGTTCATAATGATATTAGCATTTGAAGACTCCAAAACATTCTGCTATTAGGAATCTTGTTTGTACAGTTTTACCTAAACATAGTTAGCTGCATCTCTCTCTCTCTCTCTCTCTCTCTCTCTCTCGTTGTTGGTATATCCAGTAAGATCTTGTCCCACAGACCCATGTGGGAAGCACTGGGCAAGATAGGTCTGAGCCCCGGAGCCACGTAGGAGTCCCAGATGTAGACTGGCTGGGAACAAACCTGAAGACAGCATAGCACAAGTGGCTTTTCTCACATCACAGGGATTCACGTACTGGAAGGCAGCTTGCCGGTCTTCTCCTCTCCAAGCCACCCATCCTCAGTTACTCTGGTCGTTCCTTACTTCACCTTGTTTATATACCCAGCATCAGCTTCTAGATGCTTCCAAGTTCACCAGCACCTCTCTTAGATCATGTCCAGAACTGAGCCCAAATCCATGTGTGACCTACCTGACAAAGACTAGAGTAGGATGATTATTTCTAGAGAACTGGGCCCTGGCCTTTATTTTTTTTTTTTGAAACGAGTTTCATTTATGTTAGCTTTCAGGTTATTTCATAATACTGTTTAGCTCATATAATGTAGATAATTAAACCCCTATAAGTTTTTACTCAGGAGAATTTGGCAAGAAAATTCATCCTTCATGTTACCTTTGAGGGATTGATTTCTTTGAACACGAACAATTAGACTTTAAATTATTTCTTGCTAAAGTTTGTTCCTGTTTATTTATTTATTAACCCATTCAAATGCTAACGGCCAACCGTGATTTTATCTTCTCTTTGATATCCTTTTTATGCAAAGAGAGAATGCATCATGAAGATAATCCACAAACTCTCTTTCTCTTTGAAATAAAGGAAATTGTAATGTTTCTGAGATAAACGTTTTAAAAACCGAGCTGCATCGCTGTGGGTCTCCACTGCTATGAATGAGTGGCAGCTGAAGTTATTTAACTGAAGTTCTGACCTCCTTGTTTATAGAGGAGTTAATTTCCACCTGCTAGTCCCTTGCTGCTGAATGCTTCCAGCAGTTTCTTTACAGAGTTTCTCAGGGCGGACATTAGTGATTATACAAGCTTTGCCATATTTAAATTCTGTAGCTTCATTGAGTAGAGGGTCATTTATTTCTGTATTTTTCCAGGTGAGAGCAGAGGCAATTTCTTAGGAAAGCCTCCCTAACCTTCCACCGTGGGTCACATACCCTTCTTTTTGGCTCTCATGGCACCACACACTTCTCCTTTGTTGCACATATTATTACAGCGGTAACTTTTAAAATTACTTACAATTACAATTACTTGATTAATACCTAGGCTCCACTAGACTGTAAGTTCCATGAAGACAGGGATCATGTCTGTCTTATTCTCCATCATATCCCCAGAGCCTCCTATAAAGGCCAGCATAGAATAGGTGCTCAGCAAACACTTATTGAATAAATGAGTGAGTGAGCACACTATTCCCTTGGCATTCTCCATTTAGACAAACAGAATCCTGGGGTTGAACATGAAAAGACTTTAAAGACTCCAAAAGCCATCTGATGTGATTTCCTGTGTGTTGCTGGAATCATAATTGGCAGTCGGTTCTCTTCTGCTTAAACACCCACCTCAGTGGAGAATCCTCACCTTACCTCTAGAAGCAGTCTGTCACTCCTGTGGGGACTTAACACCATTCTCACTCCATAGTCCAGAGTCGGGGACCCAAGGTCTTTGTGAGAACAGATGAGCTGTTATAAAGGAAAAGAAGTTTGCTTGCAAAGAGGCGGGAAGGAGTTCAGAAGAACTGGTTCACCAAATAAAACAAGCCATCAGCATTTCAAAGCACAAGCCATAATATTACTAATGTTACCAAGCATATATTAGCCTGTCCATGGTGCAGAAACAGCAGCTGTCTCACACGATTATCATAGCCATAGAGGTTAGAACACTTCCTCAGACGTCAGCATTACAAATCCCTGGGATAAATGGCCTCAGAAATGGGCACCAGAGGTAGACAGCGTCAACCTACTGTTGTTGGTTAATCTCATGATGCAAAGTTATTTTGCTCCCTAACTGAGGATGATGATATACACGTTTATACACAATAGCAGAGGGCAAAGTGGTCAGTTCTGTCTCACCTTGAATTTGTTTGCAAACTGAGAAGGAAATGGAAAGTGAGGTCACCAAATAGAATAAAATGTCACTGCTTTTGAAACTCTTCCTCAGGAAAATGGGGAGCTTGGGACAGAAGGATAGGAAACCAGCTGAAGATGAACCTGGTATCATAAGGAAACATGCCAGTAAATTATGATCTGGCCAGGTCTAGAAGTTAGCGCTATTTTTTTCCTGTTTCATCTTTGAAAGTTTCTAGCAATGATGCGTCCTATGGGAATGAGAACTAGAAGTAAAGCATTAGTGTTTTGCAAATTTCTTTTAATTTTAATGTCTTATGAAAAGTTTCTCATATCTGTGCTTCTTTTCATCAACTCACTCCTCAAATGTTTATTGATCTTTGATTGTGACCCAAGTACTGAGTTAGGCTAAGGGGGCACAATGCTGAGCATGACCTTGTACAGGGCTCTGTAAAGTCTGCATTTGGGGAAGGAAGTCAGACCGTGGCCAGGTAATTACAAGTGTGTAGAGTGATCAGAGTTGAAGTACAGGGTGGCCTGGGAGCTTTTAGTCAGGGCACCAACCTGTGGTGTAGGAGATTAGGTTTCCCGTCTGGTTCTCTGCATATTCTAACTTGCATGGCTCTTGAGTACATTTTCCTGTAGGTGAAGTCCCCATGGGAAGGTTAGAACATCCCATCTCTGGAGATTTGCCAGATAGAATACCCTCCTAAAACTAGGCTGATACCCTAATTATAAGTAACTCAGTTACACTATTACCTGCATGTCTGTTTCCCTCACCTGTATGTCTGTGCTTCTTTGTGAGGGCAGGTAACATGTCTTACTCAACTTGGTATTTTCCTATGTACTTGGAACATGATAGGCACTGATTCATATTTGTTGAGTATAAAATGGAGTTTGGGTTAATAAGACACAGTTCCTGCCTCTCAGGCACTTACTATATTCCCCCAAAGGAAACATTTCCAGGGACAGTCCCAAGGCAGAACAGGGTTACTTGCTAAATGGAAAGTCTGGGAGCTGCTGGGAGAGAGCCCCCAAAGGCTCCAGTGATCTGGAAAACTCTTCCTGAGCGGCTTACCTGTCCTTTCAGAGTAAATTCCTTTGTGCAATAAAAGCCAAAGAGAACAAAATGGAGCAGGTCTGCTGAACCTCCCAGCCAGTCAGCGGGGGTCTGACCATTCTTTGGGCAAAGCCTTACTGAGAGCTGGCTGTGTACCAGGCACCACCTAGGGAAAAAACTCATGGTCTAGGAGGGGTAAGAAAAGACAAGGTATGGTAGACTAGGGGTGAGCATGAAGGGCAACAAAGAAGGGCATCCTGGTTTGGGGTGAGGTTGAAAGTCATTGCAGGAGATGTTAGCCAAGCTCATAGGTAGGTATGAAGTGGAAATTTTCAGGCGGAGAAAATAGCGTGTCTAGAAGACCAAAGGGGAGATGAAGATGGGCAGAGAGAGAAAGACAGAGAGACATGACAGACAGATGCAAGTGTTTTCAGACAACTCCATGTAGCTCTTTTTCATTTGCTGCTTCCCTATCCTCAGACCCGTCACCTGGCAGAGGCAGGAGCCCAGCACTCCTGAGATGCCTATCCTGGTAGATGGAACCTAATCCCTAAACTGTTAGGTCTTGGCTCCCTCAGCAAGGGTTGACATTTTTCTTGGCTGAAACCCGGAGTACGCTCTGACTGAGCTGAGTTTACACTTATCACAAGGTGCTGATTAGGCCAAAGTCAAGTGACAGGTGTTTGAAGATGCTGAAGGAGCAGAATTCCCATGTGCTCAGTTGGTCTCTGAGCTGGACCAAATAAAAAGAGACCCAATGCAAAGCCCACCACTGCTTTTGTGTCAGCGAAGACTAGTGGTGCTTGCCGGTGGTGTTTCCCTTTTCTCACAATTGTGGGAGTTTGGCTTCATTTACTTTTTTTAAATTGAGAGAAATGATACCCGTGACTCACATTCATAGTAGTGAAAATTAGATAAGGAAGAAGAGAAAAAACACTGTGATTCCACTGCCCAGAGAAAAAAGCATTTTGGGTTCTATTCCATTTTCTTCATCTATATGTACAGTTAAGAGACATTATTTTTGAAAGCTTAATAAGGTAGTGGAAAGCATTCATTTTCCCCAAAGTTCTTTATTTTTCCCTTATCCATAATGGTATTTTGCATTTGTTTATATAGTACTCCACAGTTAATAGAATATTGCTACTTTCCATCATAGTAAAGTTTTAAGTTGTGTGAGAAAGGTGACTTATCCTCATGTCCAAAGAAACTGAGGCTCAGAAATGTTATGTGAATTGTCTAAATTCAAACAGCTAATAAATAACAGTGTTTCAGATTCTGGTTTTGTGACTCTTAAATATGAAACATTTTCCATTGAAGAATAACCTCCATGACTGCAAAAACAACAGCTTTAGAAACACACCCACCACACACCCACCCACACACACCATTGTTGTCGTTTTTTTTCACTAGGAGCTTGTCATCATTCATTAGAACCCTAAAGAAAATGAATGTGCCCAGACTTTCTGAGCATTAGAGTTACCTAGAGTTATGTATTAAAAAAAATTTTTTTTAACATGCATTTATTTTTGAGAGATAGAGAGAGACTGATCGCCAGAGGGGGAGGGGCAGAGAGAGAGGGAAACACAGAATCCAAAGCAGGCTCCAGACTCTGAGCTCTGAGCTCTCAGCACAGAGCCCAACGTGGGGCTCGAATATACGAACTGCGAGATCATGACCTGAGCTGAAGTTGGACACTTAACTGACTGAGCCACCCAGGCGCCCCATAGAGTTACCTAGACTTTTGATTACATAAATGTGATTGGTGAGAGTAGTCAGACATTCCAGAAAGACTAGGGAGCATGCAAATGGAATAGAATAATTGTGTATGTTCTCCAAGGCAGATATTTTGTTGATAATAACAGGTGTGTGATTTACTTATCTCCAAATAACTTGGTCAAAGTTGGGTAAGATTTTTAGATTTTATTTTATTTTCTTTACTTAGAACAGGAAAAGCACAAGGGAACCCTATGCTTTCAATCTAGCCTAAATAAATAAATAAATATGAAAAAGAAAAAGGAAGGAAGGAAGAAAAATACCCCTGGGAACACAGACAAGTAATTCTAACGCTGTATACTCTTGTCATGAATTCTCAATATATAGGGGAAGCTGCCAAAATCTTGCTGCTCAGGGTGAGTTATTGCTATAACATCATTTGCAAACAGTGTGAGGGCCAGAGAGCTAATTTCTGGATTGCAATAGCAATCCAGGCAAATAAGAGTCCATAGATAATAAAATTAGGTAAACCAAACATTTGTTACATAAAGTGCTACAAGTATTGCCTAGTATCTCCGGTTTTGTTGGTATCCAGGTTCTGAGAACTATTGTTTCTAAAAGTGATATCTTGTTGAAGAGAAGATCTTACGAAAAAAAGAAAAAAAAGATGTGGGTTTTTATGAACCAAAAGGAGAAAGAGAAAGTATTGGAGTAGATTGATTGATTAACTGATTCATGCACTCCTTCACAGTTATTTACCTATTCCATGTGCTATGCTAGTCACCAGACTTAGTTATAAGGATAAATAAGAGATGTCTCTAAGATATACAGGAAAAGTGGGTGAAAGGCTCATAAATAGATTATCAAGGAGTGTGGTACCACAGCAGAGGTTTTGAACAGGTCGCTATAGGAGAAGAAAGAGAAAGTAGCTCCTAACTGCCTAGGGAAGCTGGGAAATAGTCCCAGAGAGGAGAGGACATTTGAGCTGAATTCTAAAAGGATGAAAAGTGGAAGGATATTCATGCCTACTTCATAGTTAACATTGTGAGATGCTCTGACTTTCTAAGAAGAATAAGACTCAATGGGAAGTCAAGAAGGGTAGAGAGGCACATAAAGAATTCAAGGCATGATAATATGCAAAGCACCATCAGAGAGGGATTGATCCTATTCAGGATTCAGAAAGTAGCACTTAATATTGGTCTGTGAGTGGTGTTTTTTTGGTTTTGTTTTGGTTTGTTTTGTTTTAGAATAAAGAAGTTAAAGTTAAAGGCTAAAAAGGAGACTTGTGTCCCGCATCAGGCTCTTTCTTGGAAAGGGTCTCCAGAGCACATGCAGAGGAAACAACTTGTTGGTTTCAGAAAGATTTTAGCAAGTACCTTAGAAAGGGACAGATGTGCCACAGTTGATTTAACCAGATCTCTGTTGGTTAAAGAAAGATGTTCTAGATTGGAGTTGCTGGATCCGCAAGTAGGTCCATTTTTAAGGCTTTGATACTTTTTGCCAAATTGCTGTCCAGAAGATTATACCTTTCCCTGTAGCCCCATGCTGGAATCCCATTTCCCTTAAACCTTCCCTGACATTAGGTGTTCTCATTTTAAAATCTGTGGCCATTTGTCAAGCAAGTAGCAGTTTCTCATTGTGGTTTTAACTTTAATTTGTTTTTTAAAAAAATAATGCTAGCTGCTTCTATGGTTGGGTACCTGTATTTATTCTTTGGTGAATTGTTTATTTATATCCTTGGCCTATATTTCTATTGAGGTTTTACCTTCTTATTATTAATATATATTTTTTTTTTCTATACTGAATGTATTAAACATCATTTTATATTGCAAATGTTTTATTTTAAGTTTGCCAGTGGCTTTTTACTTTTTACTTTTATCTATAGTGATTTTGCTGATAGAAATGGAAACTTTAAAAACTTTATTTATTTATTCATTTAGAGAGGGAGGGAGCACGCATGCACACACACACACATACACACACACACAGACATGAGCTGGGGAGGGGCAGAGAGAAAGGGAGAGAGAGTCTCCCAAGGAGGCTCCGGGCTATCAGTGCAAAACCCTATGCAGGGCTTGATCTCACAAACTGTGAGATCATGACCTAAGCCAAAATTGAGAGTCGGACACTTAACTGACTGAGCCACCCAGGTGCCCCTGAAATGGTAATTTTTAGTAGACAAATACATAGATTTTTTTTCCTTTATGAATTCTGAATTTACCTGTATTTGCCATCCCTAAGACTTTAAAAAATATTTTTATATAGTTTATATTATATAGTATGTTTATATTATATCTATATATCTTTTATTTATATATATCTTCTAGGATTTAAAGGTTTTCAGGTTTTTTTGAGAGAGAGCATGAGTGGGAAAGAGGGGCAGAGGGAGGAAGAGAGAATCTTAAGCAGGCTTCATGCTCAGTGTGGAGCTCAATCCCATGACCCTGGGATCATGACCTGAGCTGAAACCAAGAATTGGACACTCAATTGACTGAGCCACCCAGGTGCCCCTAAAACTTTTCAAATTTTGTATTTGAATATCTAATCCATTTGAAAAACTTTTTGGTATAGTGTTTTATAGGGAAAAAAACCATGAATTTTCCCCCAACTGTTTAGTTACCTAAATACTATTTGAAAAGTAATCCATTCTTTTCCTACAGACTTGAAGTGACACCTTTGTCATATATTCAAGTCACATATGTGTATGGGTCTCTTTCTAGATATTCTCTTTTGTTCCATTAAGCTACCAGACTTTTAATTATTGAATGTTTTTAATGGTCATGTTCTTCCATTATTTGTTTAAGATTTATTTTGCTTTTTTCGCTCACATTCATACTTTATAAATGATATATCAAGTTCTACCAAATTATTCAACTGACATATTTATTGGCATTTGCTATAAATAGCTAAATTACTTTGGGAAGCATCAACTTCTTTTCAATATTATGTTGCTTTGATCAGTATGTATTCAAGTTCAATATGTATTCAAGTTCCTAAGTAAAGTTGTATAAATCTTTTGGTTGGGTCTACATGTTTATTATTGAATTCATTCCCAAATGTTTTAGAGAAATCACGTTTCTCACAGCTGTTTCCTGGCCCCCTCCCCCCCCCCCCAGGTTCTGACCACATCCGTGAGAAGGATGGACTCTGGGCTGTCCTTGCTTGGCTCTCCATTCTAGCCACCCGCAAACAGAGTGTAGAGGACATTCTCAAAGATCACTGGCAAAAGTATGGCCGGAATTTCTTCACCAGGTAAGTCACAGCCTGGCTGGACTACGGAAGTAGGGTAGGGAAGTGGGAAGAGGGAATCCTCACATGTACAAATTCTTTCCTGTCTCAAGTGATAATAAAACTCTAGTTCATCCAGCCTCTGCAAATTGAAGGATTTTAAAATAATTCAGTCAGGGTCCAAAGAAATTACATATTTTATGTTAGCCATAAAGAATGAGACTTAAAAAATTTAATTAACATATTCAAAAGAATAAATGTTTTGTAAGCCTTTTATTTTATTTTTTTAAATTAATTTATTAAAAAAATTTTTTTTAACATTTATTCATTTTTGAGACACAGAGAGACAGAGCATAAGCAGGGAAGGGGCAGAGAGAGAGGGACACACAGAATCCGAAGCAGGCTCCAGGCTCCGAGCTGTCAGCACAGAGCCCAATGCGGGGCTCGACACACGAACGTGAGATCATGACCTGAGCCGAAGCTGGAGGCTTAACCGACTGAGCCACCCAGGTGCCCCTTTTGTAAGCCTTTTAAATGTCTCTGCAGGTATGGGGTGCCTGGATGGCTCAGACGGTTGAGCGCCTGACTCTTGATTTCGGCTCAGGTCATGATCCCAGTGTGATAGGATTGAGCCCTGTGTCGGGCCCTGTGCTGAGTGTGGAGCCTATTTAAGATTCTCTTTCTCTCCCTTTGCCCGTCTCCCCCACTCATGCATGCTCTCTCTCTCCTAAAAGTTTTTAAAAATTTTTTAAAAATTAAAAAAATATTTTCAATGTACCTGCAGGTGGACATGATAATTGCGTTGAATTTGAATTTCGAAGAATGGATTAGAATTTTATTTCTGCCCCTTAGTGCACTGGGAAGTCATTTAACCTATCTCTAACAGAAAACTGTACTCATTTCTCTCGTTTGTAGAAATGGAAATAACAGTCTGCCATTGAGTAGATTAAATGAAATAGGAGTCAGAAAGTGTTTTATAAACTCTGGGGCACTCTAAGTATGGAAACTTTTTTTCTGAAATTATGGAAACAATTATGCTTAGTCTAAATCAACTTTTCTGACTCATTAAAATAGGTCCCCAAAGGCTGCATACTTGTCAATACTTCTTTCATTGATTCAATAAATATTGACTGTGTACCTACTTTCCTCCAGGCACTGGGGATTCAGCAGTGAACGAAACACTTCAAATACTTAGTAATTCCTCTCTGCCATGCACACTTCTATTTTTAAAAAGCGTTAATTTTTTTTGAGTAGTGCTTTTCACTAATTCCAAATTGCCTTTCCACCAGTAAGTGTAAAAATCTAACAAAATTTTCCCTTGAATTTCTCATATTTCCTAGAAAGGAAATAAGAGAAAAAGGAGAGTAGATGAATTGTTTATCTGCATTGTAAGAAATGCATAGATGTAATTTCTTTGGACCTCAGTTGCCTTTTCTATAAAATAGGTGAGTTAAATTAGAGAATTTAAAAAATATGTCACAGATTGAATCATCCACGATCTCTGGATAGTCAGTAAGAATTTAACCTTAAGCAATTCAACCTCCTTAATCAGAATTCCTTTATCAACTTTGGAGAAGTTCATTGCTGTCTTCCTAAAGTTATTCTTTTGAGGAAGGTAGAAGTAATAACTGTCACATGGTACTGGAACAGTACCTGGGAACCAAGGCAAGAATCTCTACTTTCTAAGAACCAGGAAAACCTGGTAATTCAGAACAGCAGTCATGAACCCTCTAGAGCCTGGAGTGGCATAAAGGCAGGACCATCTCTGTTTTTGTACTTCATGGTATCACAAAACACCTCACTCATAGTGACTCTGTAAATATGCTTTGAATTTTTTTTATGTTTATTTATTTTTGAGAAAGAGAGAGAGAGAGAGAGAGAATACGAGCAGGAGAGAGGCAGAGAGAAAGAGAGACACAGAATCTGAAGCAGGCTTCAGGCTTTGGGCTGTTAGCACAGAGCCTGGCACGGGGCTCGAACCCATGAACTGCGAGATCATGACCTGAGCCAAAGTCAGACGCTTAACTGCCTGAGCCACCCAGGCACCCCTTGTATAGCTGCTTTGAATAAATAAATGAATGAATTAACATGAATGAGTTAACAAGTGAACAGTAGCCAGTGTGGAATAAAGTTAGGAGTGTTTGTTTGGAGAAGGAAGGGGTCACTCTTGAATCAGTTAAAAGTCTCCATCTAAAAACCATTTTAACATATTTTTATCCATTCAAATAATTGCTAAATAAGTATTTCAAATAAAGTCCCTAGAACCTGCATTTATGGTTAATTAAGACTCTACTGTACCCTCATTTACTTAACAAAAGTGCTAGGCACCTCAGCATGCATTGTTTCATGTCAGCCTCAAAGCAGTTCTTGATAAGACAACTGAGATTCTGAGAGATGAAGCAACTTGCCCATAGCTGCACAGTTAGTAACTGATAGGGGCTAGACTCGCAACCTGCTCTATGGCCAAAGCCCAGATTCTTTCCATTATACCCCTCTGTGCCTAGGATTTATAGAACACTTCCCGCAAATGCCCAAAGGTCACAGATGCAAAGCACAAACACCTGGTTGTAATTTCTTGCTGTTTATCATTTTAGCTAGGGGAAAGAGCTGACTTCAAGATTAAGGGGACTCTTGTCCTTGATTCATAGAATCCTGGAGCCAGAACAGGTTGGCCTTAATTCCACAGTATTCCTCATGTCTCAGAGGTGTCATCTTACACATATCATATTTGTTTCGCTATCACAAATAAATATAGACTCTGCTGTCTTGAGCCTTTCTAAAAAATAACTCAAGAGGGTGTGTGCCACTAGGTCAAGAAAATCCACCTGTAAGAGTCTTTAACCTCATAAGAAAGAAGTCCAGAACAATTCTTGGAGTAATAATAACAGTTAAGAATTTCTTTTGTGATTTTTTTTTTCTTTGACTCTTTTGTGTCCACACCAGGCCTCCTCTGTGAGGATGAAGCCAAAGCACTTTGGACCAGAATCCACCTTCACTGAAAGGACAGAGGTGTTTCAGATGTAAAGAGTTAGGGTTTGGCTCCTTCCATCTGGTCAGTGAAAATTTGGCCTTATGTTCGGAAGCTCCTGTGGAGACTGGAACTCTCCTTGTCCAAAATCTCAGCAGCCTCAGGCAGGTCCCAGACTGGGAGCTGTCCCAGCATTTATCCTAAAGAAGCTCTAGGAGTTTGGAAGGGAAGTGCTTGAGTCATATGCTCCTTGCTACAGACTTCTCTAGAGATAACATTGCATTTAATTCTACCTCCTTAGGATGTGGTGATTAAAGGTTAGATAGAATCTCTCAAAAGCCTTTCTTTGAAGCTTCTGAGAGCTTATTCTGTAGAAAAGCCAAGATGGGAGTTTTCTGCTTATTCAGAAGCTCCTAACCCTTTCCTGAAATCCTGCAAAGCCTTCCTTTCATCCCTGACCTGCTCCCTCCCCAGAGACGGACATGGTGGGCCTTTTGCCAGCTTCTTCTGAAGTTAGGTGGTTTTGGGGAGACGGCCAAACAAATGATGAAGAAAATGGTAATCTACCTCAGTGTGATCTGAAGTCAGCCTAGGGCCCCACCTTTGTGACTTCTTGCAGGTATGATTATGAGGAGGTGGAGGCTGAGGGCGCCAACAAAATGATGAAGGACTTGGAGGCTCTTATATCTGATCGCTCCTTCGTGGGGAAACAGTTCTCAGTGGGTGATAAAGTTTACACTGTGGAGAAAATTGACAACTTTGAATACAGTGATCCAGTGGATGGAAGCGTTTCAAGGAACCAGGTAGGAACAGATTTATGTGAATTGGGAGAGAGGCCTCAGAGCCTCATCTCTGAAATCTCAAGAGACAAAGGAAAAAAGGGAAAAAAGCCTTGATTCTTTCTCCTTTGTTGCCTTGTTTTTCCGGGGTTGCCGGTTTTCTGTTAGGTCACACACAGCTTGCAAATATACTGGTAGGGAAATGGGTTTTGCCCTGGTTCTATGCACTCCCCTCTGCCCTCCTCCTAGGATTCTTACCCCAGCTCCAGAGGGATTTTTACAGCCTCCAGAATCCTGCACAAGGTGTTGTGTTGAATGCGTGTGCAGAAAGGAGCTCTAGAACCTAGAGGTGGAAAGGTGAACAACTGCCTTAGATGTCAATCTCCTTTCTTGTCCCAAGAGATTATAGCAGAATGCCAGCCGTAAGAGTGTCATTTTAGACGTTCCTTTGGTATGTTCTGATTTCTAGAAAAAGAAGAAAAAAAATGATGAGGCATTCCAGACTTAGAAATGTTAACTGTTACTACCCGTAGCACATGACACGCAGCCAACCCTAAGAACACAGCAGCGCATAGCGAGATAATCATAGTTGAGAGCCTGGACCATGTCTGGATGGAGACAGAGCTGTTAGGGTTTCCCTCAGTGGGTGCCAGGGACCCAAGGCTGCAGGCTAGGCCAGCCCTTCTCCTGGTGTCTCACAAACACACCAGGGTCCTATTTCCTCTGGTTCTGCTGTTGTCACAGGATGGACTCGCCACTAATATTTGAGAAGCAGAGATAATAAAGAAGGAGGTGAACATTTTGTTACAGCTTTCCAGTTTGCTTTTTCTTGACAGACCCAGATTTTTGGCCTGGTCCTTCTCAAGGCATCTGACAGCTTTGAAGGAGATGGACTTCAGGATTAATTTAGTGCCTCCCTGGGGAGCAGGTAGTGGACGGGTGGAGAGAGCATGGTCACTGCGGCCCTCAGCGCCAGGAGTCTCCCATCCTCAAAATACAAGCACAGGGCTTTCTTTCCTGATGCCTTTCCAGCCCCTGTGAGAACTCTGGGTCCAGTATGGATGGTTGTAAGTGATGTCTGAGATAATTAGAAAGAGAGGCCTGGGGTGGAGTAGGGGGTGGGTATGGAAAGGGAGAGGGTGGGGCCTGGGGGATAGCAGAGCATAGCAGAAATTTTTGTAGAGAAGCCTTCAGAGAGAAAGCGGACATTTAAGGAAAGTGAACCCCAACTCTGCCGTGCACCCAGCATCTGTGAGGAGGGAGGAGGGGAGCTGAAGGATGTTGGCATGAGGGCACGTGTGGCTCTCTGCACTCTGTGATGAAGAACTCAGCAGCTTCGAGTTCTGCAGTCAGAAAGTCTGGGCATTTAGCTGAAAGACCAGGTAGGAGGGAGAATCTTGTGGAGTAGATATATATAGTATCTGCCATCAAGTGAAAAGGATTTAGAAGCTTCATGTTGAAGCTCTGGGAGAGGTAGACCAACGTGGGATGTTTCTAGAAAGCAAGATATGGTAAATGGAAGTTGACTCTGTGATGATGGAGTCAGGAATGTACTGTGTGCATTTCATCTGTCTTCACTGCTAAATGGCACAATTAAACCCTCGAGGGGGTTTGATGACCAATAGCAGGTGAGGAGCAGTGCCTTTCCTTCTGGTTGGTCTCTGGCTTTATGGGAGAAGTTCTTTGTATGAATGACAGGCTCACAAAGACTAGAGAGTTCTCAGATAACTCTCTTGCCAAACCTTCCTACCTCTCGCCGCAGAGTATCTATCCAAGAGTCTTCAACCTCAGGTCCCCTGAAGCAAGAAAATTACTGAGGATGAGAGATGCTGCTGGGGTGGAGGTAGGGGGGAAAGAAGGCAGCAAGGGGTCAGGGGCATGGGTCTGGCATGGCACCAACATGGACCTGGCTTTGAGTCCTCAGTCATGAGTGGGGAGATTGATCATAGGATCCTGCTTGATCAGTTGGGAATAGCCAGCTTCTCCCATCTGGGGCATGCGGCCTCATGTTCTCTCTTTGAGATTCTCCATCAGTGTTTTGCAAAGAGTTCTTCCTCTCATCTGTCTGGAATCTCATCTGCTCTGGTTTCAGCCCATTCTGTCCATGTTTTCCTCCTGATCTGGGGATCAGATTTCTGCATCTAGTGGCTTATTTGTTTACTTATTTATCAGGCTTCAAACTGGAATGATTAGTTCATAAATTACAGGGAAGTGGGGAGAGGTGGGGAGGGCTGGCCTGTGTCATCCAGTACCCCCACGCCCCAGGTCGGATCTCCCACCTGACCCTGGGAATGCTTCCCGCCCCCCCCGTAAGCTCAGCCCCCTTTGGCTGGATGCAGTGACAGGCTGACCAAGGCAGACTCATGGGGCTTAACTGCTGCCATTTATCAAGAATCTAATCCTCCGATTGATCACATATGGGTGAAATGAGATCTTCAAAATGAACCCCTTGTAATTTGCCAGCCTTCAGTTTCCCTTCCAGCATGTGGGGATGACATCTCTGCTTTTCTTCTCCAGGGCTTGCGGCTCATTTTTGCAGATGGTTCTCGCATCATCTTTCGACTGAGCGGCACTGGGAGTGCAGGGGCCACCATTCGGCTATACATCGACAGCTATGAGAAGGACATTGCCAAGATCTACCAGGACCCCCAGGTAATGCCCAAGCCTTGTGCCCTGGCTAGTTCTTTCTGTTGGAGGGAATGATAGTCGTTGCACTGAGTCTGTGTCATCACAACCCATTTCTCAAATGGCCAAACACGTGTGCTCACTTTTCTCCACATCTGCAGTATATCATAACAACAGTCCTAGCTAGCAATTATCTCAGTACTTTCTATTGGCCATGCTCTGTTCTAAACCCATTACCCAACTGGATTGACTCATTTAAGTCTCAGATGAGGTAGACTCTATTATTACCCCCACTACAGATAAAGAAACAGGCAGAGAAAGGTTAAGTGGCAGTTAATAGGGTTACATGCCCAGTAAGCAGCAGATTCAGGACAACTAATCTTCAGATCAGCCCCTCCTTCAGTGTTCTGGTCTGTCACTGGTCATTTGCCACTTTGCTTGGTCTGATTGCCTGTTCTGGCAGAGCATACACTAGGTGGTGGGGCAGACAGTTTCATGACCCAGAAATAAAGGTCTTTATGGAAGAGTCTGCAGACTTGCAGGCTGGTGGTTTGGGCTCCCAGCCCCATATGAAGAGTCTCCAGAAGTATGTCAGAGTGAGGAGGGACTCTGGGACCAGGGGTGGGGCAGAGAACTTGGAGGACAGCCACCCAAGGGGAGGAGCCGAGGGGGGGGCCCAGTGGCACACAGGGGACTTTCACTTCATGTGTTCCTCACGTACTGCTCTTGACAAATGCTCCCCCAACCAGAGTTCCATAGCCAAAATTTTTAGGAAGTGTTGTGGTACATTAACCCCTTCCTCACATAATACACAATGTGCCTTAAGGGCTCTGAGAAAACTTATGGTGAAGACAACTATTTAAGTGGCATCTCACCATGCTTATTTTTCCACAAAACCTTTTTTTCTCTAACACCTAATTAAAATCCTAGGAAGCTCATTTAGAAAACCTTTGCATAGAGGCTTTGAGTATAAGTTTTAGAGTTAGAAAGATCTTATTTTAAATTCAGTTCCTGCCACCTGAGTAGCTGTGTGTTTGTGAGCAAGTCATTCCAGTGCTCTGAGCTTTGCTTTCCTGGTAGAATCCTACCTGCCTCATTGGGTTATTATAGGGATTTAAGGAGGTGAGCGAGGCAAAATTCTGAACGCTGTGCCTGGCACGTAGGATCAGCTTTTGAGAAAGTGTGACCCTGATAGTTGTTATTACAAAAGGAGGGAGGTGAAAGGATGCTTCACTTCTACATTTTTTTTTACACGGGCCAGACTCCAGTTTCAATCACTGCCAAATCTCTGTTGTGCTATAGGTATCCCTAAAACTTAAAACCAAAGGCAATGGCGTCTGCATTGTAGACCCACAGAATAATAGAGCAAAAGGAAAGGAAGAAGGAAATTGTTTCCTTTGTCTTAATACCTGGCACATGGTCGATACAAAGAATGAATGAAACATCAGTTTCTTTGAACCATAGTCTCCAGGAGGTGGGAGGGAAGTGGGAGTGGGGGGAGATGGAGGCTCTGAAGAGTGTAAGGTGCTCATGTACCGGGGTGTACCACTGTTCCAGCTAGGAGATGCCTTCCCTGACTCTGGAGCTGCTTGGCATCAGCCTCAATGCTTTCTGGGACTGTGGGAGCCCCGGGGGGAATGGCACGTGGTGTGGTCAGCATGTGGAGTTGCATCTGTGGCTTTCACCCAGGAATAATGAGTTGCTGGAGATTAAGATGAGGGAAAGCAACAGTAGGCAGTAGGAAGTGAACTACTCTTGGCTCTTCCCTTGAGTCATTTAGTTAAATCACTTCATCTTTTTGGATATCAATTTCCTCATCTGTAAAATGGGCAGTTTAGCTAGATAGTTTTTTTCCATTTAAAAAATATTAAATATTTATTTATATTTATAAATATATTTATAAAATATTTATATTTTTATTATTCTGTAACAGTGGAATTCTCTCCCCCCGCCCCCCTGCCAAGTGAGAGGTAGATGGTAGGGTAGTGTTGTTGCATTTCTGAAAGATCTCTTTGGGTACAGCGTGGGAAACAAATTAGAGGATGCAGAAATGGAAGCAGAAGCATCATTGTTCCAGGTAAGAAAGAGAACATTGTTTTAGAAAGATCTGTGGCGCTGGGAGAGATGGAGAGAAATGGCCGCCATTGAAAGATACTTAGAAGGTAAAAGTCTCATAGGCTTGCTGATAGATTGGAGAAGGAGAATGTGGGAGAAGAAGGGGTCAAGAATAACTCTTAGCTGTTCATTAGCTTTATTTGGTGGACTGTGGTGTTGAGTCATTGAGATAGGGATGCCAGAAGCAGGTTTTAGGGGAAAGACACATCACTGTGCTTTAGCCTTGTAGAGTTGAGGAGCCTTTGGGAAGTGGGAGTAGGCTGTCAGACATGTGGGTCTTGGAGGCAGTCTGAGGGCTGGAGCTATGGATCTGTGTCTAGAGAAAGAAATGGAAAAGGTTCTCCTTGTGTCTCCCTCAGGTCATGTTGGCCCCCCTTATTTCCATTGCTCTGAAAGTGTCCCAACTCCAAGAAAGGACGGGACGCACTGCACCCACCGTTATCACCTAAGAAGACAGGCCAGATGCGGTACGTCCCTCCATCCCGGACCCTCCAAGTCATCTGATTGAAGAGCATGGACAGAAAAAAAGCATATTCACCCAAGCTTTTTAGGATTCGTTTTTTCCACTAACCAGTTGTTGATGAATGGCACATTGGTGGACACTGCCATTTGTGAGACAGGGAAAGAGGACCCAGGGGCTTATGCTAATGGCACTTCCTGTTCATGCCCTTAGGCCCTGCTGCCATGTGGGCATTTGTCTCCATAGCACGAGCTTCTGTTTACTACAGTGTGAGATAGACGTTGAACTTCAGCTAGTGAGGCCATTTCTCATCCGTAGGATGTACCAATGAAATGACAGTGCAGTTCTATTCTCTTCGGTGAATCCTTCCCCCATTTACATGTGACCCAGCAAAATGCAATTTCTGGTGCCTTCTCTGCAGTCGGTTCTTTCCTCAGAGTGAGACGTACTTGTCTACAGATTTCTGCCTTGTTTTGCAGCATAGTCCCAGTCACACAAATATTTTGGGATATTAAAGCAAAATAAGCTACTATTTCTTGATGTCTTTTTTTTCCTTAACAGCAAAATGCTCTTTCAGTTTTAGAAAGAAAATAGATTTTTTTTAAAGGAAGGTATTGTATTTTGTTTTGATGTTCTAGCTGGAAAACAAGATATTCTGTGTGCTGGGTTTAAAATCCTTGTGCTCAAAAACTGGAATTTCAGATCTTAGCAGGATTGACTGAGCCCTGGCCCCATCTGAAATGGATAAAGTGAACTTGACCTGGTTAATCTGGATGAGGGAAAGCGAGATTTTCAGGAGATCTTAGATAGCAAAGCCCTGCCATGTGCTTTATGGTGTCGAGATGCTATAATGCCTACTGAGGGGACAGAGGTAGGACTCTCAGGATATGAGAGCAGGATTACTGGCATTTGACAGGATATCTTGAGCCCGTTGGCATGTTCCTCATCTTAAAACACACATATTCAATCCACAAGTATAATGTAGTTAAAAGCATAGACTTGGGAGCCAGCAGACCTGAGTTTGAATCCCCTTTGAGATTTTGAGTCACTTTTGAGTACCATTCTCCATATCTTTAAAATTAGGATGAAGGGGAGCCTGGCTGGCTCAGTTGGTAGAGTTGCGACTCTTGATCTCAGGGTCGTGAGTTCAAGCCACATGTTGGGTGTGGAGCCTACTTAAAAAAAAATTATAGAAAAAAATTGAGATGAAAATAGTTCCAACTTTATAGGGCCATTGCGAACATTCAGTGAGTGGGCCTGGGAAAAGCAGTGGGGGCTTTATCGAGTTCATGGTAAGTTGTCAAGCAAGTGGAAACTAGGATTGTGCTTATACTATTGTTTCTAATCTATAAAGTATTAGAAAAACAAGAATTGTAACACTAATACTTGTTATGTATTTGTGGCTTGCAGGGCATTTCCTCCAAGTCACCTTGCCTTACAGACTATTCCAGACAGGCAGCACAGCTCTGCACCCCTTCCCCACTCAGAGTGGACTCCAGGTGACAGGGTCTCCATCTGGGGTGAGATTTGCAGTGTTGTCATTTAACAAGGGGGTCTAGCCCAGCAAACGGAACTCAGCTTTCACCCAGATGAGAGGAAGAGGAGTATTTATTGAACAAATGCCAGGCATTATTCTGAGTGTTTTCCATATATTCTTTAAATGCTCCAAGTCACTCTATGAGGTAGGTGCTCTGGATATCCCCAGTTTACAGATGAAGTCTAGTAACTTGCCCAGTGTCACACTGCTGGATGGTGGTGACATGCCCCCAGTCCATATAGCTCAGCCTTGCCCGGTTTGCCAGTACTTTGTATCTGCCCCTTCTATTGACTGGCTCCTTCTAACAGGTGAAAGAAACGTTTCTGCATTTGCACAAATGCCCCTGTATTTTATTTTTTGAAGAGTCATACGTGAGCATTGGGTGCCAGAAAGTTCATTTTGCCATTGTTGTCTCCACCCTCCCTTTGGCCCTGGGATCTTGATACTTGGGTATATCAGTCAGCCAGGAAATATGTATTGACCCACATGGAGTGTGAGATGCCATGGGAGGGGAGGAATGTGTGACACACAGTTGCTGCCCTCCAGCTGCCCATGAGACTAGAGAAGGGAACGAAGTCCAGCACAAATAAAAGACTGTAGAGGATAAATGCCTTACGAGTTGGGTAGCCAATACCTGATGTTAGAATCTGGATTTTCTAAGCACCTATTCAGTTTCAGATGTTGGGCTACAAGCTTTCCAGTAACCTGCAAGCAAGACGTTATTATTCTGGTTCTAGAGTTCAGATAACTGAAGCAGAACAGAAGCTCAAGTCTTTTGCCTCTGGTTCCCAGCTACATGTGGTGGAAGTGGAATTTTGACCAGGAATCTCATTTACTTTCCATGACCCTTTTCTGCCTCTCCATCTGTTGAATCAGCTGCAGGCACTCCCAGGTCTATGGCCCCTGGAATGGCTTTATAAATTTCCTCCTCATCCCTGATCATAATTCAGCTGTTTTCCCTGTCCCCATGTGGCTACAGGTTTGGGACTTAAAAGCTCAGGGGAGGAAGAGGAAGGTGACTGGAGCCATGGAGCAGTGGGGGTGGGCATGGATGAGGGCCACCCTTCTTCCCTCTGTGGCTTCCAGAGAGACACCCCAACACGTGTGCCTGCCAGGAATGCTGGGGGATGGGACCCTGAGAGGCTGGCCAGCGGCCTGCTGCCGAGCTTCCCGCCTGCCAGGATTGATGTGGTCCGTGAGTCAGGCCTGTTTTCTTTGGGGTGTGGTGGGGATTAGAGTGAGAAAATTGGATTGGAACTGTTTGGGGCTAAACTCTGAAATTTTACTTTCCCCCTCCCTCTTGACATTCTCCTTTCACTTTGGAGAAGCAGATTCCAGGTCAGCGATGTTCCCCAGGTCCAGAAAAAGGCCAGGCTTACAGGGGATGGGCCCTGCCTCAGAGAATGAAAACAAAGGCCAGGCTCACTGTATTTCAGGGGAGGCCAGGCCTTGGGGCCTTGGTCCCTCTGCTTCCTCTGCCTCGGAGTTCATGCATGCTGCATTCTTCTGCATTTCTCATTCACCCACTAGACAGATATTGGTGTTACTGTATAAGAATCCCTTAGAAAACATATTACAAAATGTAGGAGACACACGCCTCATGTTTTCATGTCTGAACTCCCAGCAGGAGTAATGATGTGAGTAAGGACAACCATTATGCATGGAGTCACTGTATCGCACCTGAATTACAGCAGAGATTCCCTCATGGCCTCTGGCCTTCGTTCTTGCCCCTTCTGATCCATTCCCCTCGTCATCAGCTAAGTGCTCTTTCACATGCTAAACTCCAAGTGCCTGTGTGTGCCACCTGTAAGGCCAGGTATCCTGCCTGTGGCCTACCCCACCATCTCCTTGTCCTCTGCTCTCGGCCTTATGGTCGATACTTCAGCCATATAGAAGAGACGGTTCTCTGGAAATCCTGAGCTCTGTTGTCTCCATGTATTCGTAGCTGCTCTTCTGTCTGCCTGCATCCCTTTCCCCCTCTATCCTACCCTGCACCATATCCCCCCAACTCCTGCTTGTTCCTTAAATACTGTTTTCTCCAGGAACCTTTCCCTGAGCCTCCAATGTCTGGTTTGAGCATTTTTCAGGTATTCCTATAGAATCCTCCTCGCAGCACTTACCAAGCTCTATATTAATAGCCTGTTTACTTTCCATTTCTCCCACCGCCCTGTGAGCTCCTGGGACTGGCTTTTCGTCAGTAGTCACCCAGGATCTTGCCCTGTGCCCACCACATAGTAAAAGTTCAATAAGCAGTTTCTGAAAAGAGTGAATGGGATCTAATTGCATGGCAGACTGTTCTCTTTTGCAGTGACACCCTGTGGAGTACGATTATCTTCTTTTTGCAGGTGACAAGTTGACCAGCTTTCACAGCTAGTGAATGTTCTTCTAACCAAGAACTCTTTCATAATAAAGCTTTAGAGGTTGAAAGTGAGTTACCACCCAGGACAGGGGGTCAGGGTGGCTTCTGGCAGCAGACAGGAGATACACGTGTCCTGGTGTCATTTTGAGTAAAACTTAATTTAAATGTTAAAAAGTTATTTTATGTCTCCTTGCTACGAACGTTAATTGGGGGTGTAGTTGGGGACGGGTTCTACCAAATTAGCCTGAATATAGAAAGGAGTTATTTTTCTTCAAGAGGTAGAATCAACAAAGGCAGGCCCTGGCCCTGAAGACCGCCTCTGAGCAGATTCGCGGAAAGAAAGCCATGACAGGCGAGGTGGGTACACCAGCCCTGGGGCTCACACCATTGGTGCACACAGCATGTACTTATGGAAGAGTGAGAGGCTCTTCTTGGTTCCTGTCATGAGAGCAAGACACAGTCTTACAGTTTGGCATGTCATTACACAAAAGGAGTGAGGTCACTGCCAGCAAGACTATGTCTCATGTCTGTCTGCTGGTCCTGTGGGAACTCTGAGGGCTTCGGCTTGGTTTTTCACTAAATATGAAGACTCTACCTAGATCTATTAAGTTGGATTTGTGGGTGTGGGCTAATAACTATTTTCCAAAAAGCATGTCTTCTGTGATTCAGAGTGCTGCTGTCCAGCCGACAGGAAAGCCAGTTAAGAGTGGCAATCTGTTTGCTTTTCATGACAGTGTTATTTTGAAAAAGTTCTGTCTCCATTCCTTTCTGACTTCATTTTTCATGCTGGGATTAGAAGGGCTATTATTATCCCAGATAAAGAGATGGAAACTGAGAGTTTACAGGGCCTGTGCAGAGTCTCACAGACACGATGAGGGAGAAAGGAGACCTGCCACATCCATCCTTTGGGTGTTTGGGATTCTTTTTCCGGCTTACCATTGTTGTATAACAAAGCACCCCAAAATCTAGTGGTGGTAAACTTTTGCACGATCTTCTTATGCTCACGGATTCTGTGGGTCAGGAAACCAGGGCACAGTGGAAAAAGCTTGTCTGAGTGTCTGGACCCTCACCGAGAAGACTGGAACGACTGGGGAATAATTCACATGCCCAGACCCTGGGAGCTGTTGACTGCTGCTCCTGCTCATGACTTCTTTAACCCTGAGTTTCTCACAGCACAGTGCTAGCTTCTAAAAGGGAGCTTCCCAAGAACAAGTGTACCGAGAAAGCCCGGCAGAAGCTATATTTTCCTTTCCTACCTGGCTGTAGAAGACATGCAGCATCACTTCTGCTATATCCTACTAGTTGTGACCAACTCGGGCCAGCCCAGATTCAAGGGCAGGGGAATTACATTCTACCTATTCTTGGGGGAGTGGCAAGGTCACATTGCAGAAGAGCATGTGAGACAGGAGGTCTTCTTGTAGGCATCTTTGGAAAATATAATCTGTCACAATTTCAGATTTTCTCCCAGTGACTGTACCATTCTGAGTCATGTGAGTAGGGAAATGAATTTAATTTAGAAATTATTGTCACCAGGAGCATCCATCTGTCACTTACCTGAGTATAGGTACGTGTTACCATCTCACATTCCCATATCCATCACAGACATAACAAATTGATTGCAGCACCGTTTCTACTAAGCTCAGGGCTCCAGAAAACTCAATACAATACACTAGACAAGAAATATTAGAGACAAAAATTGCACTGTATGTTAGCTAAAATTTAAATTACAAAAAAGGGAAAATTACTGAAAAGAAAGAAAAATGAGAAATATTAATCACTGCAATGGGGATGCAAATGAAAATTTATTTGCCACTTGGGAATAGTCACACAAGGGGTGAAAGCCTATTTGAAAGATAGACCAGCCAGTCTGTAAATTGATGAAAAATATGTGCACAATATGGAGAAAACTCGTGATTACTGTTAAATGAGATGAATCATAATTGATTTCAGAAATGGTCTAAAACATAATAAAATAAAAATATTTTTACTGATATTTTTAAACTCAGAAGTGAACCAGAGGTTGCTTTCACTATCTTAAGGTAATGGTCCCAGCTTTTTTCTACACTTTGACTCTTCCCATCTGCCACTATGCTGCCTTGGCTATAACAGTCCCCATAAGTGACTTCATGAATCCTAAAGTTTGTATAGCACTTTTCCAAGCACTTCAACTCACTGTCTCATTTAATCTTCACAGCTGTGCTTACATTTGCAGTGAACATGACATTTAGCAATCAGATTCTTTGACCTAAATCATACAGATTACTACTACTACTACAAATAACATATTGATCTTTTAGGTACCAGATACCTTTAGTCATTTTATATACACCTTGTCATTTAATCCTTATCCCAACCCAAAAGATGGGAATTATTAGCCCCATCTTACAAATGAGCAAATGGAGACTGTACGAGATTAAGTATTTGCCGGAGTTTGAAATTAGCAAGTGGTAGAACTGAGATTTGAACCTGAGTTGATCAGACTATAAAGTCCAAGTGAACTCTAGAGCTAGAACCAAGGCGTTGGTTATTTCTGTTGGAAAATAAATTTATTTTTTTAGATCTAATTTTTTTAAATGATGGTTTTGGCAAGATAAACTGATAATGCAATTTTATTATACTTTGATAATATTTTCTACTGATGGATGATAGAGGTATAGAGACATATTTACACAACTTATAGTTGGGAAGAGGTCAAAGCTTAGCTTAAAATAGACGCCCAAGTTCAGGGGTCCTAAGTGTCCTCAGTAGATCACCCCTTGCAATGTGGTTGATTTATGGAAGAAAGACTTGGGGGTCTGCCCCATCTTCCTAATCTCCCAGAACCTGTCTGGTACTGGTTATTCTGCGGGGAAAGTGCTTGGCATCCTAAGAACAGCTCTTCTCAGAACCCCTGAATTCAGGTTTCTGTTCCTGTGTCTGCTCAAGGCAGATTTTCTTTTCTATCATTTAGCAATTTCCAAAGAAAAAAGGATTACCTTCAAAATGACTCTTGTGTGTGCATGTGTGTGTGTGTATGTAGAGGGGGAAGATGGGTGGGAAGAAGACTCTGACAACAGTGACCTGCTCTAGGGCCCAGTATGACTCTGACCCAGAGTGGCCCATGGTGAGCATTTGTGGGATAATGACTCTCACCACTATCACTCCTGCCCTGCTGTGAAAGAATGTCCTGACTTCCATAGCAAGGGGACAGTGTTCAGCCCAGCTAGCTCCTCCCCAGCCTCCCTTTCCAGCCTTATCCCCAATTACAATCCACTTCTTCATCCTCCATCTTCATAGTTCCCCAAATATCTCGTATTTTTCCACATTGGCCTGACATTGCACACACTGTTACACCTGTTGGAAAATTTTTCCTTATTGTATCCCAGTGTTGTCTGCTGTGCCCCATTCCTCTTCTAAGAGAAACCAGCTTCTGATGGGAGAAAGGTAGGACCACACTTTGTACCATGAGCCATCATCACATTTCCTGGCCATAGCTGATTAGACCAGGGGTGAACACCTGACTCAAGGGCAGCCAGTCCTTGTGTCAACAGCCTATTACCCATGACCTATGGCTTGGTTCAAAAGGATGAGCTAAAATAATCAGGATTTCTATTGGGAATTTGACGCAAGACAAGAACAAATTTGCTTGACCTGCCTAAACAGGAGTAAGACTCTCTCTTCTGGGAGACCACAACACTTCATACCTCCTTCCAGTAATGTTTCAGGAAGAAAAGTGGTGTCTTGCATTGTATTCCCAACGTCTGGTTCAATGCCTGGTGCATGGAAGAGACTCGGTAAGTGTGTAGTGAGTCCATAAACTCAGGCAAGAAAAATTCACATTTTTTATTACCTCATTGTAATTTTCTGGCTCTGACCCTTATTCCAGTAGACTTCCAGGATTTTTTTTTAATTCCACACTTTACATGTGATTTTTATTCCCCTTTTCTACATGAAAAAGCAGAAGTGCAGAGAGTTGAGGTAACTTGCTCAAGGTCACGGTTGTAATAAGTGACAGAGCTCAGCTGAAACATAGTCACGTCCTTGCTTTTCATCACTACTTCTCAGATTTCATCTCCATCATTGTGATGTACCGATGAATGAATAAAATGCTCTGTGGACCTAAGTCTCCTTTCCACCATCAGTTGGTCCCTCTCTTTCTTGTTTCTTCAGCACTAATTTCATTCATATTTAACCTATCCACACCTTCTGCGGAGAGCTTCCTGCAGTGTAATAATTAGAGCTAACAACGGCTACTTGCCTTATGCCAGCTTCTGTTCCAGGGAATATAAGAGAAGAAATTGACTAAATATGGTTGAAGATTACATATTTTGAAATACTAATTAGGGTGCTGTTAGTTCAAGAAGGGATTCTTTTTAAAGCCCAGATGCTTTCCTCCTTTTGAAAAATTTAACTTCGGAGTAAAATTTTCCAGATCATCAGGTCAAGCCTTTGCTTGCTTTTCTTTGGAAGTTAGAGCTTAAGTTATGGAATGGTTAGGTTCCAAATGCTTTGGATATTTCCCATTAGATCACGTGAAGTGTGATGTGATGTACCTAAGCAGTATGTCTATAAAAGGCTTTTTTTTTTTTTTCTTTAAAGGGATCTTACTCTTGTCATTCTCTGCTTGGTGATTTGGAAGTCTTTTTTTTGTTGGTTTTTTTTTTTTTGTTTGTTTGTTTTTTTTTTTTTTTTTTTGTAATACAGCACATTAAAATCACACTGGTAAAGAGTCTTCTGGTCCCAAATGGTGATGTAGCAAGACGCTGGGGTACAGGAAAAAAGCCATGGTTTAAAAGGGCAACTAGATTATAAAGGTACCATCCCTAGAACCCTGCCAAAAGCAAAGGAGCTGCTAGAACTCTCTCTTGGTCAGAGGGTCTGGCAAGTGCCATGGTTTACATTCCCTTTGACCTTGATAGATGGGAGCAGAGACTGGGCACCATTGCCAGCCTGCTTCCTCAGGACACCCCTGTAGTGCTTGCTATAGCTCTAGCTATCTTGCCAAAGTGACACATTCCAAACCAACACCATTTAAGCTCCAGACAGCTGTCTAGGGCATCCTTGGAGTGGAGTGTTCCAGTACCTTCTGGCTCATGCCTGCTTCAGCTTCAGCTGCCTCACCAGGGCACCCCCTGTGTACAGTACCCTGGGAATCCCCAGCCATTCCTGCCTTGGTTCCAGCCATCCTGCTAGGGTCCCCCTGGGGTACCTCACTTGCATTTACTTAAACTTCAGCTCTCCTGCCAAGACAGACTCTCCACTGAAAGCCCTGAGACCACTTCAGGCCCATCCCCACTAAAGCCCCAGCTATCCCACCAGGGCAACCCCAGCATGGAGTGTCCCAGGACTCCCAGCCCATTCCAGACACAGCTCCGGCCACCAGGCACACATAGTCTACACTGGGGATGACCATACACAGGAAAATTCATTCAAGGTTATGAGAAGTAGCTGTTCTGCCCAATTCATAGAAACAAACACAGAAAGTCAAGCAAAATGAGACAGGAATATGTTCCAAACAAAGAACAAGACAAAACCTCAGAAACAAAAAAGAACTAGATGAAATGGAGATAAGAAATATCCCCAACAAAGAGTTTAAAGTAATGATCATAAAGATACTCATTGGGCTGGAGAGAGAAGTGGAAGAACCCAGTGAGAACTTCAACAAAGAGAAAATATAAAAAAACATCAATCAGAATTAAAGAATACAATAACTGAGAAGTACACTAGAGGGAATCAGTACTAGATTAGTGGATACAGAAGCATGGATCAGTGATCTGGAAGACAGGGTCGATGGAAAGTACACAAGCTGAACAGCAAATGAAAAAAGGAATTTTAAAAAATGAGGATAGGTTAGGGATCTCTTGGACAACATTGGGCTAACAAACATTCACGTTATAGGGGTCCCATAAGAAGAAGAGAAAGAGAAAGGGGCAGAAAACATATTTAAAGAAATAATAGCTGAGGAGTTCCCTAAGCTGGGGAAGGAAACAAACATCCAGATGAACCCATGGAGGTCCACACCATGACACCCAATAATTAAAATGTCAAAGATTAAAGATAAAGAGAGAATTTTAAAAGTAGAACGAGAGAAGTGAACAGTTATGTAGAAAGGAACTCCCATAAAATTATCAGCTGATATCTCAATAGAAACTTTGTAGGCCAGAAGGGAGTAGCATGATATATTCAAGTGTTGAAAAAAAAAAACAAACAACTAAGAATGCTCCACCTGACAAGGCTATCATTCAGATTTGAAGGAGGGAAAAAGTTTACCAGACAAACAAAAGTTAAAGGAGTTCATCATCACTAATCTGGCCTTACAAGAAATGTTAAAGGCACTTCTTTAAGTGGGAAATGAAAGGCCATAATTAGAAGTAAGAAAATTATGAATTAACAGATGTAAAATATGACAATATATACATAAAATGTGGAGGAGGGGAATGAAAAAGTTCTTTTAGAATGTGTTCAAACTTAAGTGGCCATCAGCTTAATATAGATGTAAGTTATATGCTTAGGATGTTATATAAACCTCATGGTCACCATTAACCCCAAGCTTATAATAGATATGCAATAAGTAAAGAGAATGAAAGCCAAACATAACACTACAGAAAATCATCAATCACAAGGAAAGAGAGCAAGAGAAGAAAGGAACAGAGAAGAACTACAAAAACAACCAGAAAACAATGAACAAAATGGCAGTAAGTACATACCTGTTAATAATTGCTTTAAATGTAAATGGTCTCAATGCTCCTTAGAGACACAGGGTGGCAAAATAAATAAAAACCCAAGATCCATCTACATGCTGCCTGCAGGAGACTCACTTCAGACGTAAAGACAACATACAAACTAGAAGAGAAAGGATTGAAAGAGAACTCCCATTCCAGTGGAAGTGATAAAATTGCACCAATAAAGTCAGCATGGTGAGTGAGCTATTTTCCTCAGTGCTCCATTAGATGATTATTATCCCCTTTTTACTGATGAAGAAACTGAGGCCCAGAGAGGTTGTATAACTTGTCCAAGGTCCAGTAGCTGTAAGTGGCAGGTAGTCAGACTCGAGAGTGCTGTTTTAAAAAATTGAGTTATAACTCACATTCCATGAAATTGACTCTTTCAGAGTGTATAATTCATTGGTTTCTAGTGTATTCATAAGGTCGTGCAGAGTGTGCAATCATTACCACAGTCCAATTGTAGAACACCTTCTTTCCCCCTAAAACAACCTGGTAATTATTAGCAGTCTCACTCCATTCCCTTCAGCCCCTAGCAACCACAAATCTACTTTCTGTTTCAGTGGATTTTCCTGATTTGAGAATTTCATATAAATAGAATTGTATGGTATGTGGCCTTTTGTGTTCTTGGAGCTCTTCACACAAAGCAAATGCCCCTAGACCACAGGATCCTCCAGTGTGAAGGCTATTTGATTCATTTATGTCTCCATCATGCTGGGAATCCACTTTGCTTTTAAATGAGTGATTGAATGCACAAATGAATTATGAAACAAATGGATGTAGATACCAAAAAACAAACAAACAAATACCTCAGAGTCTGATGTTTGCCGAGTGCCCACCACAGATCTGGCACAATGCTAAGTGCTTTGCAAAGATGACCTCACTTCACTCTTATAAACACCCTCATGAGATAAGTACTGTAATATGCCCATTTTACAGAGGGGAAACATAAGGAGGTTAAATAACTTGCTTCAAGTCCTAGATACTGGACGGTGGAGCCAGACTTTGAACTCCTGTCACTGGTGTTTGAGTCTCTATTCCTAAATTGAATGCAAAGGAGAATCCTTTAGAGAGAGGATCTAACCTCCTCTGTCTGCAGCAAGAAAATGAAGGTCTAGAATGCATTTGCAGCTACTTATGGAGCCTATGCTATGTGCCCAGTCACTACATTGGAAGCCATATGCTACTCAAGAACAAAGGTAAAACAAACAAAGGCAATTCCCAGCAATAGGCACGGGGTCAGACGTATGTGTGCTACAGCAATGGAGAGCCCAAGGCATCTATACAAGGCACACAGCCCAGGGCCTGAACCAACTTTTCTGTCTGTCCTCTGCTGTTAGCAAAGCACATGTCCATGTGTGAGCTCATGGAGCTCATTGTCACCACCGTCAACACCCTCAACATGCCTGGGAAGGGTGCCTCGACTTGGTTATTTTCCTGGCCTGTTAGGGCCCAGGTAGAGAATCCTGCCCTGGCAACGGCTGTGAAGGCTCAGTCTTTGTCTCTCAGGAAAACGGGCAGGCGGGCCTTTCTTCCCTACTGCAGGGCAGGGTGGAGCTGCCAGCCAACTCCCTTAGTGTTTCTGGCCTGCGCCATGGCTTTTCTCTTCTCACAAAGACTGGTGTGTTGGATCTGTTTTTCTAAGTCAGATAGTTATTTGATTTCCACCTCAGAACTCAGTGCCAGCATTCCATGTAGCAGGCCTCACTGCCACAGGCTGTGGTGTAAGAAGAAATTTGGGTTCCCAGAGCACGGTCAGAGATTACTCTCCTCAATTCAGGTGGGTGGAGTCAGGAAAGTCTTCCCACACCCACTGTCTAAGATGTGCCATACTCGGGCTTGGCCAGGAAGAGGCCTCTGGTGTCAGGAGAAGCTTAG
Organism: Cryptoprocta ferox; assembly: GCA_028646485.1. Classification (NCBI taxonomy): domain Eukaryota; kingdom Metazoa; phylum Chordata; class Mammalia; order Carnivora; family Eupleridae; genus Cryptoprocta; species Cryptoprocta ferox. The sequence goes on along the minus strand of CM053570.1, from coordinate 51,665,396 downwards.
GCTCCATCCAGGCCAGGTGGAGCTTAGGCTCCATCTCCATCCATGAAATGTTACAGACTGGGATGAAGACCGGCCTAGAGCTTGCCCCTGATTCTCTTGTCTTTCTCCCTTGTTCCCTCTGTACTGGTCCAGTGTGTAGGGTCAGGGCAAAATGAGAGGGGCATCACACATGTGGGGTCACACCAGGATGTAGCATCCTAACACCAGACTGTGTCTAAGAGGCAGAGAAAAATTGCCCCCTTAGGGCATTCGGAGTCTTCCTAACTAATAGAACTATGTTCCTTCCATAGCTATGTTGAGAGGGAGGTAGCTGTTCCCAACTGATGTAAATATCAGGGCTAGAGCTGGCTCAGTTCAGTCCATGGTAGGAAAAGGAATCTTGAGGATAGAAACTAAGAAGGTCAAAAACAGGTTGGGAAAGGGTCAGGAATGCCTTAGTGGCCAGCAGCTGGTTGAAGATCTGTGTGGTCATCATGGAGGAAAAGAGATGGCTGAAAACCTCAGCATGGGATTGTGAGCATATGCTCAGTGGGATTTTCCTCTGGGTGCATCCTGGATTGCAGGTCCCCAGAGAAGCTCTAGGTTTGTTTCTCCCAGGTACCCCAAGGGTGTGACTAGTCTGGAGCCTTTTCTAAAGTTGGAGACTCTAGGACCATGCAAGTGGAATGAATTTCAACCCCAAACCCATGAAAAAAAGCATATTTATAAAGTCTCAAAGGGGATGGCTTTTTTCCATCCACAGACCAGGCCAAGACACAAATGCTACTATCTCTCTGTGGCAATGGGTTCATTTTTTTCCTGGTCCATTATTTTGTCATGTACTGATGTGCCCAGCTTTATGTGTGGTGTAGGTCTAGGGGGAAGAAGGTTCTCAGATCTAATACCCATCCACACAGGCCCAAGACTTTCTCTCCTTTCCCCACGTGACTGTTAAAATGTAAGTCTCTTGGTTACCTAAGATTGGAAGAACTTTCCTGGGGAGCTGTTGCTTCAGCTACTCACTTCACCCTGTTTTTCAGCTTCCTCTTTGTCTTTACCCCATGAGGATTCCCATACTTTCTTGCAAGTTCTGTTGTGCATTTGAAACAATATTTGCTATGTTTTTTTTTTTTTTGAGCATTTCTAGATAACTTCTAGGTAGTTGGGAAGTGTTTCAGTTTGCCTAAAATCTGAAGTCTTTTCTGTTTCCACTCTTGTCCCTTCCATTTTAGCCTTACAGTAGCTAGTGTGGTCTTTCAAACAAACAAACAAACAAACAAACAAAAATAACAATGTTATCTTGTTTTTCACTTGCATACAGCCCTTCAGTGGTTTCTCATAGTTTTCTGCCAATTATGATGTTGTTTTGTTAATGTTCTTATATATCCCACCATCTTTTCCATTTCTCTTCTATAATCAAGCACCACTTTTCCATGGGGGAAACTCCTCCTATATTCCATATGGCACTGGGGAGGTCAGACGAGGTGTCTCCCCTTCTCCTTTCTTCACCCTCCACTCCCTGTAGGAATACAGCCCAGGTTAGGCCAATCATCATAACATATCCCCATGGACATAGTGATTGGTCTAATGGGTAGGTATGTGACCTAAGCTGGGCCAATCAGAGTCTTGCCCTGATTTTATTTTCCAAATGGAGATAGAGAAGTAACTTTCTCTTTCTTTTGGACCATTGGGTTGTGAAGATGTAGGCCTACTGAATATCAGTTACTATTTTCCTACCAGATTGACAGAATCTATCAGTGCAGAAGAAAATTAAACCTACGTAATAAGAAATGCAGAAACAGAGACAATTAATTAGTTGAAAAGAAAGTCTTTTTTTTTTAATGTTTATTTTTTGAGAAAGAGAGAGAGAGCACAACTAGGGGAGGGGCAGAGAGAAAGGGAGACCCAGAATCCAAAGCAGGCTTCAGACTCTGAGCTGTCAGCACAGAGCCCAGTGTAGGGCTCCAACTCATGGACCATGAGATCATGACCTGAGCTGAAGTCAGATGCTTAACTGACTGAGCCACCCAGATACGCTAAAAGAAAGTCTTAATGATATACTATTTGAGCTCCTGGATTCAGCCCTACCTGATGCTTTAACTCCAGACTTCCCAATTTAATGAACCAATAAATTGCCTTTTCACTTAAACTAGTTTGGATTAGATCTTTGTCATATGTTAACAAAGAGATTTGATTAATATGGGGCCAAACCCTTTACGTGGCATTCAAAGACCCTGTGTGATCCAGTCACTGCCTATTTGTCCTTACATACTCTTTTTCTCTATCTTAATGGCCCATCAATACAGAACTTTCAGTTTTTCAAATGTGCCAGGTTCCTTCCTGTCTCAGGGACTTCACACATGCTGTTTTCCTAGATCACTTTGCTTGTCATACTCCTATACATCCTTCAGGTATCTGCATTTAGATCATGTCCTTAGGGAAGGGTTTCCTGATTACTTGACTAGGCCAGAGTCCTTGTCTCCCCTTCAGCATTAAATAGTCCTGCATCACCCTGTGCTTTTCCTTCTAAACACTCATCACAGTAATAATGAAAACATTCTTTGTTTACAACAAGACGATTCCTTGTTTATACTCCATCTTCTTTATTGGAGTATAAGCTTCATGATGTTATGGACTATTTGTCTTGATCATTTTTGTGTATTCAGTGCCTAGCACAGTGTTTGGCACGAAATAGGTGCTCAGTAAATCTTTGCCAAATGAGAGGAACCTGGGTGGTTCTGTTGGTTAAACATCCAACTCTTAATTTCAGCTTAGGTCATGATCTCATGGTTTGTGAGATCGAGCCCCGTATAGGGCTCTGTGCCAGTTGACGCACAGAGCTTCCTTGGGATTCTCTCTTGCTCTCTCTGCCCTCCCCCACTCCTCCTCCATCTCTCTTTCAAAATAAATAAATAAACATTAAAAAAATATATCTGCCAAATGAGAAAAACGAACAGTTCAGTGTTTGACTTGAAAGTCCATGCTTTCAGTCTCTGGGGGCTCTGGTAACTAATGAAGGAACAGTGGGGGTCCTGATTCATAATGGGACCATTAAAAGTCTTCTTGGGGGAAGACTGATTTAATCAGGTATTTTGAGCCGAATTTCTACCTGGCCAGGCCAGAGTGGGCTTTGCTCCCAGGAGATGGCAGTGTTGTACAGTCTCTGGCTCATCAAGCCTCCTAAACTTGCTTCTGTGAGGCATGGGAGCTACCTTGCTGGGCATTGACCCCTCCTGTCCTGGAAGCCAAAGTCCATGGCCCTTTGAAAAGGTTGTTTGTTCAGCTTTGTTTCAGAGAGTGGCAGTGCCCCGTCCAAGATAAACAAGCTCCTGATGGACCGATGGATCGATCTGGGGTGCCACTCTGTTCAGGAGCTCCACCTTCCCCAGGATGGCGGCCTTTGTGCCCTACACCCTCCTGGGAGAGAAGGCTCAGGACACAGCATCTGTGCCTCCTGAGGCTGTGGGACAGTGTTCTTGCAATTTCTCTCAAATCCAAAGGCTGCTACTGAGGGTGCAAAATAGCCCAGCAACCAGCATGGACCCACAGAGGGCAACCCTCAGTTCAAATTCCTTTCGATTACTGGGTAGCCCAGAATAAACGCTTTAGCTTCTCTCAATAAGGAGGATTAAGGTCTACTTCCCAGGCTTGTGCACAGTGTTGGAGCCAGCAGTATGCAGACCACCTGGCACCCTACCTGGAGCATAGTAGGTGCTTATGAAACATCAATTCCCTTCTCCCTCCCCACCCACTGCCATCATTGTGGGACCACGTGCACCCCGGGGGGAAATGTGAGAATACCTCCTCAACAGGTTTTTACTGGCAGATGTCTAAAAACAACAACCTTCTTCACTTCCTCCGAGCACTTTCCTATCCCCAGTGTGACTGTAAAGTCAGATTAAAAAGTGCCCATGGTCATTGGAACACACCCCAGTCAGATAATCCACATCACCAGTCCTGTCCACGTGAGCCTTGCTGCTGCTGCTCCCGCTGTGGGGAACCAGGTCTCCTGGGAATCCAGAGATCTACCCTGGCCCAGAGGCCTTGGCTCCTTTTCAGTTCATTTCTTTCTTTTGTGGTGGAGCATCTGGACCGTAGTGCTGGAAGTGTTTGGCCCTGGTGCTGGGGCCCTTATCTCTGTGCTGCGTGAGCCCCATTCCTGCCGTGTCAGAACCCATTAGAGGCCACTCTGCTGAGGCTTTTGAAGGAGTAATCGGTTTGTAGAGGAAAGGGGCTGTGCCAAGCCAGGCCAGATGGAGTAAGTAATGAAGGCCCCAGATTAATCTCACTTGTCTCTTTTTTCCAATATGAAGGCTCAACCCAAGAGCTTGGCAGTCTCAAGACAAATTATACTTGTCAGCTTCAAAGCACAAGTTCCCTTCCAAGTCAGAACGTTTGTGCTTTCTCTTTCCCTCTCGCCATCTCCTTCCCCCTCTCTCTTGAAATAAAAAAACTGGAGTAAAAAATGGGGTGCACATGAAATGTGACATTTTTGCATCATTGGAATACTAAGAGCTTCCACTGGGCATTTGCTATGTACTAGGCAATATACAGAGTCCTCAACATGCATTTATTGCTAACCATAACCTCACAAAACAGAAATATGCCAGAACCCCCATTTTACAGACTGGGAAACCAAGGTTCAGAGAACCCCAAAGTTGTACCGTTAGTAAATGTGGAGCAAGGATTAAATTGCAGTTCTGTTTCACTCCAGCCACTGCACTGTACATATTTTCCAGTCTTCAGAGCCGTTAACCTCTCTGACTTAAGTCTTTGCCTGAGAGAAGAGTCCGGCTCTGAAGCCATGAACACGATATCCTGCTCCTTCCTGTTGTTAAAGATTCTCCCTGGAATCTTGAGCTGAAAGCAAGGGGTAAGGAATGTATCCCCAGAGAAGCATTTCCAGGGGTATACTTTATAACATCCTAGTCTTTGAGATATATGGGGACAAAGATGCTGCGGTTAAATAAATTTGGGGACCACTGCATATAATTAATCCCCTCTGGTGGCACCAGGCATGTAGGCAGGCAAGAAGTCCTGAAAATAGGAACCTTAATGAACTTTGCTTTATCCACCGTTTCCCCAAATTATTGGATCTAGTTATGTTTTTCATGGCGCACCTACAAACATCCATGGAACTGAGTCCTCAGAAACCAGTCTGTCCCAGAGTCCTGCTACTTAACATGCTTAGACCAGCTCAGTCTGTATTTCTATTTGGTTAGAAATACAGACTCTTTGCCCCAGTCCCACCAGATCCCCAGGTGATCTGAAGGCACTGGCACCGTGGATGCTCTATGTTAGAGTATAGCCAAGTGAAGGTCAGTAGACCAGGAAGCTCACTAAATAGACTGGCCTTATTCAGCCACCCAGTTTTTTAGTGATGTCAACACAAGGGGTGTTCATTTGGAAAGCTATATTAAACAGATGCGTTTCTCCATTGTCAGAATAGCTCTAGCCCCACAACTGAACATAAACATGACATAGAGGAAGAATCCCATATTTAAAGAGGGCCCTGGCCCACCTCTGAGTTTTTGGTAATTCCTCATTAGGAAGAGTTACTTCTTTGAGGAATCATTTTCTCCTTTGTTATAGACATTCTGCCTCAGGACCAAGTTCTTATTGTTTTGGTTAAAAATTTCCAGACGTCTGAGCTGAGCCAGATTGGCAACCCCATCCTCTGCCACAGTCACAGTCCATAGCCCCTGAGGGAGAGACAGTCCTATGTGCTCCAGTGACCCATCGTCCATTCGTCGTCCATCTCTGTCAGGCCAGGGGCACTCGCCACAGAGGGGCGCTTGACTTAAGGGCACAGCCAACCTCTCCACTGTCCAGCAAACTGATGTGCCCTGAGGCAAAATGTGAACCACAAAGAGCAGTGAAAAAAAAATCACGGCTGCCTAAGCTAGAAGGTTCTAATACAAACAGGAACAGGAGAGGACATGGACGGGCTAAGTATAAACCTGTGTCACGAGGGAGCAGGAATTGTGAGCAGGCAGGGGCGATGGAGACAAGACATAGAGGAAGACAAGAACCACAGTGAGCGATCAGAGCAGCTGTGTGCAGAGCTGCGGCATGCCTTGGGCCGAGCACTGGGCAATGAGTCATACCGTGTATTATTTCCTGGGGCTGCTGTAACAAATTGCCACAAAGCTGTGGTTTAAAATGACTGAAATGTATTCTCTCACAGTCCGGGAGGGCAGAAGTCTGAAATCAAGGTGTGAGTGGGGCCACACTCTCTCTAGAGGCTCCAGGGAAGAAACTTTCCTCGCCTTGCCCATTTCTGAGGCCTGCCAGCTCTCCTTGGCTTGTGGCCACTTTACTCCAGTCTCTGTCTCTGTAGTCACAATGCCTTCTCCTCTGTGTCAAATATCCTTCTTATGATTGCATTTAGGGCTCACGTGTACAATCCAGAATAATCTCTCCATCTCAAGGTCTTTAATCTAGTTATATCTGCATAGCTGAGGCAGCCATTGCTGTTTCCATGCTTTGTTACAACAGCCCTACAAAACTAATGTGCGTGATGTATGTGGGAGTGCCCAGGGTTTGTTTGTTTTTTTTTAAGTTTATTCATTTTTGAGAGACAGATAGTGCACGAGCTGGGAAGGGGCAGAGAGACAGGGAGACACAGAATCTGAAGCAGGCTCCAGGCTCTGTGCTGTTAGTGCAGAGCCCAAGGCGGGGTTCAAAAATCACAAACTGGGAGATTATGACCTGAGCCTAAATTGGACGCTCAACCAACAGAGCCACCCAGATGCCTGTCTGTCTTAGACCATTTCTCTCCTCCAAGTGGTATCATCCAGTTCCTTGACTTCAAGCTGTCTATAAACAAATGAATTCCAAGTTCATATCTCCTGTGCAGGCCTCTACCCAGAACTTTAAGCTTCTATCTCCCACTGTCCATTTGTAATTTACTTGAGTGTTTTTTAGGCCTTTCATATTAATGTGTTTACAAATCAAAATCTTGATCCTTTATACTATGGTGACCTGATTATTTCTTCCCTGGTATGATGGTTAATTTTATGTGTCAACTTGACTAGGCCACTGGGTACCCAGATATTTGGTCCAACATTACATCTGGGTGTGCCTATAAGGGTATTTCTGGAGGAGACAAACATTTTAATCAGTAGACTGAATAAAGCAGATTGCCCTCTCCAGTGTGGGTGGGCCTCATTCAGTCTGGTGAGAGCCTGAATGGAATAAAAGCCTGGGTAAATGGGGCACCTGCGTGGCTCAGTCAGTTGAGCATCTGACTTTGGCTCAGGTCATGATCTCATGGTTTGTGGGTTCGAGCCCCACATCAGGCTTGCTGCTGTCAGCGCAGAGCCTGCTTCATATCCTCTGTCCCCCTCTCTCTCTGCCCGTCCTCTGCTGACTCTCTTTCTCTCTCTCAAAAAATAAATAAAACATTTTTTTAAAAGTCTGGGTAAGAAAGAATTCCTTCTCTTTTGACTTGTTGCAACCCTGAAAGCAAGATGCTATCACCCACAGCTGTACTGGACTCAGCTGTGAGAATGTAGCTGGAATTCTTATTCTTGCTGCTCCTGCCCAAACTGGCATGGTCAGATCCAGAAACATGGTTCCAGTGTGTGCCGCCAGTGTTTCCATTAGGGTGAGAAAGGTATCAATGTTTTCAAATGTTTATTTATTTTTCAGAGAGAGACAGAGCATGAGCAGAGGAGGGGCAGAGAGAGAGGGAGACACAGAATCTGAAGCAGTCTCCAGGCTCTGAGCTGTCAGCACAGAGCCTGACATGGGGCTTGAACCTGAGGTCATGACCTGAGCCAAAGTCTGATGCTTAACAGATTGAGCCACCCAGGCGCCCCAAGAAAGATACCAAGTTTATTAGGTTAGACTAAGTGATCTTCTTTGAATGGATCATCTAAGACATTGAGCTGATGCAAGAAACAATGCTACCTCTCCATACACTAAACAACAAAAAGCAAAACAAAAAAATTAGAAATAGTTCATTTTTTATAGATACCTCCTTCATAAAGTTTAGTGATATTTTCTTCGAAATATGTGGCTTATTTTCCCTCATTTATGTAAAAGTATTCATCCTGGAAAAAAAGAGAGAATTCTTTCTTTCTGCTTGACTATCTTCCAACAGAGACATCAGTCTTCTTTTGCCTTTGGACTTGGACTCAGACTGGAACTACACTGTCAGCTCTCCTGGGTCTCCAGCTGGCCAACTCAGATATTGGACTTCTCAGCCTCCATAATCGTGTGAGCCAATTCCTTATAGTAATTTGCTTTATATATCTCTATATATGTATCTATCTTTCTGTATCTCTGTTTATTTCAATCTATCATCTATCTATCTACCCATCTATCTATCATCTATCTATCATCTCTCTCTGTGTGTCTATCTATATAGATCTTCGCTGGAGAACCCAAACGAGTACACTTGGTTCTTCCATCTCACTAAATAATCCCCAGGCCTCCATATGCCCAAGCCAAAAACCTAAGAATTATCCTTCAGTTTTTCCTATCCAATGGATCTAAGAGTACTATCAACTTGGCCTCAGAAACATATCCTAAACTCTCTACTTTTCTCTTATCTACGGGCACCTCCACAACCCAGCGCCCATCCCCCATCCAGATTACAGCAATGGCTTCCATTTAGCCCTGCTGCTGCTTCTGCCTCAGCCCGCTTCTCCACAGGGCAGCCAAAGCGAACTCTTAAAAACAAAGTCACCACATGTTACTACCCTGTTTAAAACCCTCCAAAGGCTTCATAACATATTTAGAATAAACTCCAAACATCTAGCCCTACCCACTAAACCCCACATGGTTTCTCTCTGACTGCCCCTTCAACTTTCCACCCTGGCCTCTCTTGATTCCTCACACATCTAATTTCCATTTGTACCGAGTCTTTGCACTAGCTGTTTCCTCTTTGCAGAATCCCCTCCATCCTCTCCCCCCACCCCACCAACGTTCTCTTGAGGCAAATGTTGCCTCTTCAGAGAAGCTTTCCCTGACCAATCATTCTGAAGTAGCTAGTCACATCCCATTCCCATCTTGCAATTGTTAGCATGAAGAGCATTTGTTACTAGCAAAGAATTTTACTGTGTTTTTGTTTATTCATTTCTCTCTTTATCGCCTTCCCTTCACCAGAGTATAAACTTCATGAGGAAGAGACAAGATCTGTCTTGTTCACCACTCTATATCCATTTCCTAAGACAATACCGGAACCATGGTGGGCATGGGACAAACATTTATTCAGTGACCGATTCATGGCTTTGAGATGTATGTTCGTGCCTCTTTGGAGCATGTGGATAGATCAGCCCGGTTAAAAACAAATATTGGGTTAGACAAACAATGGCTCCTGGCAATAGTTGGTATGTGTAGAAACTCTCCCAGTGCCCCATGCCACATCTCCTTAGCTCACTTCTGATTCAGCTGCTGCTATGGTGGGCAGTTCTGTGGGGGGCAAAGTTGCTTCCTGAGTTTTTCTTAGGACTTTTGCAAAGAACAGGAAGGGAAAGGAAGCAAAGGAAAGAAAAGGAAGGGAAAAGAAAGGGGAGAAGAGAGAGAAAAGAAAAAGGCACAGGCAGAGCCCAAAAGAGCTAGGAAGGTCATGCTTCTGAGGCAAACTTCAACACAGGGAGTGGGAATTGATGGATAAGAGGCCTTTGATCTTCTGGGGTGCCTCGCTGGCTCAGTGGGTAGAGCATGTGACACTTAATCTCAGGATTGTAAATTCAAGCCCCATGTTGGGTGCAGGATATTACTTAAAAATTAAAAAAAAATATAATAAAATCTTTAAAAAAAAAAAAAAGTCCTTCAATCTTCTAGTGGGGCTATCCTGAGGTATATTCTTTAACCTTCCTCAGGGAGTCCCCAGCAGAAGTTTCTGCCCATAGCAGAAACTAGCTCACATCCTCCGTTAGCAGTTCCTCCTCCTCTGTCTCCCTCACCACTTCCCTCACTCTTTCTCACTTCCCAAATAAACTTTCTGCATCAAAATCCTTGCCCTGGGCTCTCTTTCAGGGGTTCCCAAACTAAGGTAGTGCTTCATAGTTCTTGAGTGCATGAATGGTTCAATTGCGGGAAACGATTTCAATGCAATTAAAGAAGCAGTTCCCCATCACAGTCTTGAAAAATATTGTTAAAAGCTATTCTCAGTTGCCTGGATAGCCTATAGAGTTATATATTTTTGTTATGCTTCTCCCTTTTGTAAAAAAAAAATAGGCACTTATTTGTTTGGAAAATATCCATTTATAAAAGGTTAACAGATTGGCATACTTAATTTTCCAAGGTGCAGTCTCTCTCAAGGAACTCATTTGATTGTTAGACTCTAATTATTCCAGTCTGTGTGACCTTGACCAAAACACTTTACTTTTGTCTCCCCGTATGTAAAATGAATGGGCTAGATAGCTACTTTCTGAGGTAATATTTCAGTTCTGAGTTTCTGTAGATCTATGTCCAAACTAGATAATATTTGCTGAGGGCAAACACAGCCCCACTTAGAGGCAGGGCACCCCTTCTACAGCCAGAGGCAGAGGTGCCACAAAGCTAATGTAGGGGCGCCTGGGTGGCTCAGTCAGTGGAGCGTCTGGCTTTGGCTCAGGTCATGATCTTACAGTTCGTGGGTTCGAGCCCCACATCAGCCTCTGTGCTGACAGCTAGCTCAGAGCCTGGAACCTGTCTTCAGATTCTGTGTCTCCCTCTCTCTCTGACCCTCTCCTGCTCACGCGCTCTCTCTCTCTCTCTCTCTCTCTCTCTCTCTCTCTCTCTCTCTCAAAAATAAATAAAACATTAAAACATTATATATATATATTTTTAAAAAAGGCTAATGGAGCTTAAACTTCAGACTCTCTCCCTTGCACTGGCTCCCCCCAAGGCCCCGGGAAGGACCCTTGCCATGTGCTCATGGGGTCATGTGTTTTTTTTTTTTTAATGTCCAAAAGTTATACAGTTTCCTCTTGTTTTTCTTAAAGAAGCTCTCCAGGTTTTATAAGCTCCAAGCTGTATAACCTTAAATCTGTCCATGGCCACGTCCTGTACTTTGGGTAATTCTATTGTGGCTCCACACTGGGACCACCCTCTAGCTGCCATGGCCTGCTGGGCTGTGTGGAGTGATGTGATTCTTTCCCACTCATAAGCCACGGATTTGCCATGGAAGTAAATAATGGGTGACTTCCCATTTCAAAATGGCTGTGCCTTTGAAGTCTCTGAATGCACAGTCCCTGCTCTGCTGAACTGTCTTTTGGATTTTAGAAGCTGAATGGCTTGCAGTATTGTTTCCTGGCCTGCCATATGTTTGTTTAGAAGCCTTAATAAGCATACTGTAAACCACTTCTCTCTCCCTGAAAATCGTTTCAACAAATGATAGGCTTTGCTTATTAGGTAGGCCCCTGGCCAAAAAAAGTTCCCAGATTAATCAGACTCACAGTATTTATTTATTTTTAAAACTTATTTATCATTTATTACATGCCAGGTGCTATGTTAAGAGCTTTATATGCATTGGTTCTTTTATGCCTCTGAAGGATGCTGTAAGATGTTATCCTCATTAAACAGGTAGAGAAACCAAGGGCCAGAAAGGTTAAGAAGATTGCTCAAACTCATAAAGCTAGGAAATAGTGAAATACAAATTCAAATCAAAGTCTTTAATCTTAACTACCACACCATCTTAACTCTGAAGGCAGTTGGAACCCTCCGGGGAATATGACACATTTGAGGGACAACATTGGTTTCAAGTTGAGATATTGATATGCCCACTTACTTATTCATCCACTCATCCACCTACCCACCTACTCATCCACTCACCCCTCCATCTATCCATCTACTACTCACCCATCTGTCCATCCATCTATCCACCCACCCACCCATCTGTCCATCCATCCATCCATTCATCCACCCATCAATCCAACCATCCATCTATGTATCCATCCATCCTACAGTCCTCCCTGTACCAGGCCCTCTTCTACGTGCTGATGTCTCATGACACATTGCCTTTCTTATTGTTTCTCATATTCAAAATGACTTCCCCTTCCTCTCTGCCCATCCAAATTCTACCCACCTCTCACATCTAGTTCAAGTCCCTCATCTTCCTTGAAGCCTTATCCCATTACATTAATCCAAATGAGCTCAGTGCAACTCTGGATTGGATGTAAAACTAAAGAACACAAGACTTGAGATTCAACAGAAATGGGCTCAAATCCCAGCTCTGCCCCCTCCATAACTATGTGAGCAAATTGTTCCTTCTGAGTGTCTGGCTCCCTCATTTGTAAATTGGAAATAATAACAATAATGGGAATAGTGATAATGATAATACCTACCTCATAAGGTGGTTAGAAGATTAAATGAGAAGCTGAATGTAAGTTACATAACAGGTAGTAGATGATTAATACAAGTGATTTCCTCTCTTCTCCCATTGCCCCTTCCTCTCTAAAAAATTGGACAAAAGGTCTGTACTACACCTGACTCCGATTCAGGCTGTTAATGAATAGTTTAATGCATATAAATCATTTCCCTGGTAAGAAGCCTATTAATTCCTCAAATGTATACAGCACATCTTAATGGTCGTCCCCCCTGTGTGGGGTTTCAATACAGTGCTAAGGGCATAGTGAACACTCTGTAGTGGTCAGACCTAATCTGAGTCAGTCTTTCTCCCACTTCTCTTAGTTGTCAATAAGAAAAAAGCCAGAAAGCTGCTCAGAAGGTTCTTGAGACCCCTGCCTCAGGCCAGGGCTCCCACAGGCATGCTTGCTCTGAAACCCCGTGTTCGTGTCTTGGGGTTCTTGCCATCACTGTGGCTCTTGCCGGATTGTTTTGACAGCAGTATAGCTCCACCCAGAGTCTGAAGAAGAGGTAGGGGTGGGGTGGAGAGAAAGGAGATGCTGAAGTTATGTCCTACGTCTGACTGATGTGCAGGACTCACCTTGGCATCTGGCCCTGGAGCCCCAAAGCTCCTGCTGACCAGAGTCTCTTAATGCCAGAACTGAGGACACCAAAGGGAAGGCCGAGCACCATGCAGGCAGATGGAGTTGAATCAAGGAGCAGGCCACAGTGGCCAGCCAGGATGCTGATCTACACAAGGGACTAAATTAGCAAAATATAAATTGCTTCTGTTTCTATTAAGGATATGACATCTATCACTGGGAATGAAAAATGCTCCTAGCTATCCCCTGCCAATCACTGTTGAGTTTTTCTGAAACTCACAATTGCTCATAATCAAATGAGGTTCTGAAAACCATAGAATGGTTAGTGCTGTTTACTGGATACTTATGACTTTTTTTTTTAATCTAAATTTAAAAATCCTTTATGGGGCGCCTGGGTGGCTCAGTCAGTTAAGTGTCCGACTTCCGCTCAGGTCATGATCTCACGGTTCATGAGTTTGAGCCCTGTGTTGGGCTCTGTGCTGACAGCTCAGAGCCTGGAACATGCTTTGGATTCTGTGTCTCCCTCTCTCTCTGCCCCTCCCCTGCTTGCGCTCTGTCTGTCTGTCTCTCTCTCTCTCAAAAATAAACATTAAAAAAAATAATAAAAATCCTTTAAAGTCCCTCTTTAAGAAATCAACTTCAGGAAGTCAGCAAAGAAAACTGAAGAGAGAATCACAAATTCTGAAGCAGTGGTGGTGGGGTGGGGGGCCGGATTTTGACAAATTTTCCTGAACATTGATTCTGCTTCAGACCTAGTAATCAAATTGTTTCTGTAAATAGTATTTATTCATAGGAAATCTGTATTTGTTCATAATATTTATCTATAGGAAATTGCAACCCCCATTTAAGAACTGGGAATGAAACCAGAGAATAATGATCTGAAAGGCATAACAAGTATTTGCTCCCTGAGTGGGTCCCAAGGGCAAGGGTGTGAACTTTGTGCAGTTTGTCTTGATTGGCGTTTTCCCAGAGGCCATCTCCAACACCAGGAAAATGTAGACAGTTTATTGAGGAGGTGATCCCAGCACCAGTAGGGGAGTGGGGAGGCGGGATAGGAAAGGGAAGGAAGCAAATGAAGAATGGATTTTCAGTCACTTCACCATCGTGGGAAGCTAGAGCCTGACTCCACTGAGGAACACTGGGAGCTAATGTAGAATACCTGGCTTAGGTTTATCCAGCTCCAGGAGCCTAGTAGCTGGGCATTTATGTGCCATCTCCCAGAAATTATTGGTAGAGGGCTTCCCCAGGGGGTGCTGATTCCAGGACATGTCTGTCCTGACATGTAGGCAGAACAGTTTCCCTCTGTTAAAAAAACAAAACAAAACAAAACAAAACAAAACAAAACAAAACACCCCTAAAGCATGGGGGGTCTGTTTGATCAGCTCACCCTGAAATGGGAAGGCCTGAGGGAATATAAGCAGGTACCAACAGCATCTGCTACCTTGCAGTATTGCCAGCCCAGCACAGTGACTGGCAATGGCTGGCCCTCAGTATTTTTCCACCAGGTGAATGAATCCACAATTGCATCTATTTTAGAAAGGCCACAGTGAAGACTGACGACCCATGGGTGCAACATGAAATGGCAGGGTACCCGAGTGTGGTAACTTCCCTGCTCTAGGCTTTTGGATACAACTTTGCCTGGGGGTCTTGGGACTCCGTTGTGATGGAAATGAAGAAAAGACTTGAAAATTCTTAAAGCAGCTGAAGCTGGAGAGGCAAAAAGATACTCACAGAGGTCTACAACATTTTGCACAGAGCTCCAAGAAATGCTGCCAGACTGCTGTTGTGTTTGCATCCTTGTCCCAGAATTATAAGTAGTCCCTGTCCAGTCCCCAGGCCATTTGATGTGGGAGGCAATGTTATATCAAATTGGAAGTGAATGACAGAAGAGGCAAGGGGATTGAGAAAGACAAGATCTCAAAGCTCTAAAGAAAGCTTCCAATCCAGCTTGGTGACGTACTGTGGAAGTTGAGCTCAATGGTTAGCTAACCGCGTCTGGATTCTAAACATAGTTTTATCTTCTCCTAGCTGTTGGCCTTGGACATTTGTTAAACTCTCAGCCTTAGTTCTCATGTACACATGGAGCTAATCCCCACCTCATGGTTGTGTGAGAATGAAATGAGAGAATGTATGTAAGTGACTTTCCACTATTGCATGAATATATGGCTGATGTCTTTCTCTCCCAGGGACCCTAGATGTTGGAGTGTCCTCAGTATCCTGAGCAGCTGGAAGAGTGACTGGCACAGAGCAGATTCATGAGAAATAATGTTGAATGAAAATAATCATTTGCTTTCTCCTTATGTCAATTAACTTATCACCTTATCCCTTTCTATCCAAGAATTGTTGGAGTTTACTTCCAATGTCCTGAGTGTGTGAAACCTGAAATGAAAAAATTCTGCCAGAACTCAGGCTGGAGACATATTTCCCAATCTTGTGTCCAGCACTGTGGTAAGCACTTTCTACGAATAATTTTATTTAATCCTAAGAGCAGGGTATTAGATTGAACCATATGGAACTGTCATTTCTTTAGGTCAAAATGCTTAAATATCAAACTTTCATATGCTGCTACCTTATACATGGGTTAGGTCTTACAATTGATTGTTATTCTCATTATATAGATGAGGAATCTGAGGTTTGAGAGGGTAAGTCACTTAATCATGATCTCAGATCTGTGCTTCTCAAATTGTCTTGTGCATATGAATCATTGGGGGCCTTGTTACTGTGCAGATTCGGATTCAGTAGGTCTGGGGAGGGGCAGATTCTGCATTTCTACAAGTTTCTAGGTAGGTCCTATTGGTCTGCGGACCACACACTTTGAGTAGTAAGAGCTAGTTAATAGCTAACTTGAGTTTCCCTGCTCCCTAAGGACCCCTAGAACTGAGATGGGGATTGGTTAGGAGACTATCCAACAAGTATCTTCTACTACTTAATTTTTTATAAAGGGACCTTCCTTGCATCTAACTTTATTGAGTACCTACTATGCCTTGAGCATGCGGTAGACATCCATTTGCTGATCAGAAAACTTCCCTCCTCCCTTCCTTCCTTCCTTTCTTTTTCTTTCTCCCTTTTGATTTCTCTTTTCCTTTGATTACTATTGTATTAGTTAAATTTTTTTCAGATGCTAGTAACAGAAACTGACTCTTGTTTCATTGAATCAAAAGAGAAATTGATTGGAAGACTATTTGGGCTCACAGATTTCCTCAGAAAGTCTGGAGGACCATGCTTGGAAGAGAGGCTTGAAGCCAGACAGCTCCAGAGGGCCAAAAGCCAGATTCCACCCCCTGTTGTCAATCAAGAGCTGTGACTCTTTCACTACCTCCTGATGCAGACATGGCTACTGAGGCCAAAGATACCCCCTCGGCTCCCCACAAGAGCTGCTACTACAAAAGGATTTTAATGACCATTCCTTTTCCACCATCCCTTCAGGAATCCAGGTCAAGAGCAAGAGTGATAAATTGGGTGATATTGGACGATATACTAGGACCATGGCTGCCAGGGGACCAGAGGAAGGCAGGGCACTACCCCTCACAGGCTATTCCAGCAGGCAGTCCCCTAATAGACAGGGGACTGATGCTCGACAACCCGACCTGCAAATGTCCACTACAGCTATGCAGGGCTAGTGTCCTTTAGTCTTCCTTCTGGGAAAGAGAAAATGCCTCAGCTGCCGTGCAATTACCGAAAGCCTCAAGGAAAAAAGTGAAAAGTACACCCTGTGACCCTGAGAACCTAATGACCATATTAAAAAAAAACATTTTTTAATGTTTTATTTATTTTTGAGAGGAAGAGAAACAGAGCGCAACCAGGGGAGGGGCAGAGGGGGGAGACACAGAATCTGAAGCAGGCTCCAGGCTCCAAGCTGTCAGCACAGAACCCAACGCGGGACTCAGACTCACAAACATATGAGATCATGACCTGAGCCGAAGTCAGACGCCTAAACTGACTGAGCCAACCAGTTACCCCATGATCACAATTTAACTACCAAACTTTTAATTCTGCTTGACTACAGGAGAAGGGGAAAAAGGAAAAACAAAGTTTTACCCTAATTTTAGAACCTGCTGATGAAAATTCTGAAGAACTTGTTGATAACTAAATGATTCTGTAAACCAAATGTGGCTCTCTGTAGCTCACAGAGAGCTGAGGGGCTTAGAAAAATGCTCGGGGCATCTGGGTGGTTCAGTTTGTTAAGCGTCAGTCTCTTGATTTTAGCTCAGGTTGTAATCTCATGGTTTGTGAGATGGAGCCTTGGTCCAGGTCTGCACTGGCAGTGTGGAGCCTGCTTGGGATTTTCATTCTCCCTCTCTCTCTGCCCCTCCCCTGCTCTCTCTCTCTCTCTCTCCCTCTCCCTCTCTCTCTCAAAAATAAACTTAAAAAATCTTTTTGAAAATGCCCTTCCTCCTTCCCCTCTCTGCCTGCCACCTTCCCTCCCTTCTTTTCTGCACTGCCAGCAAGGAGCCTGCTTGGGATTCTCTCTTTCTCTTGCTCTCTCTGCCCCTCCTCTGGTCTCTCTCTCTCAAAAATAAATAAACTTAAAGTCTTTGAAAAATGCTCTTCCTTTTTCCCTTCTTTCCCACCCTTTGCCCCTCCCTCATCCTTCCCTCCCTTCTTTTCGTGCTTTCATTCAGTTATGCATACACGAATTAAAAAAACTTTCATTGAATACTTTCTATGGCTCAGGTCCTGTGCTAGGTGCAGAGGAAACAAAGATGAACAGGATAGAATTCCTCAGAAGGAGCTCTGAGCAATGAGAATACAGGATACGATCATGATAAACTGAAAGTAGGAGTTATTGTACAATTAGTGCTAGAGGGCTCTGAGAACGGGGAAAAATTTTTGTTTAGGTGAAACATGTTTGCCTCTGATTGTCAGATTTAATATTGAAAACAAAATGTTAGCTGCAAAGGCATCCCGGACTTCAGGCAAGAAGCTGATCCCTAATGTTACTGACCAAGTCACCCTCTGTCACCAGTAGGGGGCGACAACACGACGGATTAAGGCTGGTCCTGGAGAAGGAACCCTACAGGAAACATCTAACCTCGTGGAGAAGCTGGAAAAACAAAGTCTGGCAATAAAATATATATACATTTTTTCTCGTAGAAAGCTGTTTCAAAACTTTACAGTCTGTTCTCAGGGAGTAGGTCTCTATGTTAGTGAGGAAGGAAATTCACATAAAGGAATCAGGTCCAGTGTAAAAGCAGTGGGATTTAGGCTATAAGAACAAGAGTCCAGGGGACCAAAAACCTAACAAAAACCTAATATATTCCTCAGTGTTAAGATATAATCTGCCTTTATGTACCAATTGATCATCAATATTTATTTTTTTAAAATGTTTTTAATGTTTATTTATTTTGAGAGAGAGAGAGAGGGACAGAGTGTGAGCAGTGGGGCAGGGGCAGAGAGACAGGAAGACACAGAATCCAAACCAGGCTTCAGGCTCTGAACTTCAACGTGGGGCTCAAACTCAGGGACCATGGGATCATGACCTGAGCTGAAGTGGGACGCTTAACCGCCTGAGCCACTCAGGCGCCCCTGATCAGCAATATTTAGAGAGCAACTATGTGGTAGTATTCTAGCAACTATGGGGTGGTATTCAAAGAAGGCAATCCACCTTCAAAGGAAATAGAAATTTCAAGATTTTTACAAACTGAGCACATCACAATAAGCTGAATGTTTTTGTTCTGGGATCTACTTTATAGGGTATGAAAAGTAAATGGGATCTGCAACCACTGCTTCTGCAGTGTAGCTTTGGGGTGCTCCCTTCCACAAACTTCTCAGTACTCAAGAAGATGCAAGATTTATTTCCATCGCCGAGTTAGTTGTCTCATTAATCGGCCAATTGACCAATAGGGTGTAAGCTCCCATGTGTTGGTGGCAATTTGTTGGGGGTCCTGAGGGATAGTGAGATCTCCAAGGCATATTCTCTGTCCGGAAGTCACTTGCAATTCAGCTAGAGTAAACATGGGAACAGACATGCTATTAAATAACAATGGAAAGAGCCATATGGGTGCTTTGGATGGACACTCAGGACCACGGAAGACTGGCTAGCGCAGGGGATGAAGTGAGCTTTCAGGTCAGCGGGCACCCTGGCTCTGCTGCGCTGGGGGCTGGCCCTGCATAAATCCTGACCTCACTGGGAACCCACCAGGGCTATAGCAACAGAATACTGGGTTTGATCCTGGAACCAGCTCCTCATCTCTGTGGCAACTCGGACAAGTTCACCTCTCTGAGCCTCAGTTTTTGAATCAGTTAAGTGGAAATTATAATAATAGTGCTGACTTAATGGCGTTGTTATATGGATAACCCAGGCAGTCCATGAAAGGTATTTAGTCCAGCTTCCAGTACATGATTAGCTTTTATTATCTTGATGGTGCCTCAGTTTCCTTTTCTGTAAACTGCAGATGACAATAAAACATATTTCATAGGGTTCTTGTAGGGATTAAGTGTAATAAAGGATATAAATTGCCTCACATGATTCTTGGCACATAGTAAACATTCAAGAACTACTGCTAGTGGAAGAGAAGATGACTTCATGCCAAGGTAGTCAAGGAAGTCTTCCTGGAGGAAAAGAGCCTTGAAGGATAGTCTTTGGAAAGAATAGAAAAGGAGGCATTCTAGGCAGGGCATAGACATCTAAGCAAGGCATGGAGGTGGAAATATAAAAGGTGTGCTCAACAGAGGGTGAGGTCCCTGAATAGAGCACTGCATCAAGTTAGAAACTTACAGGAGCACCTGGGTGGCTCAGTCGGTTGAATGTCTGACTCTTGGTTTTGGCTCAGGTTATGATCTCATGGTTCATGAGTTCAAGCCCCACATTGGGCTCTGTGTTGACAGCATGGGGCCTGCTTGAGATTCTCTTCTCTCTCTCTCTCTCTCTCTCTCTCTCTCCTCTGTCTGCCCCTCCCCTGCTCATGCACTCTCTCTCTGAAAATTAATAAATTTAATAAAAAGAAACTCAGAAATATCATGAGACCCAGGGACAGCCATCCAAAAAATTGTGGCTGGCTCATAAGACAAATCACTTCAATAAGCCACTTCCCCCTCTGGGCCTCAGCTTCTGGGCTGAAAGGGAACAATTCCTCATCAGGGACTCTTCTAGTGCTAACATTCTCCATCTGAGTCCAAGTTTGTTCCACAGTGGATTAAAATAAATACATGAGCATACATGTTTATACAACCCCAGAGGACTTTGAAATTCACGTGGAATGTCAGTGCTTACACTAGGAGGCAAAGTTGGTGTAAGTTCCTTAGAGTTGTGCATTCATTCTTTCATTCCTCCATCCATCTATTCACCCATCAGATGTTTACTGAGCACCTATTATGTGCAAAACGTGGTTCTAGGTGCTAGGATTTCTTTCTAAAACCAGGATTGGACCATATCACAGCCCTGCTTAGATACTTTCAAGGACTTCTCATTGCCAAGTACAAATTCCAAGTCACACATACCAAGTAACTGCCCACCTGCATGCTTTTGTTTATGCAGTTTTCCCTCTCTGGATTGCCCCTCCTAATGATCCAGATGCTTATGAAATGTCCCCTCATCTTCAAAGGTGTCAGCAAAGCTGCCTCGGTTCCGATCCCTTCCCCAGGCTGGCATCATGCTTTCTCCAGTGTGCTCACACAACACTTTGTGCCTCCTCTGCTATAGCACTTGTCACTTTTTACTTTGATTCATTGTTTTTGTGCCTTTCTCTCCTGTTGGAATTTTAAGTCCAGGAGGCAGGAACAGTGTTCTGTTCCTTTGTAACCTTAGCACCTAGCATAGTGTATGGCACAGTGGATGTAATTAAGTCTTTGATGAGTTTGCTTATTGAGACTTTGGAGGTGGTTGAGAATGGTGATGGGAATAGTAGTGACAATAATAGTTAATCTCTTATATCATGTATTCCTCACACACCAACTCTGAGCCAAGAGCTTTAGATCTGTGATCAGCTTAGTTTTAGTCTCCACAATGCCTTGTGAGGTCGGAGGACAGAGGACACTGTTAGGGGCACTGCATCTCTGGAGTCAGTGAGGCTGGGGTATGAGTTTCACCTCCATGAGTGCCTGGGACAGTCCTGAACTTTGTGCCCTGCGTGAGGGGGCCTTGCTAAGGAGGCAACTGGGGCTAAATGCCCTCTGTGTTTGCCAAACCAAGCTCTCTGGATTGGGGTTGCGTCTGCCCAGAGGAAGGGGGTCCTTTTCCAAATGTGGAGAAAAGACACCTTATGGGCAGGAACTGGCCTTGTCTGGTTCCACCTCCGGTGGCCTTGCACAAGTTCCCTCAGCTTTTTGCCTTGATTCCTCATCTGTAGAATGGGGTTATAGCACCCCATCCTCAGACGGTGCTTGTTAGGATGAGGTGGGATAACACATGTGATATGCTGGCATTTGTCTGACATTTGCATTCAATAAATGTTAGTTATTGTTACTATTATTAGTGGTCATAACCCTATTTTCCAATCAAGAGGATCTCGAGAGAAAATAGTTGGCAGAGAGAACATAAGAGCATTCCTCCATTTAGGGGCATCAGAAGGAACCAGGAGAGAGAAGAGTTGAAAATGGTGAACAAGAGTGAGTTAGAAGAGAGGCTGGTCAGGGGTCAAGTGCTTCTGAGAGATTAAGCAGGAAGAAGCTGAGAAAAATCTCCCAGACTTGACAGTTAGAGGTCATTAGTGACCTTTGCATGAAAGTATCAGGATAACAGCAGGAGAGGAAGTCAGATTGCTCCAGGTTAAGGAATCAATGACCGATAAGGTAGAAACAGTAACTCTGGCCTATTCACCAGAAATCAGGTCGTGAAGGGTTGGAGACATAGGTTGGCTGTCTTAGTGAGATACAGGATGGATAAATAGCCCTCTCTTACATACTTTATCTAGGGAAAGAACCATTCCCTTCAAAGGGCCAGATAAATGGAGCTTTCAGAGAACATGGTCCCTAAATCTATTTAGAGAATCTGGCAATCTGTCCAGACTTCTGGGATGACAAGGAGGATGACTTGCCTCAACTACCCAACTTCTAGGTGGGACTCTTTTCTTTAAGGAGAGACGAGGGTTAAATTTATTTTTTGAGGTGGGCATACAGTCAACAAGATGTAGGTGCAAAACAGATGAAGGAATGGAATCAAGCCCCTATGTTGATGGGTCCCTTCTCTGGGGTGGTGCAGATGGGGAAAGCAAGGGTAAAGACACATAGACAAGTCAAGATGTACCAGAAAAAAGTTGAGGAACTCTCTGGATGGCCTGTCTTTCTTTCTTGGATGGCCAAGTCCCCTGAGAAAGTGATGAGTGTAATGTGAAAGGCAGTGCATCAGTTAGGATAGATTAAAGCTGTAACAAGCAGTCCCTCAGTTGTAGTGGCCTAGGAGAGACCTCTGCTTTGTGCAGTGATCAGGGAGTTAGTCTCCATATATTTTATGGTTTTCCCCATTTTATAGCCTCTGCAGGATCTCTGAGTCCTGTTCTGGACCTTCTGCATCTGCTGGCAAACACAAGATGAAAGACTGTGGAGGATTGTGGAGAAGCCTTTATAGGCCACTCTTGGAAGTGTTGCACATCACTTTTGCCCACGTTACATTGACTGAACCTCAATCATATGGCCACTCTTAACTGCAAGGGAGGCTGGGAAATATCAAATGGTGTGCATAGTACTGTCTTGTCTGTACCCTCAGTGCCTAGTGCATTTTCTAGAACAGGTGGATGCTCAGGAAGCACCACTGAATAAATGCAGAGATGAACATTATCTATTTGCTCGCCATCACTATTCTACCTGTGCCTTGCTTGAGGTTCAAAGATAATATAGACCCAATTTCCTAAATATGAGCTAAAGTTTGGGCTTGTACTTGGAGTGGTTCCTCCTGTCATGCTGATGTGTTGCAGGGATCCATTCATACTCAGCACCAGGATGTTTGCTACTGGGGGTTAGGCCTGAGGTATGTGGTTAATGAACCTGGTGGAGGGATGCTGACTTGCTCTCAGAGAGATAAAGATCAGGCTCTTTTTTCCAAAGCCCAGCATTATAGCAACTTGAGTTAATCAGCCAGAAAAATACATTAACTAACTCCTGAGTTGTAATTTCCAATCCAAATATGAGCTAACCAGTCCGAGGTTTTGCTAACCAGATTTCAGCTGAGCAATCCAGCGTCTTGCTAAACTAGCCAGTCCCAAGATGTGTAGACAGATCACTGAGATAACCAACCACCAGTTAAGCTAAGTAGTTCCAAATCAAACTAGTTGGCCTGAAGTTACTATTGTCCTGAAGAGAATATTTAAAAGCCAGGACTGGGATTAATCCTCTCCATGACCTTTATAATGGCCCCTTTTATGGATAACATGGGCTCTAGAAAGGGAAGGAAAGCTGGTGATATGAGTCATAACTTCCCTACAGGGCAAATAAAGGGTTCCTTATCAAGCTAGCAAAGCTTGTCTGCAAGTAGAGCATGACACGGAACCATGTTGGGCAGGGAATGCCAGGGATATTTTTATAAATGACTCCAGAGATATCAACAATGTGGGGTTGGTGCAGAGATTCCCATATTTGCAGATGATATTCCATTAACAAGGGTGCCCACAAATGGGAGTGAGTGCCAACAACCCCAAGAAGGAAGAAGGAAGCAGCAGCAGATGGTTATAAAACAAGTCAGTGTTTCAGAGTTGGGGAGACACAGAAGTTGGGCCAACATCTCTGAGTCAGCCAGCCAAGCTGGCTGGGTAGCTGGGTGCTGGGTCAATGTGAAGGGGGATAGGTTCCTAGTGCCAGAAGCCCTGCCCAGACTGAAGGGACACCAAGGATGAGGGTTATGATGGCAAAGAGATGGGCATACGCTTTAAAGGGCCAGATCAACAGAGCCCTTAGGGAACACGAGCCCTTCTCCCCTGCTAAACCCCACATCTGTCTGGAGAATATGGCCATCTCTCCAGACCCCTGGGATGGCAAGGAGGAGGATTTGCCTCAACTATCCATTTCCAGACAGGACTTCATTGAGCTCCTCATGATAAAGTCATTCATTCATTTCAAAGCAATAGTTGCAGTGTCCTGCCTGGAAAGAGGCCAAGCTTTGGAGTCAGTGAATTCAACCCCCCCAAATACCTTGTGATAACTATGTGGCCTTGGGAAATTCATCCAGCCTCTCTGGGTCTCACTTTCCTCTTTCATAAACTAGTAATGTAATTCTGTTTTGCAGGTTACTGAGCATTTAATGAACTTGGGCATGAAAACAGCCTAACCCATTGCCTAGAAGTGGTAGGTACTTAATATAAATATTTGTTTCCCTTCCCTCCAAGCCCTACTCAGTAGTCCTTGGGTTAGGCCTAATCCTTCCCTCATCACAGTGGAGCCCTGGGTTGGCCAATTGCATCACTCCTACAGGGCCCACCCTGACAGGGCCGGGCCATGCATGCCTGCTGATGACTCCCCTCCACCTGCCAGGGATTTCAACTTCTCCCAGGCTATGATCAAGACTCAGGCCCAATATACTTCTCTGATTCTTGGGAAGTACAGACAGGCAAGATACTGGCAGGCAAGGGATCAATACTGGGAACCTCTGCCCGATTTCACATAAAGAACCAGAGCCTGTCTCATATAAAGCAGAAGTGGCTCCATCCCTCGTGCCTATATCTAACAATGTCCAAATTAATGTCAGGTTCTGCAGATGAACTGCTGATTCTAGAACACAGTGTCCTTATTTAAGGAAGGGCTAAAATTTGTACCATGTAATTTACATGAGCTGAGGTAGTATGAATAGGAACATGGGTGACTAGGAAGTGTTTTACATTCTGGGTCAGGTTGGGATGGTGTTGATTGTAGTCTAGGGAATCCTTTGTACATGCAAGATTCTGGGCTACTGTTTATTACAAAGGGGGGGGGATCTCTGGATAACCTTTCCCAGTGCCCCCAGGGATGCTTAAATACATTAAATTTGGGGAACCTCAACCTTCTCCCTTGACCCCATCTACTATCCCCGTCTACTCTCTCACTCTGCTCCAGCAACCTTTGTCATCCTACTTGAACACTCCAAGCATTCCCACCAGATCCTTGTTCCCACTCTTCCTCCCGCCTGGGATTCTCTTCCCTCACCTCCTTCAGGACTTGCCTTATCAGAGAGCCTCTTCCTGACCACTCTTTATAAAATGGCATCCCAGCCCATCATCCTCTGTTTCCTTATCATGATGATTTTTCCTCTTAGGACTTAGCATCAGACCTATTACTTATGTTGTGTTTATCATCTGTCTGCCCCACACTGAGTGCAAGCTCCATGAAGACAGAATTTCATTTTGTTTGCTATTGTCTTCTCAGTTCCTAGAACTGCCAAGCCCCTCTTAGGCCATTGATAAATACGTGGTGGATAGATATTAGACTTTACCTTCAGTTAGATCTTTTGAGAACACAGTGAATTAGGTAGAACATCATTAGTCACATTATACAGTTGAAGAAACTGAAGTTCAGAGAGGTTAAGTGACTTGCTCTGTGTCACCATCTAGAGACAGAGCAGAACCAGAACCCAGATATCCTGAATCTCAGTCTGATGCATGTGCTGAGCTACTCGTGTCTCCTTAATTCTTTAGCATGTCACATTTCCTTCAAGAGCACCCTTACATGGAGCACTGATTCCATTTAAACTTGATTGATTTTGCTCATGGACTTGTCAGAAACTGGAATTTAGAGGTAATAGGCATGGACTAGGGTTTTTTAGTAAAAATCACTTTTCAGTTCCCCAGCCTCCTACTCTGAACTCTTGTTTATTCCAGGTCTAATGCAGAAAATATACACACTAAAAAACAAATTAAAAATAAATGATAAGTGAGTTAGAAACTGCCCAGGGCTGTCAGGAATTTATGCTCCATGCTATGTGGGTTTTGAGTAAATATTTGCTTTGTAAGTCAAGGAGCAATACGTATTTACCAAGGCAGTCTCCGTCTGAAGGGCACATATGCTACTTCTGGGAGTTGGCACAATTTCTCCAGGGAAGTGTGCATACAGGTCCAAGCACCATGGCATTCTGCAAAGAGGAGGCAACTTGGCATTGGGAGACCTGGGTTCTCATTTGAGCTCTGCCCCAGTCTTGTTGGGTAAATTGGAAACTTTTGTTTTTAGTAGCATCTTAGGACTTCAAGAGAGAATATCAGTAGTGTTTTGATCAGTGAGTGACTCTGGAGGGAGTGAGGGAGAGAGAGAGAGAGAGAGAGAGAGAGAGAGAACTGAAGCTATCTTTCTTTTAGTGTTTTCCACTAAGTCAACTTTTTCCCCCAACTTAAGCATCTGTTTTTCAAAGAGCTTGTAACCAGTGCCAAAACCCTCTGAAGGCCTTTATTCTGTTCTTCAACAAGAGCTAGTGCCTGTGCCCAGGACCACAGAACCACCTGGGCTCGTGGAGTAAGTGGTTGACTATGTGGGGTGATGCGATTGGGCTGAGTGCTGAAACACATTCAGTAACTATTTATTGACCTCCTGCCACACTAGGGAACAAAGCTCAGACCCCATCCTCATGAAGTTTAAGGTCTGGTAATGGAGAAATAGTTAAGGAATAAGGCACATTTCATTCTCCCAGGACACAGGTACAGGAAACTATATCTATAGGAGGGCTAACTAACGCAAAACTGTTAACCTTAGAAAATAAAACTGCCAGTTTTTATCAGCAAAAAAGGGTTTATTTGGGAATAACAGAGAATTACAACATACAAGCAGCAAGCTATGACAAAATCATGGGCAAATCCAGAGAACAAAGGAGAGGATGGCTCTTTTATAGAGGAAGAGTAGAAGGTTGGCTGTTATAAACAAAAAGTCCATTGGAGTAAACGGAGTTTGCAGCATAGTGGTTTTTCATTGGCTAAGCTGTGACAGGCTCTCATTGGCTGGGCTGCTGTAGCGGGAGGAGGAAAACCTTTCTTCCTCCTGCTGGGATACTAAAGTAGTAACCTCGCCCAGGTGGTTTCTTGCTGTTGGGTCTGCAGTTGACAAGGAATGGAAGGCTGTGAGTGCTTACCCCTGCTGGCCTCCTGACTCCTTTCTAAATGAAGTTTCCTTTTTTGCACACCTGTTTTGAGGGGGGAAAGGTTTGCTTCTGGCAAACCTTCACAAAGTAAACAACATCCAAACCCAGATGTGAAATTGGGAGAGTAGAAGTTATTCAAGCAAAGATGAGGAGGGAGCAAGTGTTGGGGGCTGAGAGTGTAAATGTATCTGAATGAAGAAGCTGAGGTGGGGGTATATGAATAGAGGGGCTGAGTGGCTAAGAGGAGAGTGTGAAGGGTGGAGGGACAGGCAATGAGGTCTGAGAGGCAGGGCAGTGGGGTAGGTCTTGCCCAGAGCCATGCGAGCCATTTGTGCCCAGGGTAATAAGGAGTTTCTGGAGCTGGGGAGTGTCACATTCAGATCTGCATTCTAGTGAGACCACTCTCACTGCTGTGGGGAGCTCCCTCTGGAGGAAGACAAGGCTGGAGGACCAGATATGGCCTGAGAGGAATAATAGGGTACAAGAATCTTTTGACTCCAAGAGCAGGTCCAGGCTTTGGAACTTCTAGAACAAATTTTGGTAGCTGTCTTTTCTCAGACCCTTGTTGTTCCTTGTTTCCATGTGCCACAGCATTCTCAAATTTGATTTTAATAAATTCTGGGGATTTTGTCCCATGAAAGCAATGGGATCCAATCCTTTTGAGCATGACAACCCTTTGTTAACTGAAGACTTCACCCCTACGTCACAGTCTTGTGATTTTAGTGTAAGTTAATTGAGAAAATACCTGAAGAACAAAGCCCCCAGTAGAGGCATGCACGCTTGAAAATTATGCCCACATATATGTGGGAGCCAGTGTTTAGTTAGTCTATTGACATGGCTGTTGCAACACATGGATCCCCAGAGCCATCTGAAAGAAGTCTGCATCCCCCCGAGGGATTGGGAACCACTTCTCTGGAACATGTGTGTTAAGAAGCCACATAGACATCTGTCCCCAGAGCGCAGTGCATGGCTGCCTTCTCTGTAAACCATGGGGTGCATAAGCTCAGCTGGTTCTAATTGCACAGGGCATGCCATATTGTTGCCCGATGTAATGTCAATTTTTATTTATTTGTGTTTGTGAAAAGCAGGGCTGATTAGACCACTTAAAACTACACAGGCTGGTTAGAGCCAGGCTGGCGTTAGTGATTTCAGCTGCCCTCTCTAAAGTCATCAGTGCTCCCAGCCCTCGGCCTCCCTCTGAGAATGTAAACTTGGGGCCTAGTGCTATCATGATTTCTATTTCATCCTGACTCTTATAAACTACCATATAAAAAGCAGCCGCTGAAGGTTTTTGGTTTTTTTTTTTTTCTTCAATTTCATTTTGAGGCTTGGAAAATCACAAAATAAAAATAGCCCTGAGAGTGGAAAGTTTGGGGGAGTTGTTTAGCTTTGTTTGAAATGCACTTTGTGAAGGAATAAGTAAGTCATAAGATCCCTCTTTGTGGAGTGCTTTACCATTTACGTAATTTTTTCACATCCCTTTTCTCCTGTTTGATCCTTATGGAGACCTTGTGAGGGTGGATTATTACTATCCTCATTTTGCAAATGAGACAGAAGCTCCAGGAGATTAAAAAACACTGGCCTGGGCCAGGATCATGTGAGCAGGTAATGACAGCATCAGTCCGGGTGGACCCCTGCCCCAGATCCTGGCCTCCCCCTGCACTCTGCAGATCTCCAGAACTCACCTCACCAGACCTGGCTTGTGCCTTTCTCCTTTCTCAGAGCCATTCTCTCGAAGGGGGATGTCCGGACATGCAAGGTCACTCTATGCTGGTCACCCAGGGTCTCTCTCCCTGTCAAGGGGCTGGCTACTCAGTATAACATTTACTTAGAGACCACCTGAGTCCCCTCACAGGCTGCCAATGTGCAGAAGGCATGGCCTTTTTGCCTTTGTCATCTCTAAGTCCTTAGGGCCCAGAGCAGAGTCTAGTACATAGTAGACACTCTGTCAATGTTTTCCAAAATTGAAACACTGTTAATAAAAAAAGTTTTATTATTTTTTTTAAATCAGCCTTCTATGTCATTCAATTTATGTTCTGGTTTATGAATTGGCCGTTGGAAGACTGAGTAAAGTCTTGAGGTTGTCATTATTTCCCAAACTGTGTTTTGAGGAATGTTATGAGACACATCAACAGATATTCCAGAAGAATGAAAAGTTCTGTGGTCACATAAGTTTGGGAAATAGTGATTCAGTAAGTTCAACAGGTTTTTTTAAATTGTAAATTTCCTGAATGGATAGATTCTTTTCTAGGTCTGGTTCCCTTCAAGATCTCCCCATCTGTGTGAGTTTCAGGCATACCTCTCCATTCTCACGACTGTTTAATGAGTTAGTCTCAAACATGCACATCTGCCCTCATACACAGAGTTATTTTCCCAAACAGTCCAGAGTTTTCAAGGCTGTTTCTCTCATGGTGCCACAGTGCCTCAGCAAAGGGCCTCCCTCCCACTGTCCAGCCTCCTGATGGTTGGAAAACTCCATTTCCTCTAGTTCCTTCCCTTTAACCTAAAAAGTGCTAACATCTCTTTCATTTAAAGAAATCTTTCCCTGGAGTGCCTGGGTGGCTCAGTCAGTTAAGCGTCCGACCATGGCTCAGGTCATGATCTCATGGTTCGTGAGTGCAAGCCCCACATTAGGCTCTCTGCTGTCAGCACAGACCCACTTTGGATCTTCTGTCCTCTTTTCTCTCTGCCCCTGCCCTGCTCACGCTCTCTCTCTTTCTCAGAAACAAATAAATAAAGTTAAAAAAATAAATCTTTTCCTGACCATACCACATCCTCAAGCTGTGGCTCCATTGCTCTCCTTCTCTTTGACTTGAAACTGATGTGAACAATTGGTTTCATCCAAGGTCACACCCACTTTCTGAGGGGTCCTGAGAGACTGAAGGTCCATCCAAGCTCCAGAGCTCCATCTAGAATTAGCTGAGAACTTTGCTGTGAGTGCTTCAATACCCTAACTTCTTCCTCAGTCTAGTTCTGCTTTTTCCTGCTCTTCAGTGTGTTTATTCTAAGATTATTCCCCCAGTAAGTTTATTATATGCTAATGTCCATCCCAGAGTCTGCTTTCCAGGAAATCTGACCTGCAGCAGGCTGTTCCTGGAATGTCCAAGAATGCAGATGTTAACATCAAACTTTTGAGCTGACCACTGGCAATGAGAATGCCATCACTCATGGTAGATAAAACTCATATGACGTTTCCTGGCACAAAGTAGCAATACAATTGTTAAACAGTCCCCGTGGTAAAGTGGGAAGGTATACAAATGTACTTCCATACAGTGGTGGGTCAGGTGTTTGGGTAATAAGGAGGAAACACCCATAAAGAGAATGGAATTGGATGGGTGTGGTTGGGAGCAATTGATGTTTTTGAAGAAAGATAATGGTGAGTAAAGATTTTGGTAGATTTGTAGACAAAACTAAGAAAACATTTAATTTCTAAAACAATGATAATGTCTAATGTCCTTTTGGGGTAAAGAGAATAGAACTATAAGATGGACAAAAATAGTATGTAAATGTGGAGGAGTGGGTGATCAGATTTAAGGTATTCTAAGCACATGGTATTTTTTGAGGAAAAGGTAATAAAACTATTTAGACTTTGGTGAAAAGAATAGACATGGAACATTTAATTTCCAATTAAGTAGAAGGAGAAGTAGGATGGATAAAAGGAAAAAATGGAATCAATCCAAAGACGGTAAGAAGAGTGGGCATAAGACAGTAAAGATGGTATGAATAGAAAAGACAAATAGAAAAAAATACAAATAGAAATAAGAAGCTAGAAATAAATCCAAGTCAATCAGTAATCCAAATAAATGTAAATAGATTAAACTCCCTTGTTAAAACACAAAGGCTCTCAGACTATATAAAACCAAAATTTAGTACATGCTTTCTATAAGAGACTCAATTGTAATGTATGAACACAGAAAAGTTTTAGAGTCATAGGCTAGCAAAAATATACCAGGAAAAATATTAACCAAAGGAAAGCAGGTTTAGTGAAATTGATACAAATTAAAATACACCTGGAGGGGAAAAAACCTTTATTTTTATTTATTTATTTATTTATTTATTTTTGATTCTGAAGGTGATTTTTATTTATTTATTTTTTTATTTTATTTATTTTATTTTATTTTATTTTTTTTTTGGTGGAGTGGCCCGACTGTTTATTCAAGATACTGGTCTTTGTTTTTTTGTTTGTTTTTTTTTTAACTTTATAGTTTATTGTCAGGTTAGTTTCCATATAACACCCAGTGCTCTTCCCCACAAGTGACCTCCACCAAGACCATCACCCCGCTTTACCTTTTCCCCTTCCCCTTCCCCCCTCAGTTTGTTTTC
>CM053570.1:51551608-51633747 GCA_028646485.1 Cryptoprocta ferox | reverse complement strand
AAAGGGCCCTAACATACAAAGGGAAACCTATCAGAGTGGTTACAGACCTTTCTAATGAAACTTGGCAGGCCAGAAAGGAATGGCAGGAAATCTTCAATGTGATGAACAGGAGAAATATGCAGCCAAGAATCCTTTATCCAGCGAGCCTGTCATTCAAAATAGAGGGAGAGATAAAGGTGTTCCCAAATAAACAAAAATTGAGAGAATTTGTCACCACCAAACCAGCCCTACAAGAAATCCTAAGAGGGATTCTATGAGGAAAATGTGCAAGGAATACAAGGTACCAGAGACACCACTATTTTTTTAATATAATTTACTGTCAAATTGGTTTCCATACAATACCCAGTTCTTATCCCAACAAGTGCTCTCCTCAATGCCTATTACCCACTGAGGGGAAAAAACTAAAAAGATAATCACTTAGCATGATTCTATGAAGTTCAATTTATCAGGAAAATAGCAGTTGTAAACCTATTTATCTAATAGCATAGCTTCAAAATATGTAAACTCTTTGATCTACAAAGAGTTATTAACAAATCCTTCATTATTTTAATATAGCTTTCTGGTTATCGATAGATCAAGCAGAAAACAACATTGGCAAGGATATTTGAGATTTGAATAGAACTATTAAAAAGCTTTAAGAAATTGCCTTGGTTTACTATTGTCATACTCCTGCCCCTGCCACTCCTGTCCAGTTTCCTCCTTTATTCGAAGTATGTCCCCATCACTCTTGCTTCT
This sequence comes from Cryptoprocta ferox, assembly GCA_028646485.1. Lineage (NCBI taxonomy): Eukaryota > Metazoa > Chordata > Mammalia > Carnivora > Eupleridae > Cryptoprocta > Cryptoprocta ferox. Next base: position 51,633,012 of record CM053570.1, on the reverse strand, counting down.
AACTCTTTTATTTGCTCATCCCAGGGAAGCTCTTGCTTGTGTTCTGTGCCTCAGTTTTATTCTTTGCCTCTGATTTTAGGCTCTACTCATACTCTCTCTCAGTGTGGCTTCCTTAGCTTTTTAAGGCCCTTAAGTTGTTGGTGAACAGGGCCAGACTTTCACCCCTCACCTTTCTCAAATTTTAAAGTGAGATTCTGACACCACATAAATGCTGGTGGTGAGTTAAGTTAGAGTGAGTTAAATGTATGTAGAATAAAAACAGTAAACATGAACTTATTTGAAGAGTGGTCCCCCAGCATCCTTTACATCTAGACAAAAGTCCTTGGTCTTGTCATATCCTAATCCCTAAATGCAGAGAGCTTGATCAACCTTCACTCTCCCAGCCCTGCATCCTTACACATTCCAGGTCTTTATCTTTTTTCTCTATTTAGTCCACATTTCCTACCATTAGTGCCCTTCATGGGACTTGAGAGTCTGGGAATGGCTTCTCCAGTACGCCTTGTGACAGGAACAGCAGTGACAGATGGAAAGCTTCCATAATATCTACCACATATGCTGGGCTCTCTCAGCTGACAGCCTTCTTAGAAAATGAAAATTCATTTGGCAATAAATAACAAGGGCTACAAAGCTGTTCCTACTCTTCAATCCAGTAATTCTACTTCTGGGAATTTATTCCACGGAAATAAGGAGAAAAAAGTAATCTGTCTAAAGATGTTCATAGCAGTCCAATTCATAAGAAAGGAAAACTAAAACAATCCAAATTTCCACCACTGGAGAAATGGAGGGCAAAGTTTGACATTATCACAATGGAATACTCTAGAACTATTAAATATGACAAATATATACAATAGGCCAACTCTTAGAAATGTACTTGGGAGGTAACATACAGTGAGAGGTAGCAGACCAGGAAATATTTAGTGAGTGTCTGTTGCATAAAAGACACTTCAGATTCTGAAAGGTGATAGGATTATCTGGGTCCAAGGTTGAGGAAACTTAGGTTCAAGGGATTTAGTGCCCTGTCTCCAGAGGAACTAGAATTCAAGCCTGGATTTCTCTGATTCCAAAGTCCATGTCCTCCTGCAAATGCAGCTCCTGGTTTAATTTTCTAGAAAATATAAAAAGAAAACAGAGTGTGAGCCAAAGAGATTCAAGTTTATTTTTAATAGTCTTATTAATTAAAATTTGTTTAAATTTAAGTTAAACAAAGGAGAAATAAAATGAGATCTGTCTGGTCTATGAAGCTGGAGTAGGCAGTTCCCTATTAGGATCTGTGTTGTGTAGAAGGCCATGTTAATTATCTCTCCATTGTGCATCCAAATCACTTGAAGGGCTTGTTCAGTTCACACATGCCCTCTCTTCACCCCACCCTCCCATCCTGCAGTAAAACTCTATGTCTATGCCATAGTGAGTTATTGCTGCTGGTGAAACACGAATATTTGTTTTTTTATTTGGAGCAAAAACAAAGACTGAAAAATCACTGGTTATAGATTTTCCTCAAAAGGTCCCTGTGAAATCCCAAGAACTTGTATTTCAGATGGAAAGAATAAGTGTTTTCTTACACTAAACGTATCACTCATGCAGGTGACATTGGATGAAATGGAGGATGCATGGTGTTTTTGTAGATTTTAGAGTTAGGGTTCCGGTCTTGGCCCAACTGTAACATACAAAACTCCTGGGTTTGTCCTCAGAAACTCTTAGAATGGCATGTTTATCTTGCCCTTGACCCTGACAGAGTTTAATTTTGAAACCAAGGAAATGTCCTGGTTCTTGGGCTACTGATTCCTCAGTAGAAGATGAAGATTAGAAATATTTTGTTCCTAAAGATCTTGTGCTCCTTGCCAGCCATTGACTGAATATTTGTGCCCCCTCAACCATATGTTAAAACTTAAGTCCGCATGTGGTGATATTTGGAAGTGGGGCCTTTGGCAGAGCCCTCATGAATTGGGAATAGTATCCTTAAAAGGGAGGTCCCAGACAGCCCTCTCTTCCCCTTTAGCCATGTCAGGTTATAGCAAGAAGACAGCTGTCTGTGAACCAGGAAATGGCCTCAACAGACACCAAATCCACCAGAACCTCGATCTTGGACTTTCCAGTCTCCAGAACTCTGTTATAAGCCATCTACTATACAGTTTTCTGTTACAGCAGCCAGAACAGATGAAGACATTGGCTTATGCTGTTGTTTTGACTCTTTGTCCTCCTGTCGTGCACCCAAAGGTATGGTGACAGCAGTCCTGACTTTTCCTGAGGTCACCTGCACCTGCGCTCCAGCTGGCTGATTTCACCACCTCCTCCTTAGTTGCTTGTGATTGGAGAAATAATTGAATCACATACTTGAAGTGAGCAGTGAATAAAGGGTAAGGAGCTGTTTTAAAGTGGCAGCCTCCTGGTTCCTAAAGAGTCTATAAAACCAGCCTAGGCAGAGATGTAATAGAGGTCTCCAGGCTCAAGACCAACAGACCCAGAAGACACCTTGTCATCAGAGCACCAGCTTCTGAATTGTCTTCCTTTGGGTGCTCTTCAGAGCCAGAAGCTGTTCCCTTAATGACTTTGCAGGAGTAGCAAGATGAGGCTGCTGGGAGAAGTCAGGGAATATGAGTTCCTGAAACTTGCAGTCAGCTGATCTACCTGCCCTGCTGTCTTCCTGCTGACCTGACTACATCCTTTTATTAAGTGGCAGGTAGTTGGGATTTCTTACTTCGCTATTGCAAACACCTAGGAGGGAAACTATAACCATAGACCTCCAGAGCAGGCAGAACAGTTATGAAAGCCAGGATCTTGGCCATAGAGTAGGAGATAGAAGAAGCCTGTGCTGTACAGACTTCTAAGAGCCACTAGCAGATACAATGACTTATTGGTAGTGTGGCTTTGGGCCAGGTACTCAACCTCTCTGACCTTGAAGTTCCTTATCTAGAGAATAAGGCTCATTCTTCCCATGTTGCAGAGTTGTTACAAAGGTTAGAGAGCATGTATCTAACATGCCTAGCTATCTGTAGCCACGAAATGAATGAGATCTGCTTTCATTGTCATTGTGCATTGATATATTGGATTTTCTTCCTCTCCTTTTTGCTTCCTAAGGTGAATTGGCCGTGAATCAATGGGAAAATAGGCAGGACAAGTGTCACCAGCTGTGATGGTTAATTTTATGTGTCAGTTTGATGGGCCATCGAGTGCCCAGGCATTTGGTTAAACATATTTTGGATTTGTTTGTGAGGCTGTTTCTGGATGAGATTAACATTTGAATCAGTAGACTGAGTAAAGCAGATTGCACTCTCTAAGGTGGGTGGGCCTCATGCAATCAACTGAAGGTCTGAATAGAACAAAAAAGGCTGAGTAAGAGGGAACTCCTCCTGCTTGACTGCTTTGGACTGGGACTTGAACTGAAACATTGGCTCTTCTTGGGTCTTGAGCCTGCAGGCTTTCAGGCCAGAAGTTACACTGTTGTCTCTCGTGATTGTCAAGTCTGTGAACTTGGACTAGAACTACAACATTGGCTATGCTGGGTTTCTGACTTTGTGATTGCAGATCTTGGGACTTCTTAGCCTCCATAATTACATGAGCCAATTCCTGACAATCAATCAGTCAGTCAATCAATCGTCCTGTTTCTCTGGAGAATCCTGGATAATACCCCAGCTTAGAGCTCTGATTTTAAAGGATAGGCCTCAGGGAAGACATACAGAGCCAAGGGAGGCCTTCCACATTGGGAAAGGGGAGCCAGAATGCAGGAGACAACAGCAGGGATGAAAAGGAAGGAAGGAAAACTTTGCCCCCTTCTCTTGTTTGCCCACTTTAACTGCCAGAGATAGTCTGACCTGGTCTGGCTCCTGTGAGTATTCTAGGAACAGTTCATGTTCAGCTGAGGCCAGAGTGACCTTAATATGGAAACAGGCAGAATGAATTGTCCCACCCTCTGTGTGCCCTGAGCATTTTGTACATAGCAGAACTATATCCATGCACTATTCCATCATATTTTCGTAACATGCCTGTCTCTCTTACTGGTCCGTGAGCTCTGTGAGGAGAAGGACAGAGTCAGATCCATCCCTATTTCCTCAGTGCCTCGCTTAGGACCTGGCACCATGCCTGGCTCAGAGTGGACACTTTTGTACTTTGAAATTATAGATTTGTAGTTGGGTGATGGAAACACCTCATTCTTTCCTTCTTTCCCACACATGTGCCTCATCTACTTCTCAGATGTAAAGGAATTTGAACCAAATAGGCTTTTTTGGATCAGGTTGGGCTAGGCTGTTGTATTAACAGCCCACTCTAAAATCTCAGTGACTTAACACAAGTTTATTTCTGACTCATGAAAAGTCCCCTGTGGTTACGGGCGACTCTCCAGGGCAGCTGTTCTCCATACAGTGTCTCAGCAATCCCACACTCCTTTGATTTGGTGTCCCCATCATCTCAACACAAGGCAGGGTGAGAGCTTGTGGAGAAAACACATTCTCTCAGTTGTGCTTCAGCCTGGAAGTGCTAGCTGTCACTTCCCCTCACTTCCTGTGGCCAGATCTCCTCACGTGGCCACACCTAACTGTAAAACTGTTGGGATGACTAGTCTTCTATATGTCCAGGCAGGAAGAGACAACTGGATATTGGTTTCTACTAACCATGCCCACCACAAAGGCTCAAGCTAAAATATAGGATGGCTCAAATCAAAAGTGAGAAAACTACCAAAATTTTTAGTTCTCATTATGATACATACATTATTTATTCATCCGACAAATATTTATAGAACACCTACTAGGTGTCAAGCATTGTTCTTGGTTCTGGGGCACGGCAGTGAATAAAAAAGTCTCTGACATCATGAGCTTACATTCTAATGGGGGAGAAACATGCAGGAAATAGGTATATAAACTCTCAGAGAGTTATTTAGGCTATCAAGGAAAATAAAAGTGATAAAAGTCTATCGAGGGATAGAGAAAGCTGCTATTTTGGATATGGTGGTAGAGGAAGTCCTTGCTGATAAGAGATTTAGTGAAGTGAGGGAGACTTGCCAATGCATGGGGGGAGGGGAGGCAGTAGTGCAGGTAGAGGGAAGACACAGTAAAATGGTCGATTTATTAATTTGGTTCATTCATCAAACATGTATTGAGCTCTTACCACTCACTATGCCAGCTGGTGATGCAAATATGAATAAAATCCAGACGGTGGTCTCCAGCAGTCCACAGTCCAGGAGAGGAGACAGAGAAAGAGTCGGAAGGGAGAGGTGCCTGGGTGGTTAAGTCGGTTGAGTGTTCGATTTTAGCTCAGGTCATGATCTCATGTTTGTGGGTTCAGGCCCTATGTTGGGCTCTGTGCTGACAGTTTGGAGCCTAAAGCCTGCTTTGGAATCTGTGTCTCCCTTTCTCTCTGCCCTTCCCCTGCTCATACTCTGTCTCTCTCTCCATCTCTCAAAAAATAAAATAAAACATTTAAAAAATCAAAAAGAAAAAAAGAAGGGACACAAAAAAGAGAATTGCAGTTTGGGTGGAGAAGGGTCAAGGAAGATGTTATGCAAGAGGTGACTTGATGGCCTAAAGTAGAAATTAGGAAAATCAGCTATTAAAATAATAGTGTTACATGCGTTATCTACTGGTATGTAACAGAATACCCCAAAATTGTGGCCAAAACCCACAACATTCCATTATTTCTGATAATTCTGTGGATTGGCTGAGTTCTGTTGGAAAATTCTTCTCGTGCATGTGATACTGACCAGGTCACTCATGTGGATGCATTCAGCTAGGAACTTGGTATGGGCTGTGTAACCAAGATGGCTTCATTCCCATGTCTGGTGTTGCACTGAGGTGGCTGGAACTGACTGGGCTTCTCTTTCTCTCCATGGTATCTACATATAGTCCAACTTGAATTTCTTTGCATGGTCCTAGATCCCAAGAGGGTACACAGAGTCCTCAAGACCTCAAAGGACTGGGGCACCTATGTTGTTCAGTCAGTTAAATGTCTGACTCTTGATTTTGGCTCAGATAATGATCTCATGGTTCATGAGATCGAGTCTTGTATCAGGCTCTGTGCTGACAGTGAGGAGCCTGCTTGGGATTCTCTCTCTCTCTCCCTCTCTCTCTCTCTGCTCCCCCACATCAAAATAAATAAATAAACAAACTTAAAAAAAAAAAAAAGGCCTCAAAGGACTGGAAGTCACAGTGTCACTTTCATTGTATTTTACTGGTCAAAACTGGTCAAAAATCCAGCCCAGATTCAAGGGGAAATAGACTCGACCTCCTTGCCCCCAGGGATGGGAAGAATTGGTACAGGTGATATTATCAGACAACTACCACAAACATTGACAATATAGAAAAGCAAGTATGTTTTTGTGTTCCCACACTGTCCTTTCTCCATAACATGAGTCAGCGGCCAAAACACGAATTGTCCCAGCACGCTTACCTGCTGAGTCTTGGATCTTTTCAAGTTAGCTGCCCACGTAGACTGACCAGAATCAGGACAAGAGAGGAGACCCATTTGCCACCACAGCTATAAAGGAATATAGCAGCTGCCAAAGTTGTATCTGTGATATAAATATGCTAACTCTAGTTGTATCTGCAAATGAACAAGGCACAGGGCAAGTGGCAGGATGTGGATGATGCTTTTTGTCCTATTTTTGTGATAAGTACGCAGTTTTAAATACATAAGAGATATAAAAAATCTTTAAGTGATTATTCTGCAGTAACGATTAAAAAGGAAAAGAAAAGTCATAAGAGGAGGTTGGGGTAGAAAGCAAGAATGGTTGGCTTAGAGAGAGGGGAATTCAGAGGGGCTCAGAAAAGGAGGCAGGTGACATAGGCATGTCAAGGGGTCCTGGAAAAAACAATTTTGGTCTAAGCTCTGGAGACTGTACTTGGTTTCCAGCCAGAATGAGCTTGGCACTCCCCAGCTTTGGGGCTTGGGGAAATCGTCTAGCTTGGCTTAGAGGTATAACAGGTTGGAATGCAAAGGCAGCTTTATGTGTCCGACTCAGCTAGCTGAATTCTGCAGCAAACTCGGTACCTGCATTTGACCTGCTTCCAAGAGGTTTGAATCCCCAAATGTACCATAATGTGTTAAAGTCAGTTTTGTGCTCTGAACTGCTGAGAGTGTTATATTTCAGGCACCTCATCGTAAAAGAAGCTTATAGAACAACAGTTAATGCTGTGCTCATAAGGATAGAAGCAAAAGAGGAGAAATGTATGCTATTGCCTTTGGTGGTGATGGCAGTTGAATTAACTAGACACCAAAATGATAGGCCAAGGAGTTTCCTGAGAGCTCATGTATTTATGGTATCTCCTGAGCCTTTAAATTATAGATATTTTAGCCCTGTCCCTTTAGCAAAGCCAAATCCTAATGTGGAGGCACTGTGTGTAATTTAAGGCAGGAATGTCTTTCCCTTTGCCCCAGGCAGCGGTGCTATGATGGGAAGCATGTTGGATCTGCAGTCAGGAGGGTACTATGCAAGGGGCCTCTGCAGTGCACAGTGGGTTGTGGCATCCTCTAAGACTTGGACTTGAAGCCAGACCCTGCCATTTCCTGGCCAGATGGCTGGCATGCCTCAGTTGATGAGTTTGTAAGGTGGTAGCATGATGCCTGCTTTTCGGGGTTGTTGCGAATATAAATATTTTCAAAGTATCCATGGTAAAGAAGCAATATCTGCAGGGCACTTGTCACCTAGCATGGCCTCTCATCAATTCACTCCTGTTTATCAGCCCACATCCCTTCAAATGAATGAATCTCTTTCTGAGTTAAATCATTTGAATTCTGCTGCAGCTTAGTTAGAGGGACCTAGCCCAGCTGCTGAGTAGTCCCAGATGTAGTGGTCCAGGACCCCCTCCCTAACAAATACAAAGAGATCCTTTTGTGTTGAGGCTTCAAGTTGACCCTCTATGAGGCCAGATCACCATAGGTTCTGGAATTCAGGGGAAAATTTTTCCCCAGATAAAACAGAAATTGTATTTCCTGACATCTCAGCCACCATCTGGGTTTTCTTCCACATCAAGTATCATATTTTGGCTACTGTACCCTGTTAAAACATTTACCATAAGCTCTCCCCAAGGGTATTTCAAGGCCCTCCCCATAAAACTTCCTAAGCAGAAAAGTCCTTTGGGAATATGAGCGCTGGTCATGGATTAGGACTAGAATTGAAACCCTTCAGTTCATGACAAGGAAACCTTCCCTGGTGGGGCCTTCACAAGGGTATTCTATTGAGGGGTTTCTACTGTTTTTTTTACTATAAGTGTAATGTTTTAAGTCCAAAATATTTCCATATTGCTATCTGCTGTCATGTTCGTCAGGTCTGTCTGGTGGAGAGAGGCTCAAGACTTAGTTAAGATTCTCTCCTGGACATTTTAGAAATACTACCTTTGTTTCTGGTTTCAAGATATCTGCCACTGAGTTTCAGTCTTGCATCCATTTACTATGTTCTGGTGGCAAGGAGGGACTGGAAAATTATCTCTTCATGAAGCATACATTGGATGTTCACCGGGAGCCAGGCACTGTCCAAGACATGGGATGCAGAGAGCAGTGAGATGGCTCTCGTCGTTGGAGTCTTCACTGTCTAGTGAAGGTTGCACCTGTGACCAAGAGCCTTTCCTGTCCTTAGAAAGGCTGATTAACCTATATGTAACTGTGATTTGATACATGTACAGATAGATTGATTTCTTGACTACCTGTAAGGTGGAGTGAATTATATTCCAGTATAACTCAGAGCCTAGCACGTTGGCCTCCTCCACCATATTTAGTTAAGGTCATGCTAGTTGCTTTAACAAGTAACAGCTCCTCCCAAATGTATAATGGACCAACAGAATAGAAGTTCATCTCTTGTTCACATCAAGCTCAAATGTATCTGTTTACGAAGCTGCTCTTCTCCCAGAAGGGTTGCAGATCCCAGTGTCCACAGGATCCTCTGCCGTCCACCAGTCGATGGGAGAAGTGGGAGTAGAGAAGGCACACCAACTTCTTAAATACTCAGGCACAAAAGTGATATGCATTGCTTCTGTCCACATTCTATTGGTGAGAGCAAGTCACATGGCCATAGCACAATGCAAGGGGAAAGGGAGACCTGGCTTGGCAGTCACTTCCCTGTGACATCTGTGCAGTATGGAAGGGGAACAGGTCACGTTGTTGGGTAACTAGCTGTCTTAGTCACTTTGGCTTTTCACTAGTAGGTTAAAAAAAAAAGAAGCAAACTTTAAATAGCTTCTCATTGATTTGCCTCTCTCACTCCCCTTTCTTGGATCTCCAGGATCTTATAATTTCCTTTATAGTAGGATGGGATTAAAAGAACCTGGCACCTGGCTGGCTGACTTGGTAGAGCATATGACTCTTGATCTCAGGGTCATGAATTCAAGCCCCATGCTGGGCATAGAGCTTACTTTAAAAAAAAATGAAATAAAAGAACCCTGAGTTGGAAGTCAGATCTGGGTTCTATAATTATTAACACTATCCCACAGGATTATCTTGAGCAAGTCATTTTCCTTCCGTATATCCCAGTTTCCTTATCTGTAAAATAAAGATAATAATACCTTCTATTCAGGGGTGCTATGAAGATTAAATGTGATTCGCCTTCAGAGTGCTTAGCAGAGTGCCTGACAGAGAAACTCAATGTATATTTACTTATCATTAACTGAGTGAATGATAAAAGAAATTTTTTATCAGCTGTGTGTGAGTTCCTTTTTGTATGTCCTTCCCCCTAGTGTGTCTGTATGGAGGGGATACCTAGTAAGACCATGCTGGATGGATGAATTTTGTTGAGTTATGAATAAGTGACTACACCATTGTCTCCAAGGGGCTGAACACTGAGGTGACCACAGTTGTGGCCATAGATCAGAGTTGGGGTTGTCTAATTTCCAAGAATCAGACTATTTTTGTTCTTTTGGTTCCAGTGTGTGAGGCAACATTTCCAAGATGGGAAAGTCAGCATTGGCACTTTCCTGACTGAAAGTGTGAGAGCACCCTTCCCTCACTAGGCAGATGGCTTTTGGCCTCTAGGCTGACTTTAGTTAACAAACTGTCCACTTGGGTATTCAAAGCTATGAGTCTTTCTAACAAATCATAAGCAACTGTGGTTGGGCTTGTGTTAAACTTTGTTTCAAGTTCTGAATGTGCTACTCACTTAACAGGGCTGAGTGGCAGAGTGGAAAAAGCATGAGCTTTGTAGTCCAACAGCTCTGGCTTCAAACTTGGGCTTGCCAGGAAGGCTTTAGATGCCTTATTCACCCATCCTAAGCCTCAGTTTCCTCATCTGCAAAATGGGAACCATAGCCCTGCCACACTCCCTTTCTGTCTCCCTCTGTCACAGGGTTGTTGAGGGACAGATTAGGGTAAAGTTTGAGAGGTTAGGTTCTGGAGGCAGACTCCCTGGGCTCCTATGATTGTGGCTAGTTATTTAAACTTTCTGTGCCTCAGCTTCCCCATCTGTAAAAATGGGGACAATAATACTTCATACTCTAAACGCTTACTGTGAAGAATAACTGGGTTAATTCATGTGAAATGCTTAGAAGAGTGCCTGGCACAAAATAAGCAGTCAATTGCAAAGTGTAATAATAACTGTTATTAATATTATTATGGTCATCATCAAGAGAATTAAATGAATATAAGTTGTTTGCTAACTCCAAAGCCAGATAAGTTTCATTACTAAAGCAATAGGCCTTCCCCTACCCCCACCCAGCTCTATTTCCTGGCCTTTCTGGAATCATGGAAAATTTCTCAGCATGGAGGGAACATTTGCTTGGTTTTTAAGCTTCTGGTTACTGTGTCCGAGAACTGATGGGCTTCTTCCTGGTCTGAGCTGTGTTCTGGTGCTTTTGCCCCATCGTGTTTGGAGTACATGTTTCCTTCATGCACCTCCTAATCACACAAACAAGAGCACTTCCCACCATGGGTTTACAGCATCCCTGGAGTGGCAGGGAACTGACTGCACACCAGCACCACAGGCTACAGAGGAGAAACTGGGGTGTCAGGATCTCTCTTAGTGTGAGCCATGTTTGGATACTCCACCCTGGGAAAGAGGATGGGCATGGAGTTAGTGGCAGGAAAGCCCACACACCCGGAGGGAGGCTAAGAGTGTGAGGCTTGAGGTCTGACCAGCCCATGTTTGAGTCTCAGCTTTCCCTTTCTGTAGCTATGCTATACTGGTTCACTGACTTCTGTTTGAGCCTCAGCATGTTCATCTATAAATGAGCATAATAATACCTATTCCATAGAGTTGTGGCAAGCATAGGATGTGATGATTCAGTGTCTGCCACATAGCAAGCGTTCAAAGGGTACGAACCAAAGCCAGTTGACAAGGGGTCAGCAAACCTGGGACCTGATAAAATGCTACCAGTGTTCTGCAAGGCAATGGACAAGTTGGTTGACTTCTCTGGGTGGTAATTTTCTTCACTTGTAAAGGAAGCATGGTGGCTTTATACCATGTCAACTTAGCTAAGCTAGGATCCTGGTTCCCAGAATTCCCTTCCCTGGCGGATTCCATTTCACATTGGCTCCAAGGCACATGTGTGCTAGATTTGGAAGGTGGGAGTGGAGCAGGAATCATTTTCAAGCCTGGAGCAGGCACTGTGGCAGCACACGCACTTTGCTGCTGATCTGCTAGCTCAGCTAGTTGATAGAGCTGGGCGCACAGGACCTCCAGCTCCTCCTAGATCCTCCTCAATCCTAGATCCTAGCTTTGTCCAGTCCTGGCCAGAGTGTGTGCAAGGGCACAGCTTCTCCTGCAGGTCATCCATGACCCTGAGATTGGAGGTGGTAGAAGACGGACATGGGTTGCAGTCAATCTACATGGGGTCCAGATTTTCCATGTGGGTTCCGGTTTGTCCTTGCTTGTATCACTTCACTTCTGGCTTTCCTTCCCGACTTCCAGTCCACTGACCTGTGTCAACAGTAGGCACAACACCCGGCACACTTCTCTGGCAGTTCACACATTGCAGACGGTCTTAATTCTCGAACAAATCCATTATTTTCTGTCAACCACAGTGATTCTACTTCTTTGCTTGAATTCTCACTGATACAGCGGGGGCAGTAGCAGCAACTTCACAAGGCTGCTTTTCACAAGGACCCAATGAGGTTGTGGATGAGAAATTGTTTTGAAAAGTATAATGTGTGTTATGTGTATGCTGTCCTTTTCTTTTAAAAAAAATCAATATGGAAAATCTTTTTAGTAAAACTCAAAAGTATAATTCTTTCAAATATTTTTAAAAGCAGGACTCTTGGTGTCCCCATGTCTTGCTCCACTGTCTTCTTTCCAGTTGCTCAGGCCAAAATCTGGGCTCATCCTTGATGTCATTCTCTCTTATACATCCTTTCTTCTATTCAGACTCCTTGATGTCATTCTCTCTTACACATCCTTTCTTCTATTCAGACTCCTGTCACTTCTCACCACCTCCATTACCTCCACCACTAGCTCCCTGCTCTAAGCCACCATGCCTCTTGTAGAGATTATGTTCTCCTCACTGGCCTCCCTGCTTTGACAAGGACTGATCCAGTTAGACCCAAGTTGGATCACATCATGCTCTGCTCACAGCCCTCTGGGTGGCTTTCTCCCTCCATGATGCCACAGGTCCTTGTCTAGTATGGGTTCTTTGAACTCATTCCCTCCCACCATCTCCCTGGCTCACTCTGCTTTAGCCACACTGGCCACTTGCCACTCTCCAGATATACCAAGTGTGTGCCATTACTTACAACAGGACAATGTCTTTCAGAGGGGAGGAATCAGACATTGGAATGATTGCTGTCTTGCATTACTGTTGGCATAGACACATCTGGGATGTCACTTGCCACCTGTACACAGGTATTTACCAGTAAACTATATGACCACAGACCAAAGCTGGATGTCATTCTGAAGAATGCTTTTTACCAGAAATTAAATGCAACTGGAACTTACTGTTAGTATTATGGTTATCAATGACAGTGTAGAGTTTAATCAGTATAGTCCACAATAACATCTCTTGTCTTGTGGCTAGCCAGGATTTTCAAAGTGCTTTTGTGCCCATTATCTTTTTGAAGCCTCACAACAACACTAGCAGCTAGCTGTTTTCTCCTTTTTTACAGATAGGAAAACTGAGGCTCCCAGGAATCTGTTGACTCACTTAGAATTCGAGAGCTGGTGTTTGACAAGGGTAAATCTAAAAAGCCGGTCTCCTGGGGTGCCTGGGTGGCTCATTTGGTTGAGTGTCTGACTCTTGATTTCAGCTCAGGTCATGATCTCATGGTTTGTGAGTTTGAACCCCACATTGGACTCTCTGTTGACAGCATGAAGCCTGCTTTGGATTCTCTCTCTCTCTCTCTCTCTCTCTCTCTCTCTGTGTGTGTGTTCCTGCTCCACTTGTGCTCTCTCTCTCAAAAATAAATAAACGTTAAAAAATGAGTGAAAAAATAAAAAGCAGGTTTCCTGACGTCAGGCTCAGCATTCTTACCTTTTACTACAGTCAGGAGCTACTTATAAGGCCAAACTGAGTTAAAAGCAGGGTTGCATGGAATGAAAAAAAGTTGTACATTCTTCATTGCCACCATCCATAATCGAAACTGTTCTCACCATGCCCAAACCCCAAATTTGACACTTTAAAAAAAATGCAAATATTCCTAGGATTTGTGTGTTGAGCCAATGAGTTTGCTTTCCTCCGGAGAGTTTTTCCAAAGAGAAAATAACATTTTGTCTTGTGGAAATTAGGAAGAGTGAGAATGGGGAAGTGTGGGAAGCATGTCATTCAGGTGAGTTGAGAAAGTACGTTATTATCCTTGTTTTATGAACGGGCACAGTATGACTCAAGGCGCTCACACTAGCAAGCTGACAAGGAGCAAAGCTGTCATATCATGTTTCCCATGTAAAAGAGGGACGTTGGATAAATATCACTGAACTCTTTTCTAACACGCCGTGTTCCAGCTTGCGAAGTTTCCACAGCAAAGCCAGGGAGCCCCGAACCTGCAACGTGGTTCTGATACTTATGTTTATTACTAATAAGCATTGCCATTTACTTGACACCAATGTCAGGTATCGTGCTTTACCTGCATTTTCTCACTTAAGTACCTCTCCCCCCAGCCCCACTGGGAAGTTCTATGTGCCTCCGTTTTATGTGTGAAGAAACTGAGCCTTGAGGTTACAGAGTTGCTATATGGGGGAGCTGGAATTTGAATGCAGGTCTATTCCATACTGAAATTCACATTCTTTGCAATGTGGCACATTAAAGGAAGGAGGAAAGGGCACAAAATCAGTGGTGATTTCCTTAATTGAATTTAAAAGATTGTAGGCAGAGTCCATTTGAGTGCAGACGATTACTTACTGTGATTAGATACAGTCTTCCTCGCAGGGTTGTTTTGTTACTAAAGAAACCTGTATAAAAGGCCCCAGCATAATGCCTGGCACACAGTAGATACCGTGTAACTGGCATGGAGGTGGTGTAGGACAGTTTTTAGGACTCATGTTCTGGAGTGAGATTGCCTGGGTCCAAATCCCACCTTCTCTTCTTACTAGCTGTGTGACCCTGGGCAGGTCACAAAATCTCTCTGAGCCTAAATTTCCTCATATTTAAAATGGGGACCATAACTAATCTATTCCAAGAATTAAATGAGATGATCCATATAAAGGACCTGGCTAGCTGTCGTTATCAAGAGATTTTGACTGTTTCTATTGTCATGAATATTTTTTCTGTCCCATCGCTTCTTGGCCTTTTGGCTAAGATCAAATGTGAATATTTTTTCTGTCCTCATGTGTGCTGCTTTTGCTCTAAGAACAAAGACAGTGATGGGAGTTGGATGAGTGACCCATGAGGAAGGCAATGAAGGCCCAGTTTCCTCAGGGTCCTTCACATTGAGTGAGCCCCTCTGCATTAAGAGGAGGCCTCCAAAAAGTCTGCTGGACCCATCATCTCCTGATTTTCTATCAGCTCAATTTCCCTCCTGAGCTTTGAGTGGAGGAGCTGATAAACATGGGAGGAGGCAGGTTAGGGCTGTGAAGTTGGTGGGGGGGAGAAGGCACGAGACGGGTGGGAGAAGAGTGCTGGGTTCCTGCCAGGTGGGCTGGAAACATAGGCACCCTACGCTGGCTGTTGGATCCCAGAAAGATTAGTGGTTTCTGCATTTACATTCCAGTGTGGGTGGCACAGAGGGCCAGGGACCTGGAGGGACTGACTGTCATGGCGGGCAAGACAGGCAAGCTGGGGGCTATTATCTTGTTTGTTCCAAGGGCCCAACCAGCAGAACAGATTGTCTAGATTATCTAGTTTTGTGTTCTTTGGGACAAAGTGCCCGAGGCCTCAGGTTGCCCAGGCTCCAGGTAAGTGGAGGTGAGAAGGTACGGGAGGTGTGGAGTGGAGAGGCTTGTTCTTTTCCGGGAGGACATTTCTCCTCCTGTCAAGGTCCCATGGAATTGGGGCTGAGGGACCTGGCGATGAGTGATAGGCAGGCTCTCTGACCAGCTGAGGCCCCCTCTCCTTGCACAAATGAATAAGAAACAACCAGACTTGAGATCCCCAGTGATTTCCCACATTGAGGATCTCCTAAGGTGCTCCTGGGACATCACCTTGGGCTTCAAGGATAGAATTTAATTTTGAGGGCTTTTATGTTGCCTTTTTTTTTCTAATGCAAGAAATAGAAGCTGTTTATACTACTCAGTGAGAATGAGCGAAAAGATTGTATTTAACACAATGGCTATAACAATGGAGAACTCAGTATCTGACACATAGCAGTTGTTTAGTAAATATTTGTTGAATGGATGAATGAAGTTCATATAGAGGGAAAAAGACTTTCAGTGGGGGAAAAATCCTAAAAGGTTGTTATGGGCTGGTGATAGAATTAGTGGTGATTTTTGTATTTTCCCTATCCTCTAGAGCTTTGTATTGTGATAATAAGATTATAATAATAACAGGTAATTATGACTAAAAGGAAATTAGAGCCAAAATTAAGGGGTCATTTTCTTATGAAGCAGAAGCCTGCTTAAAGACTCAGAAGTTCAACTGTGGAAACCAAGGCCTGTTGAGGAGGGTTACATTTTTATATCTATTCCACCTCTGCTCCTTCTTTTCAAAAATAACTAAATCTCTCCCTAGCCCAAGTGAATGCATACCAATCCCCTTTTGCCCAAAACAATCAGTGCCCAATTCAAAATCCTGCCAAGATTCTAAAGAGGGAAGATATTCTAATAGTTGATTAAGACACGAGGCTTTAGAATAGACCAATTATTTGAGTGCCTTAAGATATACTGTCAATTCTGAAAAGATCTCCTCATGACATATATTTTTTCAAAAAGCATTTTCTCCTGATTTTAACATTGGGTTGGGAACTTGATAAATTTTACAGCAATCAGCCCTTTTACTGTGATGTGTCACCGTGCTAAAGATTGTTGTCCAACCAGGGATAGATTAGATTTGGGGAAATCCTCTCCCAGGCCTCCCTGTTCTTTTATGAGGGGTTGGTCCTAAAATATTTGCCCATTATCTTCTAACCCCATAACCTTCCAGGCTGAAATAAAGCAAGCTGAGGGAGCTGTGGCCACTTAAGAATCAGGCTGGAAGAGCACGGGAGCCGGGCTCCCGTGCTCTCTGGTGACAAGATTGAGAGACAAGATGGGATCACCCTCTTCATCTCCCAAGACCTGGTGGTGGACTCCACAGGGAGTTACGGTTTCTATGGTGACATAAACACACCACGAGCAAAAGTGTCATTTAAAAAAGAACCTCACCTTTCCTTTAAACCACTCAGAAACCACTTAGACACAGGGTCAGGCGGAGGTACTGGGATAGTTGGGTAAAGAAGGTTTGAGAATTCCTCATATAGGAGATTCCTGGGATGCATTCTTCAAACCATGGAGTTCCCAGTCCATCCTTACTGGGCAACTGCAAGGAGAGCTGGGTTTTATTCCTGACTCTGCCAAGAACTTACTGGGTGACACTTCCCGAGTTACTTTGCTTCTTTGGGCCCCAGTTTCCTCATTTTGTTCTTGCAAAATGGGAACAGTAATCCTCACCTCAGAGGGTTGTTGTATAGATGAACTGAGCTAAGGTATGTGAGGGGGCCTGAGCTATGGGAGTGCTCAATCATTTTAACCCCCTTCTTCCTCTCACCACAAAGAATCAGGACAGTGCCTAGTGCACTCAAGGTTGTCAGCTGCTGCACTGACCTATGCTAAGTCCCTCCACATATACTACCTGAGTCAGAGCTTTTAATTAATGCCAGGTGAACTCCCGCTGGGCTCTAACAGTCCTGGAGCTCCGAGTCATGGTTCATGCAGGGTTTAGCGCAGGAGCCTTTGGGGGAAGGATTCGTGCTGCTCTGGGTGAGTGGGGCCACGCCCTATGCTGGGGTGTAGGTGGTGGTGGTTGCATTTTGTTGTTGGTTTGTTTGTTTTAAAATATCCACATCCTGTCCCACAGCTGGGGCATAAAATCAAGCTTTGGTTGTGGGCTTTTTGTTTACTTTATTCACTGGCTGGGCTGGTCAGGAGTTTAATGAAGGTCAATGCCTTTATGTTGCTTGGATTTTTCGAAGAGACTCCAGCAGTTTCTGGCTACTAAATCTGCTGGTGTAAAAAAAGGAACTTAGACAACAAAAAACAGGTTGACCCACACAGTCTGGCTGCTTTTAGGATAAATTCGTTTTTGTTTTGCTTAAAAAGCAATAACAACAAGCTTGTAAATGTTTATGTGTTTTCGTGTTGCACAGGCAGCTTTGGCAATGGGAATTTTTGGTAGAAAAAAATAGAGAAATAATTTTGGCAGCTCTCATAGCTGCAAATCATTGATTCAGCTCCATTTAGGGAGGGAAGGAGGGTGGGAGAAGAAAAAGAAAAGGGAAAACAAAAAAGAAAAAGACAAAAATAAAAAGTAAAAAGCTCTATTGCCAGAGGACAGCTCCCTGAGGTCTTGAGAGTATTTGATTTATAAAGGCTGAGAGCAGACAAAATAGAGCGGCTCAAAAATATCTTTCAAAATTTAGTAACAGTGTATGCTGTTGCCATGATAAACATAATACAATTCATTAAAGAAAAATGAGAATATATTGAAAAGAAGAAAGGGAAAGAATTCCTGGTTGTCCAAACACAACTATTGTTGACATTTTTTCATGTACTTTCTGGACGTCGTTTTGCTTTACGTATGTTTCCTCATTTGTTTCTCATAGACGTAATAATGGAGTGTGTACCCTTCTGCACTCTGCGTGTCCCACACAACAGATAATAGCATTTATGGAAGCCTTGCTATGTGCCGGGTACTGGCTGCCAATGTTCAGTGTCCCCCAGCCCACCTGACATTCCAACCTGTCAGTCATCAGCCACAACTACATAAACGTAGTTAAGTTCCTGAGCGTTTCTTTGCCATCACATTGTGTGAAAACAGCTGGATGAAGTTTCACCCCGTTTAAAGGCTATTTGAGGATGATCTTACTTCAAATAAGCTATACGACATGGAATTTTCACCATGGGGAGCCTCAGGTGTGTGTGTCGATGTGGGGGTGGTGGTGGTAGCTCAGCTTTCTTATTTTTACCCAAAGGGAGCACTATGACACTTCCTTCTGAAGATTTTACTAAGTTGAGTCCAGACATTTAAAGTTTTAAAAGTTTGCTCTAACTTTATGGACGGGTGCTATATATTTCAAAATAGTCGTAAGTTTTTCCCCAGTGGTTTATATAAGAAATTATACATATTATGCCTGACCTAATGCCCTCTGAAGGCATTGATTTAATGTCAGGAAGAATTTTTTTCTTTCCAATATTTTATTTAAATTCAAGTTAGTTACCATATAGGGTACTATTGGTTTCAGGAGTAGAATTTAGTGATTTATCACTTAACGTATAACACTCAGTGCTCATCATAACAAGTGAGGAAGAATTTAAAAAAAAAAAAAAGAATGTTAGAAGAACCTAACATGTCAGAATGGGATCTTGTTTGAAATCCAAAGAGGAGACATGCAATGAAACTTTTCATGGCAGTTGGCCAGGAGAGGCACACTTTTCCAAGGGCACCTGGGGCACATGTCCAACCCGGGACTATTGAAGCACCCAACTTGATGGGCATTTGTCCTCTGGAGCAATGAAACTTGAGGTACAAATAGAGGCATCTATGATGCCAATGGGGAGAGACAGGCATTGGATTAAGATGCTATGGACATATAAATCCGACAATGAGGTCAAATAGGAGGCTTAACCCAAAATTCCTATGGACAGATACTCCAAGAAAAACAATGAACTGCTTCTCACATGACAACTCTCTGTAATAATGATTCGGACAAGACGTGAAGAGGTAATCATATATATTCCAACTCCTAGGACAACAAATATGAGTATAAAAACATTGTTTTCCACCAAGTTGAAAATTATTAGAAGCCTGTTTGAATCACTAGAACTCTAAATATTACTTTTTAAACAGCTTCTATTAAATTTAATGATTCTCCTGAACAATGTCATATAAAGCAGCTTGAAATGATAATAGGAACTACACTTACTCACTAAAACTCAGTAAAAAATGCTAGTGGCTCACTACATGGATACCATTCTTATCCTTATTTTATAATCTGGATCAGGACTAGGGTGAAGCAAGTAAGTTTCCCAAAGTACAAAATTTAAGGAGGCACTCACTTTCAGGCTCCTTAAATTTTGTCAAACCTACAAGTGAGTGCCTCCTTAAATTTTGAGCCCTGTGTGCCTCACTTCCCTCTTGCTAGTCCTGATGCTTTTATAGATGAAGGAACTAAATCTCTAAGAGTTAGGCTAATTGTCTAAAGTCCTCAGCTAATAAATGGCAGAGCGAAAACTTGAGCCTGGTCTTAATTAGCCTCAAATGATTTCAGTTCTTCCTTTACTAAATATTGACTGAAAGACTAAGAAAGGCACTGTGGAAACACAACTTCTACCCTCCAAGAATTAATAGACATGGAGATAAACAGACATATGTGTAATAATTTGAAATGTGCATTAACAGTAGATGTTGACTGGCATCCCTTAGTGAATGAACATTCTTTGGTTGCAAAAGCATCTTGATAAACTTCTGAGGTGAAGGAAAAAGTCTGTGTTCACCGAAAAATAAAGAATAAATAAAGTGGTTGAGTTGCTCCTGGGAAAATGAGAGATAGAAGAGGGAGAAGGAGAGGAAGGAGAGGGAAGAGGAAAAGGGGAGGAAGGAAAGGAAGAGAAAGAAAGGGAGGAGGAGGAGGAGAGAAGGGAAGGGAACAGAAGGGTAGTAGAACAGAAATGGGAGGGATGAGAGGATCCAATGAGTTGGTGTGAGGATTATGTAGAGGAAATGGCACTAAAATTTCTCTGGTGGAGAGGAAACTTGGAATAGGAATGCCACTGCCTGCATTTCCCCCTGCTCCCCCACCTCGCCACCATTTAAGTAGTCTTCGGTATCACAAATATTCTCTATAAGGAAGGGTTTGTATTGGAAATTTAGGAAGGGCACAGGACCACTGCCAGCCCACATTACACATTTGTGAAAATTGGTAAAAGGAGCTCCTTCTAGGTGGTTGTAGAAGGTGAGTAGGGCACAGGCTGGTTTTTCAGACCTCCTTGCCCCCTTAGGTTGGTGCTCTTGAGCAGGGCACAATTTATATAGCCTTACATGATGGCCCTGGTCACATTGGGGTCAACATTATGCAGACCAGAGGCAACATGCGTAGAAGCAGGAAGTGCAGTTGGAGGACAAGGAAAATACAGACCTTTGTGAATTCACAAGAGCCATGGGAGAGGCCTCAGATTTCCATAGGGCATAGAACTGGAATTCAGTGAACCTTATCCAGCTCTATGGGACTAAGATCTGGATTGCCTGTATAGACACACAACTACACCATAACATGGTATGTGCACTGACGGAAATAGGTACAAAGTGCTGTGAAGTCCAACAGCTAGTCCTGCTTGGAAGAGCTGGGAGGCTTCCTAAAGGCAGTGACATTTAAGATGCCATTCAAAGGCTAAGCTTGCTGAGAAGATGGTATGTTAGGGGTCTGGGGAGAAATTCAGTTTGGTTGCAGCAAAGCTTGTGTATGGGGGAAATGGCATGGCATGGCATGGCATGGGAATGGAGGAAAGCCACCGCTGAACTATTAAGGGTCATAAGTGCAAGGTTTTGATATACTGTAGGAGCTGGGGAACCACTGGAAAATGGCTAATTAGCAAGTTTTTTCTGGCATGGAGGATGAGGATGGAGCAAAGTGGGAAAGTTTGCCATGTTCCAGGTGGTTCAGGATGAGACCAAAACTAAGGTGACAGCAATAGGGATAAAGAAAAATGTACTACTTTGAATAAATATCAGTTAATTAGGATTGCCAGGACTTGGTGGGGGACCCATCAGGCATGGCTGAATCGAATTTTCTAATTTGGATGACTGGGTGCATTATTGCGTTCCAGTCCCCAAACCGGAGTGCACATTGCTCTCTGTAGAGGGCCTCATCCTCCTCCATGCCCTTGCCCTGAGGACAACAGAGAAATTGTTTCTTAGTATCCCAGGCCCAGGGTCAAAGAAAGGGGGACATCAGGAGGGATAGACCCCAAAGGCAGGGAAGCCATGCACAATTTGGCTTTTTCTTACATATTCAGGGCAGAGTAGCTGCAGGTCTATCTCCAGATGGTAGCTGATTGAGTAGCGAGTGGGCAGGGAGAGAGACAGAGTCCTCCTATGTACTCCACCAAATTCCCGAGAGCAGAGCAAGTGAACTGAGTTAACACGCGGCATGAACATGGAAGGACACCATTAGCACTGTACAAGTAGAAGCATGTATAGATAGTAGAAGAATGAATCCCTCTCTCCCCTTTCAAGTGCCTTATCTTTGTGGGTCAACCTGAGCCGTGGCTTTGTTCCAAGGGGATCTCAGGAACAGGAAAGCCCATATGAGGTCTGAGTCGAAAGATCCAATAAGGTGAGTGCTGTAGGTTTGACAGACAGTATTTCTCCCATTTTATAAATGACCATATTCAGGCCCAGGGAGACTAAGTAACTTGCTTACTGTCCTCCAGGCAGCAAGGCCTAAAGCCAATAATGACAAATAAACCTCTGGTGGTAGGTACTCTGTGGGCATTGTTCTCAGCATCTTTTTTTTTTTTTGTTTCCAGTTTGAGATATCATTGATATGTAATACTGTATTAACCCAAGGCATACAAAACAATTATTTAATATCTCTCTATATTGTGAAATAATGACCACAATAAATTCAGTTAACATCGATCACTTCACATAGTTGTAATTTATTTTTCCTTGCCATGAGAACTTTTAAGATTTACTTTCTCAACAACTTTCAAATATATAGTACAGTATTATTAATTATAGACACCATGCTGTATGTTACATCCTCAGGATTTATTTATCTTATAACTGGAAGTTTATACCTTTTGACCACCTTCACCCATTTCGTCAATCCCCCATCCCTGCCTCTGGCAACCACCAATATGTTATCTGTTATCAATGAGTTCAGTGTCTTAAATTCCACATATAAGTGAGATCATACTGTATTTATCTTTGTCTGACTTATTTTGCTCAGCATAATACCCTCAATGTCCTCACCCATGTTGTCACAAATGTCAGGGCTTCTTAATTTTTTTTTTGTGGTTGAATAATATTCTATTTTACATATATGTGTGTGTATATACACATATATAGCTCACATTTTCTTTAGCTATTCATCTGTCAGTGGACATCTTAGGTTATTTCCATGTCTTAGCTATTGTTTTTTTAAAAATATTTTTAAAAAGTTTATTTGAGAGAGAGTGAGTGTGCACAAGTAGGGTAGGAGCAGAAAGAGAGAGAGAGAGAGAGGGAGGGAGAGAGAGAGAGAGAGAGACAGAGAGAAAATCTCAAGCAGGCTCCACATTGTCAGTGCAGAGCCTGACGCAGGGCTCAAATGCATGAACCATGAGATCATGACCTGAGCTGAAGTTGGACACTTAACTGACTGAGCCACCCAGGCACCCCCATGTCTTGGCTATTGTAAATAATGCTGCAGTGAACCCGAGGATGTAGATATCATTTTGAGATAGTGATTTTGTTTCCTTGTTTTCAGCATCCTATTTGAATCATGTCATCCCTGTGATCTTGGCACTTGTATAATCCTCATTTTACAGATGGGGAAACCAAGATACAGAGAACTTAAGTAACCTGCTGAGGATTACAAATCATATAGGATAGAGCTGGAATTCAAATCCAGGCAGTCTGACATCAGACAACATCAGCAACCATGTTGCTCCTTTGACTTCAGCATTAGTGAAGTCTGATCTTTTCAATACGTTAACAGTCAGTTCTTGGCATAGAAATGTCAAATGCGATGCCAGTAATTTAATATATAAGGGATTTCAAAGTTATATCTCTGGGGAACTCATGATTTCCATATTGTAGGAAATAAATTATTGGTTCGGTGTCTTAAATTCAGATGACAAGCACAGTATTAGCAGTGGGGTGGAAGTAGTAGTAGCATTCATCTTTTTCTTGTTGTTAATTTCATGGAGGGTTTATTAGAATCAGATGAAATCAGTGGCAGTCAGCAGTGACAATCCATAGCATTTGTTTAGAGCTTCATTATGTTTAATATCATTGCTCATCTAAAACCATGTAATATTTTCCAAAGAATGGTACAATTATCACTGAAGTTATGATATAATTTTAGGTGGCACACAGATAAACATTTTTTTTTATTTTAATAGCTACATATTTATTTTAATGTAAATCAGAAAAAATAGATATCTAGCATACCCTTGAAACTCATAGGTATTACAGTTTAGAATAATAGTAAGATAAAAAGCAGGGCCAGGGTGCTGGGTTGGCTCAGGTAGAAGAGTATGCAACTCTTGATCTCAGGGCTGTGAGTTCAAGCCCCATATTGGGTGTAGAAGTTACTAAAATAAATAAATAAATAAACAAACTTAAAAAAAAAACACCTGAGGTCAATTTGAAGAAAAACGTCAAAGAAATAATAGTGCAGGTGACACTCAGATATGAAAAATAGGAGTGACTGTTTGGGAAATAATTATTTTAAGATAAGAAAAATTTTGATAACAGTGGGTTCATATCCTGGATCTGCCCCTTATGAAGATTAAATAAGGTAATATTTGTAAAACACTTGGCTTAATAAATCTTTGGTTGTGTTATTTCTCTAAGTTATCTTGTTTTAGTCCTGTCTCCTTAATTAGATTATAAAAACCTTCAATGACAAAAAAAATACACTTTACAAAGTAAAAAAGCTTATACTAGGTAAAGCGTATAGCAAGGTCAATGAAAATGAAATTTGTCCTCTACATATTTATAATCTGAAGTAGTCTCCAGCAAACCATAAGAGACTCTTAAATACAGAGAACAAACTGAAGGCTGCTGGAGGGGAGGGGGGGTAGGCTAAATGGGTGACGGGCATTAAGGAGGGCACTTGTTGGGATGAGCACTGGGTGTTATATGAAAGTGATGAATCACTAAATTCTACTCCTAAAACCATTATTATACTATATGTTAACTAACTTGGTTTTAAATAATAAAAAAACCCATAGTATTATTCATCTTATTAAATGAACTTCTGTTTCCTGGAATTTGACAGCATTCCCATACACATATAGATAGGCTGGGATGGTTCACTGAGAGAGTGTACGTATACTTCCTAATGCAACTTTCTTAGGAAACTAGAGAGATGAAGTCAGTGGGTAAGCAGTCTGAATTTTAGTACCCCTAAAAGAAGGCATTCTTTTATTTGCCCAACTGTAGAGTCATTGTGTCACTTCTTTCCCAATCTAGTGCCAGTAAGACACATAAAAATTGGACAAAGAAATGACATTTAGTGAAAAACAGAGAGGGAGGCAAACCATAAGAGACTCAAGTACAGAGAACAAATAAAGTTGCTGGAGGGGTGTTTGGTGGGGGGATGGGCTAAATGGGGGATGGGAAGTAAGGAGGGCACTTGTTAGGATGAGCACTGGGTGTTATATCGAAGTGATGAATTACTAATTTTACGCCTGAAACCATTATTACACTGTATGTTAACTAACTTGGATTTAAATAAAATTAAAAAAAAGAAAAGACATTTAGTGGACAAAGCGTTTTTGGCAGGGAAGTGGGCATGGTCCAGAATATTGGAAAATGACACTGCCTTTCATCTACTTTTGGCATTGAGATGGAATCCTGTGGTAGACTGACTGCCCCCCCCTTCCCCGCCAAATGCTGCAGTTCTTCACTTGCCTTGCAATGTAACTTTGTCAGCCATTAAGAGATGGAATCTTTTCCCTTACCCCTTGAATCTGGGCTGTCTTGTGACTTGGTTTGGCTGGTAGAATGGGACAGAAGAGATGGTATGTCAGTTCTAAGCCTAAGATCTTGCACACCTCTTGTCTCTCTCTTATTCTGTCTTCACCATGAGAACAATACTGAACTAGCCTGCTGGGAGTTGAGACAACATGTGGAGCAAAGCTGAGTCATCCTAGCTGAGGCCATCCTAGATCAACCATTTCCAACAGGTTTTCCAGCTGGTGGCAGACACATGAGCAAACCCAGCTGACATCCTATGAGCCCCCTTTCAGATCAGCATAGTTGTTCAGCCAGCCCTGAAAGGCATGAGAAACAATAAATTTGTGATTTTAAGCCACTGAATGTTGGGATGGTTTCTTATGCAGCATTATTATGGCAATGGATCAATGATAAAAGTACCAAAGGCAGATCTCATCAGTTGACACAGGAAGTCTGTTTTCCTCCAACATGCCCTCTTCCCTATGTTCCTAAGTTTTGCATTTACTCTCAACAGTGGCCTCAGCTCCACCCTCACCCAGACCCACAGAAGACAGGCTGTGAGTTACCTACTTGGGAAAGGTGGCCATGGAAAAAATCCAGACCTTTCTCTCTTGTTTCCATGCTTGTGTTTTAATCCATTTCTGCTCAATTCCCAACCACTTCTGCTTTAGAGAGGGCTATAGCAGAGAGTTCAGAATCAAGAAACCTGGAGTTGCACAGATCTGGATTCAAACTCTGGCACTGCTGCTTACTAGCTGTGTGCCCTTGGAAATGTCCCTTAACTCATTGACCCTCAGTTTCTTTGTACTAAAAATGGGGATGATACTCTCTATCTCTAGGGTTATTGTGAGGAATAAGTGAAATATGTATTTAGGACATATTAAGTGCTCAATGAATAGTACTTTTGACTAATTGGTTGATTACTTGACTGGTTCTCTCCAATTCCCAACTCTGGGGCTCCCTTTCAGAGCTCTGGTTGGGATTCACACTTGCCCGCTCCACCCCCAGCAGTATTCTCAGGTCACTCAGGACCTGAGCCCAATCTCCAGTCCCTCTGAACACCCAAGATCATGTACTCGTGTGCCCTGGTGAAGATTCACCTTGGAATGGCACAGAATGTAGTCAAAGCCCTTTTGCAAGTGAGTCAGTGGGCAAGCCTGCCTTCGCAAACCCCCAAGTTCTACTGACCGCTTGCTATTATTTTCACATGATGCAATGTTCCCTCTCCCCTTTGGAGCAGTATTAAGTTTCCTTCCATTCCCATACACTTCAGAGACTGCTGTCCCTCTCACATTTCAGACGCCGACCCGCTCCTTTGCACTTTTCCCCTCTGCTTGTCTGGAGACCTGCATAATGAAATTCAGACAGCGGTGACTGCTGGGCTCTGTCTACTTCCCCTCAGTATGGGCGACGAGGGCTGGACCGCTCAGCCTTGCAGGGAGCGTGCTTCTCCCATGGCCTGGACATAAAACTGGGCAAGAGCAAGCCTGGTGACTTCATTTCTTTTTGTCAGATCAGAGGTTCCTCACTCTGAGGAGGAAGGCAAACACTTTTGATCTGACTATGGGGAGGTGGGGGTGGGGTGGAGAATACATGTGATATATAAAATGAAACAAGCTTTCCAAAAACAACAAGGCTGAATCATAATAACTTACATTTGTGGAGCACTGTAGTTTGGAAAGCTCTTTTCACACGCATTGTCTCGTTCGATTCTCCCAACAACCCTGTGAGGCAGACGGGACAAGGATTAACATGCCTGTTTAGCCATGAGGTCACACGGCAAGTTGGGTGACAGAGTCCCAGCCCACACGCAGGTCTCTGGACCCCACACCCAGCACTCCATCCTCTGTATTATTCTGCCTTTTCTCTTGTATTTCACACCATGACTTAGGCCCAACATTTGTAAAACTTTCCCATAGAAACATCCCTTATGGCAGAGGGGAATGGATATCCTGGAAATGCAAAATTACTACCAGATTCTGGTGTAATCTTTAAAAAAGTTTTTTAATGTTTGTTTATTTCTGAGAGAGAGAGAGAGAGAGAGAGAGAGAGAGAGAGAGAGACAGAGCGTGAGCAGGGGAGGGGCAGGGAGAGAGGGAGACATAGAATCTGAAGCAGGCATCAGGCTCTGAGCTGTCAGCACAGAGCCCAATGTGGGGCTTGAACCCATGGACTGCGAGATCATGACCTGAGCCAAAGTTGGATGCCAAATTGACTGAGCCACCCAGGCACCCCTCTGTGTTTTATCTAAAAAATTTACTCAAACTATGAATTCTAATTTAATAATTATGTCATATTTATATAAGTATAGTTTATATTCTTAATATAAAAGTAATGTTTTATTGTAGCTTTTTTCAGATAAAATAAATATTTCAGGAACATAGCTTTGCTTAACCGCTCGTTACTTTGGAGGTTTGTGCCACTAGGTTTTAGATACTTCCAACCAGTTGGCAAGATGAGTGTGCAACAGACACTCACATAACCACAGCAACCACCTGAAGAAATGCTTTATTTTAGCCCTTATCCCGGTAAGGGTGTTATTTTTTAATTGGTATTGTTGGCTGGGTCTTCCTTTAAACCATCTGCCTCAAGCATTCCATCCTATGTTGACAATGGAAAGACACATGTTTGTAAGGTATGTTTAGCATCTGAGAGGCTGAAGGAATGAGCTTTTGGGCATTGCCAGATGGACTGAGTGCATGTGCAGAGCAGAAAGCATGCTCTCTAGGCAGAAACCCAAAGTGAGGAGCAAGCCCAGCCACACGAGTAGCTGTGGGACATTCAGTTGAAGGGGCTGAACACAAGATTTAGGTCCTTGGAGTGGTTGTAAGCTCTGTGGAGTACCTTACATAACCCTTTGGGCAACTCTTCCTAGGCAGAGTGTTGAAGAGGGATTCCACCATCACCCAGAGAACACTCTCCTCTCCACTCCCTGCAAGAGGCCAAGGATCTCTAAATCATAACTCTGACTCCAAAGGGCTCTGCTGACTCCAGCTAGTGTTGCCAACCTTGGCGGATCATCCCAGACTCTTGCTAGTGGGCCATTTGCTCCAGAGAGGCCTCCTGGTACTAGCAATCTGCACAGGTGGTAGGGACAATTGCAGTGCGCTCCTCAGAACAGATGAGACATAGCCCGGAGTCAGACATCTCCCCATGGGGAGACTGTCGTGACAGCTGATTCCTTTGGTGTGGGTTTTAGGCAACTGGGAATATATTCCAAAGTGGTCTTGCATTTGATTGGTTGCAACCATGGACTTGAGACTTACTGAAGGAAAGAAAGAGGGATGATCTCCATAGCTAGCATCTGTGTAAGCCTCTTTTGTGCCAAGCACTGGTCTAAGCATCAAATGCATTATCTATTATCTTCTCATACAGTCCTACAAGGTAAGTGCTATTATGATCATCCGCTTTTCACTAGTAAGGACACTAAAGCACAGAGAGGGTAAGCAACTTGCCTAAAGTAAATGGTTAGTATGTAGCAGAGCTGGGATTTCAACCCAGGGACTCTACACTTTGAACTATGCATCTCATGACCTACACAGTGCACCCAAGAATAATAGTAACGGAACCTTCTTTAGTCATATTTATATCAAGCACTGTGCTGAGGGCTTGACATGCTCTATATCCCATAAGCCTTAAAAGATTCCTGGAGAGAAAGTCCTGTCATTACTTCCATTTTCTAAATGAGGAATCTGAAGCTCAGTGATGCAAACTTGCCAGACATTCCATAGCTAGTAAATGACTCAAAAGCCCATGCTTTTAATCATTCTCTTTTACTGCCTTCCATGTAAACTGCATAAACTGTAAAGAGCACAAAACAAATGAAACAGTTTTGCAGAGAATCTCCTTTGTAGCCTGGACACTAAATAGATACAAATTCATTTCCAAGAAAATGTCATAGGATTTGAGATCTGAGAGGTAGGAAATATGATGAAAAGTAAAGGACCCTGAGCTTGTAGTCAGAAGATCTAGGTTCAAATCCCATTTTTGGTGCGCACATTCCAGCTTCAGTTTCCCCATTCGTAAGATGGAGGTGACAGAAAAACCTACCTGTGGGAGGTAAATGATAAGGCATATATGTGGTACTGTTATTATTTAACATGTGCAAGGTGGGGTTTTTGTGTTTTTGTTGACAATGACGATGTTTTTGTTTTTGCATTACAGTTCACTCTTGGTGTTGTACATTCTAAGGATTTTGACAAGTATATAACAGCATGTGTCTACCATTCTAGTATCATAAAGAAGTTTTAGTGTTCTAAAAATCCTCTGTGCTCCACCTATGTATCCCTCCTTTGCCCCTCCCAACCCCTGACAATCACTGGTCTTTTGACTGTCTCCATAGTTGTACTTTTCCAGAATGTCCTCTAGTAGGCATCATACAATATGCAGGCTTTTCAGATCGGCTTTTTTCACTTAGCAATATACACTTAAGTTTCCTCTATGTCATTTCACTGCTTGATAGTTCATTTTATCAGTGCTGAATAATATTCCATTGTCTGAATCATTATAGCTTATGTATTTATTTATTTTTTTCCCCAAATCAATACAGCTTTTATTGCATCTTTAAAATATCACAGGGGCACCTAGGTGGCTCAGTAGGTTAAGCATTGGACTTTGGCTCAGGTCATGATCTCACAGTTCATGGGTTCGAGCCCCAGCTCAGACCCTGTGCTGACAGCTAAGAGCCTGGAGCCTGCTTCAGATTCTGTCTCCCTCTCTCTCTGCCCCTCCCCCGCTCACACTCTGTCTCTCAAAAATAAAGAAGTGTTGAAATATCACAAATAAGTCTGAAAAATCATCTGGCATCCTGCTGTTTCTGTAGGTGGACAACTTAGATTTTATTCATTAGCTTGCTGAACTGTTCCTTTTTTAGAAAGAGACACCATCTGAAAATTTCCTGATATCCCTGTTTTTAACTGTTGTGGCTTGCAGAATCAAAGCAGCTGAGTGTGATACAAGTTCAATGTCATTTCCTTCAAGAACTAACTCATCTTTGTGGGCTTGAAGTACCGAACAAGCAACACCTGGCCTCATCTGAACTCTGTGGATGTATTTTTTCACCCAAGAAATTGTGAATTTCAACAAGAGAACCATTCTCCTGAATAACAACATTGATGTGGAAGTGAGCGCATGCAGACCTCATCTGGTAATGGAATCCCAGTGTAACACCCTTGATCACATTCTGCACGTGAGTACAGATAGTGCGAACAGCAGCCAGTTCTCTCCTACTTCCCCATCATTTGTCAATTCGGAGCCTCTTCTTTTTCTTTCCAAGGAGGCTGAGCTCTACGTTGATGTGATTGAAATCCCTCACAGGGTTTCTCTAGGGCCCTTCACAATAAAAGTGGGTCCCTTCAGAGTGATGTCGACATTTCCTGGAACGTCAACAGTCTGATTGCTGAGAAGCGTCTTCATTCTTACAGTAGATGTGGCAAAGAGCTATAGTTTATTTATTAAGGTTTTCGTTATTTTTAGCCCAATTATTCTAATTTTATAGATGAGAAAAGTGAATCCTCAAGAAGTTAAGGAAACTTGCTCAAGTCCTACAGCTAGTTGGTGACACAGTCATGACTCAAAAGTAACTCTTCAATCTCCAGTCCAGCACTTCTGCTACTTTACTGGGCTGATTTTCTGACATTTCCTAGAGTTTGTGTTTTAGGATCTCCTCCCATTTGCTAAACTACTGTTTCTCTTGTAGTTGTGGAATTAGAGATCAAAAAGAGTTTGGATAAGGCAAATGCACATTCTCTGCAAACACCTAGTCATTTAAGAGCTTCCACTTCCTTTCTTATGTAGAAGTTTTAAAAGAGCAGCTCAAAAGTAGCAAAATTGGCAGAGGGATTTTAATATCCTCTGTCTCCTGCCAATCTTTGGAGGGCAGGCCACCAAATGATGATGTAAACTGGAAGACAGGGAAGGTGTAGTAGGGATTTTTAGGGTAGCCTTGTCTGTTGTAAGGGCAGGTGTGGTGTGGTGAGAAGAGGGAATAACTAAAAAATCCAATAGGGATCAATAGAAATTCCTATACTTAGGTTCAAAAAATCAAGTGTACCAGATGCAATGCAGGGTATGGTAGACTATTTCACAAAAAAAGGGCCTTAGGGTTTTAGTTGTATAAGCTTAACAGGAAACAGTATTGCTATGGGGTTGCCTAAAAAGCTATTGCATTCTTAGGGTACATTAACAAGGTTGCTTTCTAGTCCTGACCTTATCACAGACTGAGAGACTCGAGTCTTTTAAACATTGCAGAGTGAGGGCTGCTATAGTCCATCTGTATTCTGTATTTAAGTACAGATGGGCAAGAAGGTCCATTTGTGGATGTCATAATCTAAACCATCTATTGACAAGATGGAGCATAACCAGAGGCTGCTGACTGGGCTGTGGGTACTAGAGAAGAACCCACTTTTGTGGGGGCCTTCCAAGTGTCAGGCACTGGGCTAGGGCATTATTTACATGGTCTCAATATATCTTCAATACAACCCTGAAATATAGTTGGTATTAATCTCATCTACATATTTTTAGAGGAAGAAGCTTGCTCAAGCTTACTCCTCTTGAAGGTGACGTGGCTGGCTCCTAACACCATGTTCTTCCCACTACCATCAAAGTGAAAGATCTTAAAAACCATATCATAAGAGGACAGCTGAAGAAACCAGGCACACACAGCTATCCAAATATACCTGAAATATTGTCAAGTGGAACGGGGAGCTAAATTTATTCCTCTTTGGTCCCAGAGAAAATTAGAACCAGAAGATACATGTTACAGGGAAGCACATAGAAAGTTAATGTCAGGAAGAAATTTCTATCAGAGGATGGTTCAGTGAATGATCCAGCTGCCTTAACTTATCATCAGTACCTTCTCACTGGTGGAGCATTTAAGAAGAAGCAGACTGGCCATTGTGAGGGGTGTTATTCATTCACTCAATCAATATTTAACAAGTAGCTGTGATGTGTTATCACTGTTTTAGACCTTGAAGATGCAGCAATGAACAAAACAGACTAAAATATATATACAGATTCGCCTTAATGGGGTTTAATTGCAACAGAATATAGTGGTAATTGCACCATTGTTTGGTATATTCAACTAGTGGACTCCCAAGATACCAGTCATAGATGGCTGTCTGTGTCTGCCAGTGTCCCCCCAGCTTGTACCACTGCTGGGTATGCTGACTCAATCTCTAATTCCCAAATCCTGTGAATCTTTGCTAAGGGCATTCTTTCGTCACTGGAGCCTATTCTACCTGTATGCTAGAAGTGATGGAGGAATTGACATTGTCCAGCAGCTTTCACCAAATGACTGATGGGATAAATACTCTGATCTTCTTGTCTCTCAGTTGGAAATAACTCTGAGACCCAGGATCTATGCTGTTTCCCTGACAGGAGGGTGTCACTCAGCAGGATGACACTCCAGTTGTCCACAGTGGAGCCTTGCTTGATTGGTTCCTTCCTGTCCCTATCTCACTTCCCACTACCCAAGGAGTGGTCTTTGGAGCTACTTCCCAAATAAACCATGTGCAGTTGAATTCTTGTCTCAAAGCCTGCTTCTGGGGGATCCCAAAGTAAGGTAATCCTTATGATTCATGAGCACTGGCTGAAGGTCAAGAGATTTGAGTTTTCACCATGGCTCTTGGCTCTGTGCTCTCTGCAAGTCACTAACCTTCTCTAGCTCCTCATATTATCACTTGTAAAATAAGAGTGTCAGACTAGATGAAATATACGTGTGCCATCTATTTTCATATCCATAGGTGTGCCTAGTACTTAATTTTGTAGCCTCATTTACATGGTTTTGAAAGGGACTTCACATCCATGTCCCAGTGATCCTCAAAATATCTCTATGAATTAGACTGGATAGAGCCCATTTTGCCTATTTAAGAGATTAGACAATTGCACAACCATAATGATGTGGTTTCCTTGTTTCTCTTCTAAATGTTTTAACTAATGTCCCAGAGTTTGAGTGCTTCTCATTCTGTTTTCCCAATTTCCATCTCCAATCCTAATGTATTGAACAAGTTTTCTGTTTCTTGATTATTGAATTAGGAGCTTATGGCCAGCAAACAGCTAGAATCATGGGTAAAATGAGAAAGGATCCAGAGCCTTTAGAATATAAAACTCCATCTTGAACAGCCCATACAGTTTAAGCGCTGTGTGGGACAAGACTGTGGGGGTAGACACAGACCTGGGCCTATATGTAAGTGGATTTGTGAATCACATACCCATACTCTGTTAAGAGGCAGCATGGGATACATTTTTATATTTTTCTACAGTTTATAAAAGCAGTTTTACGTCTTTGATCTCACTTGATTCTCACTAGCCCTGTGAGATACAATTTTTATTATTCTCATTTTGATGGGAAAACAGAGGCTGAGAGAGATTGAGTAGATGTGATAAATGTGAAGTATCCCTTAAAATGTGAAGGCAGATACAAATTGCCCCTCCAATTTCACTATTCCCATCTGTAAAATGGAAGCAAAGATATCAAATGCAAAGAGTTGTGTGGATTAAATCAGAAAATGCATGTAAAGCACTCACTAAATGTTACATAGAATCTTATGAGTATTACTTACCAATACTAGAGCCAGGTTAACATGGCCTCTACCTCCCCCCCTTTTTGTTACTCCTGTTGCTTCCAGCAGAATTCACAAATCACCATTAGGTTTGTTTGTTCTTTTTTTTTTTTCTGCACATGAAATAACATCTTCACATTATAACTGGAAGTTTTGGCAAACTTATATGCCCAGAAAGCATATCTCTTTTTAGCAACCAAAAAGCTTTTGCTTTCTGTACTTAAAAGTCACATCTTCTGAGAGCAGTTTTGGTATATAGTTCAACTATGCCCAAACGGTATCTTTTTTAGACTGTGAGAACAGCTACTGTCAAATACACAATAAAATGGAAGGCTTTAGATCTATCTGGCACCAAGGGTTTAACTAATGTTGTGGCAAGGGAGAATGAGTATATTTCTTAAACCACATCCAATTATGTAAAATAAGACTAGTTTGGATGGAGCCACAATTTCATCACCTTTGTGTCTTCTGTCCCTCCCCCACGCAACCATGCTACATTACATTATATAGACAGAAAAACGAAATCCAGTGTTTCATGCTAGATTTAGAAGGCTGTCTTGTGCCCCTGTTGTAGGGTTCTGAGTGGGCGTTTGAACTCTGAAACCCTGCAGACTGAGACCCTCAAACAGGCTCTTTCTGTGTCTCAGTGGGAAACTCTTTGCTTCTCTTCTTCAGTTTCTTCAGCTGTAAGACAGGAATCCAAATAATTCCCTCTAGCTCAGGGATTCTCTGAGCTAGTCTGTAAAATGACACAAAGATGAAAAACCCTGTAGTGACAATGCATGCCTAACACTGTTATGAGTCTAGAGCTCAGAGTTCAATGAGATTAAAAAAAAAAAAAAAGATCCAGCATCTAAGAGGAAAAACCCAAAGTGCTCTTTGCTCAAAACGGGGTATTTCGTGCATAATTTTGGGAGATCAGTTTCCACACAACTTCCTGGGGGTGACCTTGCAAATGTTTTTCTACTCTTTTCCCTGAAGGAGGCCTTCTCCACCCTAGTTTTATAGGATTCCCACCCACTTTTTTTTAAAACTGTAGTAAAGAAAAAAATTGAGCACAGCTTCCTTGCTGATTGTGGAGAACAAATCTGTGTCTCTTTGGAAGCTTATTGATCAAAAGATCTGTGTCATCTGTGGGTAGTACATTTCTCTGAGGGGAAAAGGGAGAGTAATCAAGAATGCTTCTTTTCTGAGGGGAGAACAGATGTGCCGTGTGTGTATTGGGACTGTGTTTAGAAAACAAAGTCAGGAGGGTGGAAAAATTATAATGGTGCTCTCCCTGAAAATGTGTGGGGATAAATCGTGGCTCATAAAGAGACCTCACATTCCAGAGCTTTTGGTGTCTATGGCAAGAAGCAGATAAAATGTGTCAATAAAATCTGGCATTTATTAGAGAGATAAGGAAGTCTGGAGTAAATGCTCT
Source organism: Cryptoprocta ferox (assembly GCA_028646485.1). Lineage (NCBI taxonomy): Eukaryota > Metazoa > Chordata > Mammalia > Carnivora > Eupleridae > Cryptoprocta > Cryptoprocta ferox. The sequence continues at coordinate 51,597,898 of CM053570.1, read as the reverse complement.
GAGTAAGACAGGAAAACAGGAACATTTCTGTACCTTGTTACCAACTTTTGTCTTGGGTCTGGTAGTACTGGGTTTATTATTTAGAGTTTTAAACATATTCCCTTAAAATGATTGCTAGTTTTTGGAGTACTCTCTTCTTGGCTTGCTCGTGTTTACAAACCACACCAGGCAATAGATCTTTAACTCTTTTATTACAAAATAATAATTGAAAGTGGATCGTGTGTAGTGCATTTTCTCTAGGGAGTGATATCACAAAAAAATTAACCACAAGCATTTCACTGTTTGAAAAAGCAAAACAAAACAAACCATAGCTGTACAGAGAGTTAGCTGATTTTCCTCCCATGGGTGGCTCTTCCATAGCTATATGTAACTGTCTAAGGAAATTATCCTCACAGTGACCCATGTTTCATCGTGGCAAAATACAGGATAGCCAGAATACTTAAAAGTTGGTTATTCTTTGTATTTTGCAGTTATGGTGAGAGACAAATGAGAAGATGTATCTATTTCTAGACCTTGGGTTTCAAAAAATTTTTTGGATTGGCGGGTACTATATAGTTCATTACGGGCTTCCTGATCCACCATTTAGGTTGAGAGAGGAAAAATATTTCGTATTGACAGAAGATCAAGAGCAAATGTACATCCAGGTCTCAAGCACACATTTTAACTTACTTTTGTGTGCTATAAGGAACTATTTCAGGGCCAAAAAGTGATTTTTATTCACTAATTGTAGGCAGTTTGGTAATTTTTGTATATAAAAAATAACATTTTTATGCATTATCTGTTGGTTTTCCTCTCCCTCATCCTGAATATGTTTTGTGTGTTTACTTCATGGGCTCATTTAAGGTTTAAAGTGGGCTGCACTGGTTTTTATACCCACCAGCTTCCTTAGAAAATGTAATGTGGTTATGAACCACTTAAAGTTGTGGCTATGGGAGCACAGGTCTACGGAAACAGGGCAGTTGTCTGGTAAATTTGATCAAGGTAGAATGTCAAGTTGGATCATTCAAGAGTCAGGACCCCCAAAGCATATCCACTTTGGTGCCCAAGAAAATCAGATTGAATATCTACATTGCTCAAATATGCTGGAAGATTGCCAGTTCTCTGCTTCAATTGGTGTGCGTGGAAACTGCTTACACATGCAGCCGAGAGGGAGTCAGTTCTGTTGAATGGCTGTCTGAACGTCAACACAGCTCATCGTCATTTCTAGATGACAAATCATAAACATGGTTGGCCCTCTGGAAACGATGGTTAACTGTGTGAGTCAGAATTGTGGAAAACATGTTGCACATATAAATTAATGTCCACAGGTGCCAGGCTTATATTATAAGTAAGGCAGGCTCAGTGTCAGGGTGTGAGGGATGGTAGGGACTGTGAGGACCTGAGGGGACCCACCCATCTGAAGGGGCACCTGTTCCTCACCTCCAGCTCTCTGCTGCTCTTCTTCAGTAGAGGTTCAGTGTTGCAAGGTCTGCTCATTTTTTCCAAAACAAGCAAGAACTTCAGATTTTTATGTGGAATCGTTCAAACTTTAAATGTTGACTTCAGTTTCTTTAAACACTTTGCACTCAGAATCTAAATACTTCAGAAGGTTAAATATGGCGGTCAGGCTGCTGTTTCAAGACTTCTGAATTAAGTGACTCTCTGAGAGGAGAAGAATCTCCCTATTCTACATTTAGAGGTAGGTTTTTTCCAATAACCTTGGTGAGTGTCTTTTTTTTTTCTTTTTAAACAAAAGAACACTGGACTAGGAATTAGGAGATTGGGTAAGCCAACTCTATCTTTCCTGACTGCATGATCAAGGGAAAACTAACTTTTCTCATCCTCAGCTTTTAATATATCAATTCATAATACATGTTCCACCCATCCATCTCACAGATAAAATTCACCCAGTTATTAATTATTAAAAAGTTACTTGAGCATATCCTATTTTACTTAATTCTCAAGAAGGCCTTATGAGGTAGATATTCTTAACATGGATATAAAGATGAAGAAACAGATTCTGCAAATTTTAAGGAAACTGCTCAAGACCATAGAGCTAATTAGTGATGATGGAGTGGAGATTCAGTTTCTTTTGATTTTAAGCTCTTCTTTCCATTGTGAAGGCAATTCTTAAAATAGATAAAGAGGTATAATTCATTTAAATCCTCATCGTCATCAACAACATCATTTTGGCCTGTTCTTGTCTAGCCCCTAGATACAGAATTTACAAGTAGAATCTTACCTAGGAAATCACTACATCTCTCTAGATCTCAGTTTTTTGACTCTTAAGTGGGAGAAGTAAGTCTGAAGCAGAAGTTCAAATTGGTATTTAAATGGCTATATTTTACTCAGTGATATCTTTGGTTGGATCTAAATAATGTTCTTCTGTTAAAAAAAAACATTATTGAGGCAGTATGGCTGACACAAACAACAGGGCACATGTTATAAGTGCACAATTTGATAAATTTTGACACATGAATATACCCATGAGAACCATTACCACAATCAACATAATGAGCATATCCATCACTCCCAGTTTCCTGATGTCCCTTTGTAATCCCTGATTTTCTGCTCTTTGTTCCAGGTAACAACTCATCTACTTTCTTTTACTATACATTTGTTTATATTCCCCAGAATTTTATGTAAATGGAACCATACAGGTTGTACTTTTCTTTTCTTGTTTGGTCTGGTTTCTCTCCCTCAGCTTAACTATTTTGTTATCTGTCCATATTGTAGTGGGTTCATTTCTTGTGATAGCTGAGTAGTTGGTATACTCAACTGATAGTTGGTAGTTGGTATATGGAAGTACCATAGTTTATTTATTTATTCACCTGTCGATGGACAGTTTGGGCTGTTCCAGATTGGGGCTATTATAAATATACCTGCCGTGATCATCTATTAAAAGTCTTTGTATGAACATATGATTTCTCTGGGTTAAAAGCCTAGGAGTGGTATGGCTGGATTATAAGTAGGTGTATACTTAACTATTAAAGAAATTGCTAAATTGCTTTCCAAAGCTGTACCATTTTACATTCCTACCAGCAGTGTCTGAGAGTTCCAGTTTCTCCTCCTCGTTGTCAACTTTTGGATAAAAAATCTTTTTAATTTCCATTCTAATCAATAGGTATTTGTTCTTAATGTGGTTTTAATCTAAAGTCCCTTAATGACTAATGATGTTAAATATCTTTTCATGTGCTTAATTTCCATTTGCATATCTTCTTTGCTAACGTGTCTGATCTTTTGCTTGCTTTTGTCACATTATTGTCTTATTTATTTATTTACTTCCTTTTAATTCTAGTGTAGCTAACATAGTGTTATATTAGTTTCTGGTGTACAATATACAGATCCAACAATTCTATACATTACTCAGTGCTCATCATGGAAAGTGTATTCTTAATTCCCTTCACCTATTTCCCATCTCCCCCCGCCCCCCCCCCCCGTTTCCCTCTCGTAACCACTAATTTTATCTCTCTAGTTAAGAGTCTGTTTTTGGTTTGTCTCTTTTTTCTTTGTGCATTTGTTCTGTTTCTTAAATTCCACATATGTGTGAAATCATATGGTACTTGTCATTCTCTGACTTATACCACTTAGCATTATACTCTCTAACTCCATCTATGTTATTGCAAAGGGCGAGATTTCTTTTTTATGGCCGAGTAATATTCCATTGTATGTGTATACCACATTTTTCCCCCAAGTTAGTTAGCATACAGTGTAGTCTTGGCTGCGGGTGTAGAACCTAGTGATTCATCTCTTATGTATGACACCCAGTGCTCATTCTGAAAAGTCCCCTCCTAATGTCCATCACCATTTAACCCACCCCCATCAACCCTCCGTTTGTTCTCTATATTTGAGTCTCTTATGTTTTGCTTCCCTCTCTGTTTTTATCTTATTTTTCCTTCTCTTCCCCTATGTTCATCTGTTAAGTATTCAAATTTCACATATGAGTGATATCATATGATATTGGTCTTTCTGACTGACTTATTTCACACAGCATGATACACTCCAGTTTTATCTATTTTATTGCAAATGTCAAGATTTCATTCTTTTTTTATTGCCTAGCAGTATTCCATTGTGTGTGTGTGTGTGTGTGTGTGTGTGTACACCACATCTTATTAATCCATTAATCAGTTGATGGACATTTGGGGTCTTTCCATAATTTGGCTATTGTTGAAAGTGCTGCTATAAATATTAGGGGGCATGTGCCCCTTTGAATCAACATTTTTGTATTCTTTGGATAAATTCCTAGTAGTGCAATTGCTGGGTCATAGGTTAGTCCTTTTTTGAAAATTTTTTTAACATTTATTTATTTTTGAGAGAGAGACACAGAGTGTGAGTGGGAGAGGGTCAGAGAGAGAGGGAGACACAGAATCCGAAGCAGGCTCCAGGCTCTGAGCTGTCAGCACAGAGCTTGATGCAGGGCTCGAACACACGAATTGTGAGATCATGACCTGAGCTGAAGTTGGCCGCTTAACTGACTGAGCCATCCAGGAGCCCCAGGTTAGTTCTATTTTTAATTTTTTGAGGAACTATACTACTTCTTTATCCATTCGTCTGTCAATGGGTATGTTTATGGACACAACTTATGCTTTCATAATTTAGCTATTGTAAATAATGCTGCAATAAACACAAGGGTGCATATATTTTTTTGAATTAGCGCTTTTGTATTATATGAGTAAATATTCGGTAGTGGAATTACTAGATCATTTGGTAATTCTATTTTTAATTTTTTGAGGAACCTCTATACTGTGGCTTCTCCACAGTGGCTGCACTAGTCTGCATTCCCACCATCAGTGCAAGAGGGTTCCTTTTTTTCCCACATCTTCACCAATACTTACTGTATCTTATGTTTTTTGTTTTAGCCACTTTGGCAGGTGTCAGATTTGCATTTCCCTGATGATGAGTGATTTCAAGTATCTTTTCATGTGTCCTTTGGCCATTTGTATGTCTTCTTTGGAGAAATGTATCTTCATATCTTCCATCCATTTTTAAATTGTATAATTTGTATTTTTGGTGTTGAGTTGTATAAGTTCTTTATATATTTTGTATACTAAACCGTTATCAGATTTGTCATTTGCAAATATCTTCTCCTATTCAGTAGGTTGTCCTTGAGGTTTGTTGGTTGCTGTGCAGAAGCTTTTTATTTTGATGTAGCCCTAATAGTTATTTTTTGCTTTTATTTTCTTTGCCTCAGGAAACATATCTAGAAAAATGCTGCTATGACCGATGTCAGAGAAATTAATGCCTGTGATCTCTTCTAGGATTTTTATGGTTTCAGGTCTCAGAGTTATGTCCTTAATCCATTTTGAGCTCATTTTTGTGTATGCTATAAGAAAGTGGTCCAGTTTCATTCTTTTGCATGTAGCTGTCCAGCTTTTCCAACACCATTTGTTGGAGAGACTGTCTTTTCCCCATTGCAGATTCTTGCCTCTTTTGTCATAGATTAATTGACCGTAGAATCATGGGTTTATTTCTGGGCTCTTTATTCTGTTCCATTGACCTATGTGTCTATTTTTGTGCAGGTACTGTTTTGATTACTACAGCTTTGTGTAGTTATCTTGAAATCTGGTATTGTAATATTTACAGTTTTGTTCTTCTCTTTCAAGACTGCTTTGGCTATTTGAAGTATTTTGTGGTTTCATACAAATTTAGGATTATTTGTTGTAGTTCTGTGAAAAATGCTGTTGGTATTTTGATAGGGATTATATTAAATCTGTAGATTGCTTTGGGTAGTATGGATATTTTAACAATATTTGTTCTTCCAATCCATGAGCATGGAATGTCTTTCCATTTGTGTTGTCTTCAATTTCTTTCATCAATGTTTTATAGCTTTCAGAGGACAGGTGTTTCACTTCCTTGGTTAAGTTTATTCCTAGATATTTTATTATTTTTGGTGCAATTGTAAGTGGGATTGTTTTCTTTTTTTTAAGCTGGTCATGTTTAAAATTTTTTTATTTTTAAATTTTATTTTTAAATTTAATTAATTCATTCAGTAAACTCTCTGCCCAATGTGGGGCTTGAACTCATGAACCCGAGATCAAGTATCACATTCTCTGCTGACTGAGCCAGACAGGTGCCCCAGGATTGTTTTCTTGGCTTCTTTTTTTGGTGCTTCATCATTAGTATATAGAAATCCAGTGGATTCCTGTACATTGATTTTGTATCCTGCAACTATACCGAATTCATTTGTCAGTTCCAGAGTTTCTTTGGTTGAGTTTTCTATATATAGTATCATGTCACCTGCAAATAGTAACAGTTTTACTTCTTCCATACTATCTTGGATGCCTTTTATTTCTTTTTGTCTGATTGCCGTGGCTATGACTTCCAGTATTATGTTGAATAAAAGTGGTGAGAGTGGACATCATTGTCTTGTTCCTGATTTTAGGGGAAAAGCTCTCAGTTATTCACCATTGAATATGATGTTAATTGTGGATTTGTCATATATGGCCTTTATTATTTTAGGTACATTCCGTCTAAACCTATTTTGTTGAGGGTTTTTATCATGAATGGATATTGTACTTTGTCAAATGCTTTTTCTGCATCTACTGAAATGATCATATGGCTTTTATCCTTTCTCTTGTTGCTATATCATGTTCATTGATTTGTGAATATTGAATCGCCTTTGCATTCCAGGGATAAATGCCACTTGATTATGGTGAATGATTTTTTTTTAATGTATTGCTGGATTTGATTTGCTAAAATTTTGTTGAGGATTTTTGCATCTATCTTCATCAGAGATACTGGCCTGTAGCTCTCCTTCTAGTGTCTGTATCTGGTTTTGGTATCTGGGCAATGCTGGCCTCATAGAGTGAATTTGGAAGTTTTTCTTCCTTTTATACTTTTTGAATAGTTGGAGAAGAATAGATATTAACTCTTCTTTAAATGTTTGGTGGAATTCACCTGTGAACCCATTTGGTCCTTGACTTTTGTTTGTTGGGAGTTTTTTTTGATTACTGATTCAATTTCATTGCTGGTTATCAGTCTGTTCAAATTTTCTATTCCTGATTCAGTTTTGGGAGGTTATATATTTTTTAGGCATTTATCCATTTTTTCTAGATTATTCAATTTGTTGGCATGTAGGTTTTCCTAATATTCTCTTACAATCTTTTGTATTTCTGTGGTGTCAGTTGTGATTTCTCCTCTTTCATTTCTTAAAATGTTTGAGTCCTTTCTCTCTCTCTCTCTCTCTCTCTCTCTCTCTCTCTCTCATAAGTCTGACTAAAGTTTTATCAGTTTTGTTGATCTTTTTAAGGAACCAGTCCCTGGTTTCATTGATCTGTTTTATTGTTTTTTGTTTTGCTTTGTTTTAGTTTCTCTTTTTTAAATGTTTATTTTTGAGACAGAGAGAGACAGAGCATGAGCAGGGAGGGGCAGAGAGAGAGGGAGACACAGAATCAGAAGCAGGCTCAAACCCATGAACCATGAGATCATGACCTGAGCCAAAGTCGGACGCTTAATCGACTGAGCCACCCAGGTGCCCCTTTGTTTTAGTTCCTATTTTGTTTATTTCTGCTCTAATCTTTATTGTTTTCTATCTTCTGCTTGTTTTGGGTTTTTTTTTGTTGTTGTTGTTCTTCTGTTTCTGGCTCTTTTAGGTGTAAGGTTTGGTTGTTAGCTTAAAATTTTTCTTCTTCTTAAGGTAGGCCTGTATTACTATAAACTTCCCTCTTAGAACAGCTTTTGCTGCATCTCAAAGATATTGGACCATTGTGTCTTCATTTTCATTTGTCTCCATATATTTTTTAATTTCCTCTTTGATTTTCTAGTTAATCCATTCATTGTTTAATAGCATGTTATTTATTCTTCATGTATTTGTGTTCTTTCCAGATTTTTCTTGCTGTTGATTTGTAGTTTCATAGCATTATGGTCAGAAAAAAGATGCAGGGTATGACTTCAATCTTTCTGAATTTGTTGAGACTTGTTTTGTGGCCTAACATGTGGTCTATTCTTGAGAATGTTCTATGTGTACTGAGAATGTATATTCTGCTGTTTTAGGATGGAATGTTCTGAATATATTTGTTAGATACATATGTTTCAAAGTGTCATTCAAAGCCACTGTTTCCTTGTTGATTTTCTGTTTGGATGATCTATTCATTGATATAAGTGGGATGTTAAAGTCCCTTACTATTATTGTATCATCATCATTTACTTCCTCTATGTTTGTTACTAGCTGTTTTATATATTTGGGGGCTCCCATGTTGGGTGCATAAATATTTACAATGGCCATATCTTCTTGTTGGATTTTCCCCTTTGCGATTATAAGTGTCTTTCTTTATCTCTTGTTACAGTCTTTATTTTAAATTCTACTTTGTCCAATACAAATACTGCTACCTTAGCAATCTTTTCACTTCCATTTGCATTATAAATTCTTTCCATCCCTTCACTTTCAATCTGCATGTGTCTTTAAGTTCTGAAATAAGTCTCTTATAGGCATCATACATATGAGTCTTGCTTCTTTATCGATTCCATCACCCTTCTGACTGGGGCATTTAGCCCATTTACTTCAAAGTAATTATTGATAGGCATGTACTTATTGCCACTTTGTTACTTGTTTTATGGTTGTTTTTGTAGTTCTCTTCTGTTCCCTTCTTCCATTGCTCTCTTCTCTCATGATTTGCTGGCTTTCTTAATAATATACTTGGATTCTTTGCTTTTTATTTTTTGCATATCACTAGTTTTTGATTTGTGGTTATCATTAGGTTTGTATATAACATCTTACGTATATAGCTGTCTATATTATATTGATGGTCACATAAGTTAGAACCCATTTTTTACTCCTTTCTTGCCCATGTTTTCAGTATACGGTGTCTTACTGTACATCCTTGTATTTTGTAAATTCCTTGACTTACTTCTATAGATATACTTAATCTTACTGCTTTTGCACTTCCTACTTTTCTTACTCCTGCTTATGGTCTTTTGTTCCACTCTGAGTTCTCTTTAACATCTCTCATAGGGCTGGTTTAGTGGTCATGAATTTATTTAACTTTTATTTGTCTGGGAAACTCTTTGTCTCTCCTATTCTGAATCATAGCCTTGCTGGATAGAGCATTCTTGGTTGCATGCTTTTTCCTTTCAGAACTTTGAATACGTTATGCCACTCCCTTCTGGCCTGCTGTTTCTGTTGAAAAATCAGCTAGTAGCCTTCTGGGGTTTCTCTTGTATGTAACTGTTTTCTTTTCTCTTGCTGCTTTTAAAAGTTTCCCTGTATCACTACTTTTTGCCATTTTAATTACTATGTGTTTTGGTGTGGACCTCCTTGTTTGATTTTGTTGGAATCTTTGTGCCTCCTGAATCTGGATTTCTGTTTCCCTCCCCAGATTTGGGAACTCTTTACCTATTATTCCTTCAAATAAAACTTCTGGCACCTTCTCTCTCTCTTCTCCGTCTGGGATCCCTATAATGAGAATGTTATTATGCTTGATGGTATCACTGAGTTCCCTTAGTCTATTTTCATTTATTATTATTATTTTTGCTCTCTCTCCTGTTCAGCTTGATTGCGTTCTATTACTCTGTCCTCTAGATTGCTGGTATGTTCTTCTGCTTCCTCTAGTCTACTATTTATTCCATCTAGTGTATTTTTTAAAAACGTTTATTTATTTTGAGAGAGAGAGAGCACGCGCATGCACACAAGTGACAGGTGGGGCAGAGAGAGAGGAGAGAGAGAATTCCAAGTAGACTTCATGCCGTCAGCACAGAACCCCCATGTGAGACTTGATACCACAAACCGTGAGATGATGACCTGAGCTGAAATCAAGAGTCAGATGCTCAGTCAACTGAGCTACCCAGGTGCCCCCTATCTAGTGTGTTATTAATTGCAATTACTGAGTTCTTCATCTTTGATTGGTTATTTTTTTATGTTTTCTTTCTCTTTATTGAGAGTCTCACTGAGGTCCTCTGCTCTTTTCTCAAGTCCACTGAATATCTTTATGACCATTACTTGAAATTCTCTATCAGGCATATTACTTATCTCCATTTCATTTAGCTCTCTTGCTTTGGTTTTGTCCTGTTCTTTCATTTGGGACATATTCCTCTGTCTCCTCATTGTGTGTAACTTTCTGTGTCTGTTTCCATGTGTTAGGAAAGTCAGCTATGTCTCCTGGTCTTGCAAATAGTGGCTTTATGAAGAAGAGGTCCTTTAGTGCTCTGCAGTGCAGTGTCCTCTGTTCACTAGAGCCTGGTACTCCAGGGTTGTCACCTATGTGTGTTACATGAGCCCTACTGTGTGGCTGAGCCACATTTGCCTGTATTCCAGGTATCTGCAATGGCTCTCTCTGCCTGCTGTGGGCAGAATTTGGTCCCTGTGTTGTGAGTGGGACAGTCAGGGGCCACCTTGGGCTTGAGTTGAGCCCGACTAGGCATTTGGTAAAGATGCAGTAATACTGAATTGCAGGGCGCTTTCCCTGTGTTGTCTCCTGAGACTCTTTCATTGGTGGATAGGGCCTGAAGTCAGACCTAATATCTACCTCCAGCCCATTGCTAAGGCCCCAGTTGGACTGGTTTATGTGGTTTTCTTCCTTTCTCCTCAGTTCAGGAGTCACTTCGGAGTGGTGCTGGCCCATTGGGCTGCTTGCACACTGCAGGCTGTGCCACCACTTTGGATGGGCTTTGGTCAAGGATGTATTCAAGGGGGCAGGTTGGCAGGAGAATGTGGGGGTGGGGAGTGCAGTGTTCACAATGTTTGGGCAGGTGTGTGATGAAAGGGGATCAGAACCAGGCCAGGCAGGAGGGGGCATGTCTGCAGAAGAACTCAGGGCCTGGGTGCAAATTAAGTTAGTGTTGGCACTGCACTGGTTCCTGCCGGTGTCCATGTGTCTAGGCTGAGGGACAAGGGAGGGAAATGGCACCTGCCAGTTCTTTTGTTTTTGGAGAAGTCTCTCGAAGTTCTCTGCCCCTCTAGCACATGACCTGAGATTAGTAAATAAATCTCCCTCCTATATACCCCAGGCATTTTTCAAACTATTGCTTCTATGCTGTAACTTCATGGGGCTGTTTGTTGTGCTGTCTCTTTAAGGGGGCAGGGACTCAGTTTCTTCTCACTCTCCCAGAGCTGAGCCTACTGATTTTTAAAGTTCCATGTGTTAAGCCCTGCTGAGTATAAGAACTCATGAAATTATGCTCCTCTGGCTTTCTTTCTGTTTTTTAAATTTTTTTTATGTTTATTTATTATTGAGACAGAGAGAACAGAGCATGAGTGGGGGAGGGGAGAGAGAGAAGGAAACCCAGAATCTGAAGCAGGCTCCAGGCTCTGAGCTGTCAGCACAGAGCCCAACGCAGGGCTTGAACCCACAAATCGTGAGATCATGACCTGAGACGAAGTTGAACACTTAACTGACTGAGCCACCCAGGCGCCCCTCTCCTCTGGCTTTCAAAGCTGTATGTTATAGGGATTCATCTTCTCTGTATGGGCTAGATTCGACAGTCTGTTTCTTCCCTCTCTCTACTCCTGCTGTGTTCCTCCCTCCCAGGGACAGTTCCATAGGTCCTTTTAGCTTCTGACTGCCTTTCTGCCTTTCCTAGCCTTTTCAATGTGGCCTCTTCTCTACATGTAGCTGTGGAGCATCCATTCTGCCAGTCTTCAGGTTGCTTTTTGGGTTATTTACGCTGATGTGGGTATTATTTGTGTCTGTGGGATGAGGTGAGCTTTGGGTCCTCCTACTCCACTATCTTCCCCAGAAGTCCCTCTTTTTCTTTATTATTAAGTTTTGAATATCCTTTATAAATTCTGGATACAAGTCCTTTGTCAGATATATGACTTACAAATATTCTCTCTCAGACTATGGCCTATATTTTCATCTTTCAACAGTGTCATTTGAAAAGGAGGAGTTCTTAATTTAGATAAAGTCAAATTTATAAATTTATTTTTTTATGGATTCTGCTTTTGGTCAATAATTTAAAAATATTTGCCTATTCCAAGGTCACAAAGTTTTCTCCTATATTTTTACATATTTTTTCTATAGAATTTAAAAATTATTTGGCAATATTTAAAAGTTAGATGATTTTACATAGGAAACTTGAGGGACACCTGGGTGGCTCAGTCAGGTAAGCATTGACTTTGGCTCAGGCCATGATCTCATGGTCCATGATTTCGAGCCCCATGTCAGGCTCTGTGCTGACAGCCTGGAGCCTGCTTCGGATTCTGTGTCTCCCTCTCTCCCTGCCCCTCCCTCGCCCATGCTCTGTCTCTCTCTTTCTCAAAAATAAATAAACAATAAAAAAATTAAAAAAAAGTAACTTGAAATTCTGGTTTGTCTAAGAAACAGAAAATCTGGGTATACTGGCCTGCATTCCCACACGATGGTGTTCCATAGGACCTAAATGATGCTCTGGTCTACCTAGGTCCCACTGCCCTGGCCTCACTTATTTCCATTCCCAGCCTTGCTACTCTGGGTACATAGATCTATTACCACAGAGCTAGATGGCCTCTATGACCCTTTGCAATTTTAAACCTTGGCAATTCTATAAATATTCCATTTATTACTACGTATAAGCCTCCTTCAGGAGGTTAAGCGAATGAGCTACTCTGCAGTGGATCTGGAATCAACCTTGAGGTTCTGGAAGGATCATTGTAGTTAGTATCTTTACTTCTGCCACAGGAGTGTGGCTTAACAATCTGGGGAGATTTTTGAAATAGTTTAACTCTGAAAATGATGATTTGACTTAGCTCTTAGTAGGCATCTACCTACTCCCAAGTCTTTCTCATTTGTTTTCTGCTATAAATTAAAAAATTTCAAGTATACGTGTATACCATAAAATGTACATTATCTTAATATGTGCAGTTTGTTATGTTTTCAAAACTGTAACTACCACCTTAATTATGATATATAACATTCCCATCACCAGAAAAATTTTCCTCCTGTCCCTCTCCAGTTTATCCATGAGAGAGATAGAGGGTATCCTAACTTCCCATCTAGAGTCAACCACTTATAAAATACCTAACTGTAGGTGAATTTTGTGTGTTCTTGAAATTCATTAAAAAAAATGACCGAGAGGCTAAGTACTCTTTTGTGACTGACTTTTTCCTCTGAACATATTATTTTTGAGATTCATCCATGTTGTTGCATCCATTGGCTGCCTCTTCCTTTTTATTAATTATTAGTATACCATAAGATGAGTTTGCCACATTTTATTTATTTTTCTGTTGATGGACATTTGGTTGTTTCCGAGGTTTCACTATTAGGAATAAACCTGCAATGAATATTGGTGTATAAATATTTGTACATGTATTTTTATTTTCTTTTGGGTAAATATCTCTGAATGAAATGGTTCCATCTTAAGTAGGTATATATTTAGCTTAATAAAAAGCTCTTAAAAAGTTTACCATAGTGGTTGTAACATTTTTCACTCTTATTAGCAATATATGAGAAACCCAATGCTCTTAACATTTTGGTGTTTTAGTCTCTCTAATTTTGGCCATTGCTAGTGGGTATGTGAATAGCTTATTGTGATTTTAATTTGCATTTTCCTGATGACTAATGATATTGAGCATTTTTCTGTGAGTTTATTGATCATTCACTGAAAGATGTCTTTGATGAGCAAATATTTTTAACTTTGTCAAATTCTAATTTATCAATTTTCTCTTTTAGAATTTCTGTTTTCTCTGTCCAAAAAACTCTTTGCTTAGCCCCTATTTATGAAGATATTAATATATATTTTATCCTAAGAGCTTTATAGATTTAGCTTTTATATTTAAGTCCTAATTCATCTCATCTCAAATTAATATTTTTATAGCATAAGGTACAGATAAAGTTCACTTTTTTCCCCAGCACAATTTGTTAGACTTTCTTTTTTTCATTGAATTGCATTGTTGCCTTTGTAAAAAGAATTCAATTGTCAGTATATGTGTGAGCCTATTTCTGGACCCTCTATTTTTTTTTCTTTTATTGGACTCTTCTTTTTCATTTATATATTTGCTGCCTTTATGACATATTTAAAGTATTTTTTCCAACCTACAAGCATGATATAGCATTCCATCTATTTAAGTCTTCTTCAAGTTCTCTCAATAATATGCAGTTTTTCAATGCAAAGGTCTTTTTATTTCTTTTGTTAAATTTGTCTATAGATTCTTAATGTACTTTGGTGCTATTATAAATGGAATTTATTTTAAAATTTAATTTCCAATTGTTTGTTGCTAAATTATAGACATATAATGGCTTTTTATATATTGGTCCTGTATCCTGAGACCTTGCTAAATGCCAAGACTTACCAAATTCAGTACTAGGGTTTTAAAGATTATATTGTTCATTCTTTTGGGTGTTCTATGTTCACCTCATGTTGCCTCCAAATAAAGACAATTTAATTTTTTCCCAAATATTTATGCCTTTTTTGATCTGTGTTATGACACTGGCAAGCACATTAATGTGATATTGAATAGAAATGATGAGACTGTACATCCTTGCCTTGTCCCCCATATTAAGGAGAACATGTCTGATATTTCACCATTAATCATGATGTTAGCTATAGATTTTCCTTTTATCAGATTGAGAAGGTTCTCTTTTATTTCTAGTTTTATAAGATATTTTAAAATTATAAATGCGTGTTGGAGTTTTTGAAGTGCTTTTTCTTTAACTATTGAGCTCAGTAAATAATTTTATCTTTAACTCTGTTAATTACATTGATTAGATTTGTGAATTACATTATTTTAGAATGTCAAGGCAACCTTGCATTACTGGGATAAACCAAACCTGGTCACAATATATTATCCTTTTTATATTATTGCATTTAATTTGCTAATATTTTGTTAGAGTTTTATATCTAGTTCATGAGAAATATTGGTTTGAATATTTCTTTTCTTGGGATATCTTTTATCAGGTTTTGGTATTTAGGCCACATAGCTTATAAAATCAGTTATAAAGTATTGTCTGCTCTCTCTTCCTCTATTTTGTAACAGAGTTTGTGCAGTATTGGTATATTTCTTCTTTAAATGTTGAATAGAATTCACCTATAAAGCTATCTAGGCTAGGGATTTTCTTTATGGAGAAGTTTTAAATGAAGAATTCAATTTTCTTTCATAGGTACACAGCTATCTATATCTATCAGTTATGTTAAGTTGTGTTATTCAAAACATTCATTCATTTCATCAACCTTGTTTAATGTGTTAGCATGAAGTTCTTTATAATACCCCCTTATAATAGTCCCATCCTTTAATGTATCTAGGATCTAATCTTGATGTTGGTGATTTGTGGATTCTTTTCTCTTATTTATTTTTTTAAGATTTTATTTTCAAGTAATTTCTACACCCAACATGGCTTTAATTTCCAACCCCAAGATCAAGAGTTGCACACTTCATGGACTGAGCCAACCAGGCATCCCATCTTTTCTCTAATTTTTATTAATCAGTATCACTAGCAGTTTATCAATTGTATTAATACTTTCAGAGAAATGACTTTTTGGCTTTGTTGATTTTCTCTATTATTTGTCTTCTATATCATTGAATTTTTTAAATCCTTATGTTACTTCTGTTTACTTTGGGCTTTTTTTTCTTTCTTTTCTAGCTTCCTAATGTAGAAGCTTAGATCATGATTTTTAGATCTTTCTTGTTTTCTTTTCTTTCTTTTTTTTAAAGGAGAACACTCATTTTTTTAAAAAAAAATTATTTCTTGAGAGAGAGAGCATGCACAGGGAAGGGCAGAGGGAGAGAGAGAGAGGAAGAGAGATTCCCAAGCAGGCTCCACACTGTCAGCACAGAGCCTGACATGGGGCCTGATCCCATGAACCATGAGATCATGACCTGAGCCAAAATCAAGAGTTGGATGCCCACCCAACTGAGCCACCCCGGCACCCCTCTTTCTTGTTTTCTAATATAAATATTTAAAATCATGAATGTCCTCTTTATATATACAGCTTTAGCTGAGTCCCCAAATTTTAATGTGTTGTGCTTTCCTTATCATTTAGTTCAACGTATTTTCTAATTTTCCTTGTGAATTGTTCTTTGATCCCAATGTTATTAAAAATGTTAATTCTCAAAGTTGTATGGATTTTCTACATATATTTTATTATTAATTTCTAACTTATTTGACTTGTGGTCAGAGAATAGACTCTATGGCTTCAATATTTTGATTTATCAGACTTATTTTATTGCTCAGCATATGGTCTTTCTTGATGAATGTTCCGTAAGTGCTTAAAAAGAATGTGTATTCTTAATTGTTGGATCTAGTGTTCCATAACATCTACTAAATTAAGCTGGTAGATAGTGTTCAGATTTTTTATATTCTTATGATCATCTATTTTCTTTTTCTATCAATTACTAAGAGGGAAGTATTCAAGTGTCCCAACTATCATTGTTCATTTTTTATTCTCCCTCTACTTTTGTTAATTGTTGCTTCCCATATGCTTTAAAACTCTATCAATAGGAACATATACATTTAGAAATAAATACACATAAACATACAAAAATTTAGGATTTTTATGTGTTTTTGATGAATTGGCTCTTTTATCATTATGAAATACTCTTTATCTCTAGTGATATCTTTGTTTTGAAGATTATTTTGTCTGATAATAGTAAAGCCATACCAGTTTTTTAAAGTTACTGTTTGTGTGGTATATCTTTTCTATGTTTTTGTTTTCAAACTGTGCTTTTATATTTCATTTGTATGTATCTCTTGAATACAGGTAATAGGAGATTTGTGCTTCCCCTCCTCATAACCTTGGACTTTGCCCCTATAGAAGGAACATTTCCACTAGGCTCACAATAAGAGTCCTATTAAATTTTAATTTGCTATTTAGTTACTTTGAATTCCTCATGCCAAGAGACCAGTAGTTAAATAAAGGAGTTATCATTCTGGCAGGAGTAATTGGCCCTGATCATCAGGAAGAGGATGCTGTTTTTGAATGTGTATAATTTTTTATTGCTCAGGGCATGGCCACACAGAACCCTAGAGGTCTATACTGAGTCTCCTGCTGAAGGTTGCCATTAACTTCATAGAACATCTTTTCCTGCCATAGATATCCTCCAATAACACATGGTCTACTGGGTCATATGGGCCCAAGCAGCAGGGCCAGTTGCATCCCACTTGGTTCTGCAGAAGATCTCTTTATTTTATATAGTTGCTGCACTGTTGTAGGGACCTTCT
The DNA here is from genome assembly GCA_028646485.1 of Cryptoprocta ferox. NCBI lineage: Eukaryota > Metazoa > Chordata > Mammalia > Carnivora > Eupleridae > Cryptoprocta > Cryptoprocta ferox. The sequence goes on along the minus strand of CM053570.1, from coordinate 51,580,853 downwards.
TCCTGAGAATCTGACCTCTTATTTAGTCAGTTGGGTTCTGGTCAGAAAACTGGTCCTGGCCTAGAACCTGGCTGAGGTACCATGAATTTTTACTGGGAGAGCTGCCCTGTGCCTTCTAATCATCCATCCTTGGTTTCTTTTGGTTGGATAGTTTAACAATGCCTTTGGTTGGCTGCCCATATATCTGGCTTCTACGATGCTGTGTTCTATTAAACAGCTCCATAATTCTGGAGCCCGGCTTCCTCGACTGCCCCTCCAAACTCACTGCTCATCATAATAATTGTGTCCGTATTGTGTCTTCAGTTAAGCACTTCCACCTGGCCTTTATTTGGGGCTATTATCATCCCTATTACTAACAACGGTCCCAGTCTTACCACTGCATCTTTTATTCTGGTCTGCAGAGGAGGGCCACCACTGAACATCTCAGTGATGCTGGTGTCCTACCATCATCTACCTGCTTGCCCCATACCTACCCCTGATTTCAATTCTCTCTTTCAGTATCTTAAATAACATATAGCTACAGCTTGATATTTCAGTTTTAGTTATTATGTATTGACTGCCCACCATGAAATGTGAGGTCTCTCTCATAATCACCACCGCTACAACCACCACTACCACCACCACCACCACACACTTTCCATCCTCCCACTCTTCCAACATAATTAATTATAATTTTGACTAGATTTGGTGTTTGTAGTATTGTGCCTATGCAATGATAACCACAGCTAAACCATGCAACATACTATGTTTATTTTCCCTTATTTGTACACATTTTTGTATTCCATAGAGTAAATAATTGCTTACATTTTTGTTTATTTAGTTTTATATATGTTTATCACCAATTCATCCCAAAATTTCCTCAAAAGCAAATGTTTCTCTCAGGACTAAATCTACCCATGAGTCTATCAGATGATGCTTTTTCTCTCAGAATCTTAAGACCTTTTTCAGTCTTGGCTAAATCTCTCTAATCAGTTATTCAGTTTTCCTCCTGGAACATGCCTACATTGTCATGAAATTCCTTTCTTCCCTCATTTTCCTAGATTCCATGTTTTTTTTCTTTGTTTACTTCCTGAATAGCTGGCATATCTCCTCTGGTAGTGTCCTTAGAGAGGGTGTGTGGTTGGCTGAGTAATGACTCCCCAAAGATCTTCATATCCTAATTTCCAGAACATTGCAAAAGAGACTTTACAGATGTAAGTTAAGGATTTGGTAATGAGGAGATTATTCTAGATTATCCAAGTGTGTCCTGTGTAATCACAAAGGTTCTTATAAGGAAGGAAATGTGAATATGGAAGCACAGAGATTTAAAAATGCCACACTGCTGGCTTTGAAGATGGAAGAAGGAGCCATGAATTAAGGAATGCAAAGCATGGAGCTCTAGAAGATGAATAAAACACATTCTCTCCTGGAGCCTCCAGAAAGAATCAGCCCTGCCGACACCTTGACTTTAGCCCAGTAAAACTGATTTTGGACTTATGGCCTATCACACTAAGAGAATGAATGTGTATTGTTTTAAACCACCAAGTTTGTGGTAATTTGTTACAGAAGCCATAAGAAACTAACCCAGAATACATGGGAGATACCTTTGAGCCTTTGCATGTTCCATATGTTCTTCTCTCCCTCTAGATGATAGTTTAGCCGAGTATAGAATTCTAATTAGAAATTAATTTTCCTTGAGACTTTTTAAAGCATTTTTCCAAGGACATTTCTTTCCAGAAATGTTTCTCTCAGGCCTAAATCTACCTAAGAGTCTATCAGATGATTGTTTTTCTCTCAGAATCTTAAGACCTCTTCCAGCCTTGGCCAAAATAATTATTTTTAATTTCCAGGACTATTGTGGAAATTAAAAATTTCCACTGCCTCTTCCTCCCCCTCCCTACCCCCCTGATCCTCTTCTTATTTCATAAAAAAAGTATCTTCACTTATTTCTCTGAATGTATGAATGATAGAATGTTTACACACATATAGAATATGTATTTAAGTTTTCTTCTACCTAAATAGTCTGTTGCTTCCAAGTTGCTCTTTCCTTGTTTGTTTTTATCTCTTTTATGTTTAGAAACTTTCCTCAGATGGTGTTTATTGACTGTTAGCATGTGTGGTTTTAAACGTTTATTGAGGTAGAACTCACATACACTAAACTAACTATATTTAAAGTGTGCAATTTGATGAGCATGTCAGTTATGAATTAATTGCTCTCAGTTCTGAGTGCATCCTTCAATAACTGCTCTATGATAAACAGTGGAATTTCTTTAAGAATTTCTCCTTTAAAGTGAGATTTTTCAGTAGTAGGCTCTGTAAGGTTTCTCAGTTTCCAGCATGGACCAAGTGGTGTGCATGTGAGAACATTAGCAGACGCTACCCCAGCACAGGCCCTGAACCTGATTTTTCTGTCACCTTCTAGCCTTGGCCTGATATATATATATATATATATATATATATATATATATTTTTTTTTTTTTCCCCAGCCTTCTAAACATGGAAACCAAAACCCCAGTGTGCTTGCATGCAGTCACCTTTGGCTCAGAGGATCACACTGAGTAGCTCTTTCTTTGTAATTCCCCTAAGCCGACCTGTGGCTGCAGGGGTTGGAGGGATAAACACAGAGCTTCTTTTCTCTCTGCAAGCCCCACACTCCCCACACACTTTGAAGGCCTTCTGTCCACACCAGTGTCTAGACTCCTACCACATGCCTGTGCCATTGTGGTTCTCCCCTACCTGAACTACAGACGGGGGCCTATTGCTTGCTTTAGTCTGGTCAAGCCTCTGAACTTCTCTGCTATCTAGGGACTGAAGCACACCGTCTCTAATGAGGTCTAAACCCCTTCTAGATTTGTCCTCCTTGGAAACAAACTTCCCTTCCCTCAGGCTTAGGGTAGCATATAGAGTTTCCTTATATCTTAAGTCACTCTTTTATCATAGCTAATAATTCTTTCTCTTAAACTTCTCTTAGTTAGTCTACTGTGTGGTTTCTAGCTCCTCGTTGGACCCAGACTGCTACAATGAGTTTTGACATATGTATACACCTGTGAAATCATCGCGACATTCAAGGTAGTAAATATAATCATCACTCCCATGCCATGTCCTTATGCCTGTTTGTCATCTGTCCTTCCATTTCTCTGTTGCCAGATAAACAATGATCTACTTTTTGTCATTATAGATTAGTTTGCATTTTCTAGAATTTTATATAAATGGAATCATGTGTATACATTCTTTAAAAAAATCAAGCTTCTTTTACTCAGCAATATTATTTTTATATCAATCCATGTTTTTAAATGTATTAATAACATTCCTTTTTATTGATGAGTAGTATTTCATTGTATGAGCACATCAGAGTTTATCCATTTACCTGTTGCTCGACATTTGAGTTGTCAACAATTTTAGGCTAATGGCCCAAAATAAAAGCTGCTGTAAATTTTCATGTGAAATTTTTTTGAGGGGTGTGGGGAGCTATTTGATCTGGTATTTTATTTCATTGATGAGAAAATTGAGGTTCAGAGAGGTGAAATGACTTGCTCAAAGTCATATAATGATCCATGATAGAGCTTGGAATTCAATGCAATTCTCTCAATCATCAGTAAATTGTTTGAACTCACTCGACTATATCATTCATACTGACATGACTTGGATTAATTAATTCAAAAACTATTTACTTAGCATCTATTAATTAAACTTTCATTAGTGACATAGACAATCAGAATAGTTAGCGTGATTCACTAGGATATTGGTTTAGTTTTACTAATTTTAAAATGCTTTCCTGGGGGCATATGGCTGGCTCACTCGGTAGAGCATGTGACTCTTGATCTTGATGTCATGAGTTCAAGCCCTACACTGTAGTATTTTCTCAGACCCATGTTATGTGAAAATAAGTTTGGTATTTTTTCAGGACTCTGAGATGATATCCAAGCCAACATTTTAGGAAGGAGTTTAATTACCTCCACCTGAGGAGGCTGTTAATTGCCTGGAACAAAGACTGTTTTGATGACCTCTTTCCTTGATACTTAAATTATGCTCCATTCTAAATATTTCGATAAAAGACACATTTTAAGTTTAAAATATGATCATTGTATTCAGAGCACAGGATTGTATAAGTCTCTGAATTGGAAGTCAAGTCTGGAAAATATAACCATCATAAATGTATGCTGGTAGAGTACATTAAAGCATGTAAGGTCAGTTTGAGTCTAGTTCATGATGGGACTACATCATGCAACATGCAGACATGTTTGCTGCTGTAGGCCTGAGCAGACTGGAGATGGGAAGGCCTGGAATTAAACCTTCCCACTGGGACTGGGTCAGGTATCAGGTAATGGGCAGGTGTCCAATCCAGCAGACATAATCCAGAGCCCAGAGGGTTTGGATGACAATTGTACTATAACTGATGTGTTAATTGAGCCAGTTTTCTGAATAAGGTCTTCCAAAAGGAGACGGAAAGAATTTGTCAGTGCTCATCTAATCTTGTCTGGGAGCCAGAGTGACCTGATTTTGGTGCAACTGTACCTGATGTCCAGTGGAAACAGGTACAGAGAAGAAAAGTATATCTAATTACTTAAAAAAAGCCTCTAAGACTATCCAATGCCCTTTATTCATGTTCTTTGTTCATCAAAATTCCTTTTCCTTGATTTGCTCCATGAGAAAATCTTTGTAGGGACATGTGTTTTGATTTGTCTTGGGTACCTAGAAGTAGAATAGCTGGACCATACGGTAGATAGAAGTTTAGCTTTTAACTACAAAACTGTTTTCCATGGTGATTGTGCCTCTTTACATTTCCATCAGCAATGTATGAAAGCTCTACATGCTCCACATCCTTGCCAACACTTGATATGGTTCATCTTTTTAATTTTAGTTACTTTAGTTAAGTGTGTAGTAATATCTCACTATGGTTTTAGTTTACATTTCCTTAATATTAATGATGTTAAAAATCTTTTCATGCATGTCTTTGCCATCTGTATTTCTGCTTTAGTGGTGTTTGTTAAAATATTTTGCTCATTTAAAAACTTACATTTTTGTCTTCTTATCATTGAGTAGTAAGAGTTCTTTGTATATGCTAGATGCAAAACTCTAGTTGGACATATATTTTGCAAATATTTTACCCCAATGGCTTATTTTTTTCTTTTCAAAACCATGTCTTTTGAAAGGCAAAAGGCTTTAATTTTGAAGTCCAATTTAGCAATTTGTTTTCTCTTGTAGTTCATGGCTTTTGTCTCTTCTTTAACAAATCTTCACCAAACCCAAGACCACTAAGATTTTCTACTATGTTTTCTTCCAGAAGTTTTACAGGCTATACCATCTTGGTATTAGTTTTACTAATAATCCCCTACTGTTCTCGAATTTCTTGTTCATAAACTTCTGATGATGATACTAGATTGAAGAGATGTTACACTCACACACACACGGCAGCACAGAGATATAGCATGGATAAGAAGGGCACATGGACCACAACAGGGGAGCCAATTTGTCTTTTTATCATCTTTTTTACCCACTATACAAATGGACCTGTGAAGCTAGTGGAACAAAATATATGAGATCAAGATTGAACTAGATATCCAGGCTGTACGGACTACCCAAGTTTATGCTTCTCTTGCACCCCATAGTGTAGAGGTTTGAAGAAAAAATGATAATCTACAATGTATTGAAGAGGTGCCATGCCAAACACTGTGTTGAGAACTTCATATTCAAGGCATAATGTATATTATTTTACACTTAAAATGACTTTATATCTTGGGTCTATTATCTCTTCTTTTTTTTCACATGAGAATATTATATCATAAAGAAGTAATATAACTTTCTCAGGTCATCTAGCCAGGTCTGTTTAATGCTAGAGCCCATGTTCTTAGTCACCACTAATAAGAGCTAATAAATATTGGCTACTTCCTATGTGATAGACATTGTGCTGAACCCTTTACAAGTATTAACCAACTAAAATGCATTTTTTTAAAGTATTAACTAATTTCATCTTTGGAACAAAGCTAGATAGTAGGTATGCCTATTATGCCTCTTTACAGATGAGGAAACTGACATACCAGACTTCAGTTTTTGCAGCTACTAACTGCAAAGTCAGGGTTTGAATCCCTGTAATCTGGCTCCTGAGTCTTCACTTGTAACCATCATGCTACTCAGTTTCTCCAAGAAGAATAATTTATGGCTGTGTTTGTTGGGTAAATCAAGCAAGTGCCTCAAATGAATCGCTCCCTCCAATAACTTTTTCAAATGTGTAGTTTCTTTTACGTTCCCCTTGGCACCTGCCCTCATTGCTTTGTCACTCTCCCACTCCTTCTCCACCTTCCCACCATGACTTACCATGGCGTTGCCTTCTAAGTGTCCATGGTGATAATAAACAGGGCCATGTGTGTACTAGTGGGAGAGGCCAGGGGAGATGGCTTCCTCCCTAAGCAGCAAGAGCCTCAGTAAGTACATTTGAACCTGAGCCAGGACCCTCTAAAGAGAGTGGCTTCTCTTGGATTCTTTAATTCATTTGTATCTACCACTGGCTTGATTAAGGGGAGAGGGCAGGGCCATAGGAGACCCTTAAGAAGAACCTTTGGGTTGCCAGGGGCTTTTCAAACATCTCACCAGTTGGGTATTATGTAGAGAGGGATGTGATTTAGGCTTGAGTCTTACTTTTTTGCCTTAATTCTTGTGACTTTGGTTAAGTTTCTTAACCTCATTTCACTTTAGCTTGTTTGTAAAAGATAGAGACAAGACTGACCTCATAGGAATTTTGAGGGTCTAAGTCTAAGTAAGTTCTTGTATGTATATAATAATAATATAATAACACCTAACATTTATTAACTGCCTACTCTGTATGAGATACTCATGAAAGCTCTTTAAACAAATTTTTTTAATGTTTGTTTATTTTTTGAGAGAGAGTGTGAACAGGGAAGGGGCAGAGAGAGAGGGAGACACAGAATATGAAGCAGGCTCCAGGCTCCAAGCTGTTAGCACAGAGCCCTATGTGGGGCTCGAACTCAAGAATTGTGAGATCATAACCCAAGCCGAAGTTGGACACTTAACTGACTGAGCCACTCAGGCACCCCTCTTTTTTTTTAATGTATATTTATTTTGAGAGAGAGAGACAGAGAGAGAGAGAGAGACAGAGTGTGAGTGGGGGAGGGGCAGAGAGAGGCAGATACAGAATCTGAAGCAGGCTCCAGGCTCAGAGCTGTCAGCACAGATCCTGATGCAGGACTTGAACTCACGAATCGTGAGATCATGACCTGAGCTGAAGTTGGATGCTTAACTGACTGAGCCACCCAGGGGCCCTCATAAGAGCTCTTTTATAAGTTAACTCATTTAAAATTCACAACAGTATGGAATAGGTCCTATTACTATCATCAGCATTTTGCAGACGAGAAAGCACATAGGGGCTAAGATATTTGTCCACGGTCACTCAGCAGAGATCAGAAAAGCTTGAGCATGAGCCTGGGTAGCAAGATCCCCAGCCTGTGCTCCTAAGCACTAGCATTTACTGAACTTGCATAAATATTTCCTTTCTCCTTTAAACAACAACAACAACAACAACAACAACAACAACAACAACAACAAAAGCAACAATAGGAAGAGCCTTTTCTAACCTGTCCTTTGGGAACCATAGGGTTTAGCTAAGCTTCAAGGGATCTGGGATGCCTGAGAGAGTGCTTACCCAGGTCTGGACTGGTTGATGTAGGTTCCAGTTTTGGCTCTGGCCAGCTGTGTGACCTTGGATGAGGAAGTTTCACCTCCCTGAGTCCCATGTTTCTCTTCTATAAAATGTTGAGAGGGGGGTGAACACTAGTTAATTTCCAAGACCCGTTTGAGCTGTCACATTCCTCACGTCTGTGATTCTGTGATTAAGTCCCTGGAAGGTTTAAGTACTGATAAAAGTGCCATTAATTTCTGTATACTCAGCACTGGCAGCCATCTGTTACCTAAGATACCTGGGATAAGCAGCTATGGAATGGGGGTTGGGGACAGGGTACGAGGACAGGAGAGGCTCATTGTCTGGTAGCTGTGTTGTACTGTAGACCATGGAAGACTGGTCACCAAAGTGCAGTGTCACCAAGTTTCCTCTGATTCTGGGCCATAGTATGTTGAGATTGACCATCAAAGACAGTTTCCTAACAAGAGAACCTTGTGCAGTAAGTTCCTCAGGCAAGTGATGAGATAATTGAGACAGGATTGAATGGGTCTCAGGCAGAGAAACTTAGAGGACAGACCTATTTGGGCAATGAACTGGTTGACCCAAGGCCTCTCTGTCTATCATTCCTTGACCTCAGGTCAGAGTGATAGAAAGGGGGAAAGCTACCGTGGCAGCTGGGGACACTCTTGCCCTGAAGTCTTGAAGACTAATAAGTGACTGTTTGTCCCACAAGGGTTAGTCATTCACCTGCCTGAAGGCAGAGGGCTGCAAGACTAGATAGAGTCTGTGACCTGCTGGACATACTTTGGGCTACAAAGTTCTTGCCCTCCATGAGGTGACTGCTCATTATAAAATCCTAAAGTGAGTTCTAAAGGGTGATTATTGCAGCAATAAAAAGGACCACTGCCACTGACCGAGGCCTTGTTATATGCCAGGTTCTGGCTAAGAACTTTTAGGCCTGTCATGGTAAAGAGACTGAGTCTTGGCTTGGCCACCTGCTGTCTGTGTGACTGGTGGCAATTCGCGTACTCTCTTTTTGCATTTCAATTTCTAAAACTGTAATATGGGGGAAATCTATGTAAAAGTGCACAGAGATATAAAAATTTGTAGTGATTTTTTTTTAAGTGTCAATGGAAGATTTATGAGCAAATGCACACAAAGCACTAGGCAAACAGGAAGTATTCAATAAGTGCTTATCCATGGACTGGGCTTTTTGGTTCCTCTAAGGCAAGACTGACTGGTGTTCCTATTCCTCTAGCATCCTCAGAGCCTAAAGCAGGGCCTGGAGCACAGCAGGTACTCACCATTTTATATGATCAAGGGGCCTCTTTATGCATCACAAAATTCATAACACTTAAGCAAGAGACACAAAATATACTGTTGGGAGATTTAATGACCCCTGGGGCCCATGGTAGAGCAGCTTAAGCCAAAGATATAGAAGGCTTAAATAATATAAATGTAAAGAAGATCAAACTGAGATAGTCACCTATCCCCTCATTCTGAAGATAGAAAAAACACCTTCTTTTAAGAGGTCTCAGGACATTGACAAAAACTGACCACAGAGAAATCCTCAATAAATCTCCAAAAGGAAGCAGTACAGATGACATTGATTTCAATACAACGAAACCGGAAATTATTGAAAAAATGGGAAAACATTTGACTTGGGGCAAAGAGGGAATCAAAAGGGAATGTGTGTGGTATCATAAATGTTCTACTACCCAGGAGCACACAGCTAACAGTGGCAGAGCCAAGACTGCTTGGATCTGGAATCCCCCTAAAGAAGCCATTCAGCCACGGACTGCTTGGCGAGTCGGGACAAGTCTCCCTGAACCTCGGCTTCCCCCTGTGTCAAATGGCCTCGAGGGCCCCTCGGTCCCTCTGCGGGTTTGAGGCGCGGTGGGGGAGGGGAGGTGGGTTTTCGGGAGGCGAGGGAGCCACAACGTTCTGGGAAATCGGGGAGGGTGCGGGTGTTGAGAGGCGGCAGCAGAGGGCGCTGGGTCGCCTGCCTGGGCCCGCGTCTGCCATTGGTCCGGCTGGGGCGCTGGGCTGGAGAGTTGCTGGAAAGTGACAAGTTGAGGGAAGCTGAGAGCCAGAGAGCGAGCGCGCCGAGCGGGAGGAGCCGCAGCCGCCGCCACCAAGGGAGCCCCGGGACGGCAGCCCCCGGTCGCAGGGCGCGCTCTTCTCAGAGTCCGAGCTGGAGGGGCTCGCCTTCCGCTAGCACGACACCCACAGCTCGGGACTGACCGGCCGGCGGAGGCGAGGCTGCAGCCGGAGAGCTGAGGAGGGACCGCGCGTACGGGGTCCAGAGGCGGCCGGGCAGAGCGAGAGAGCAGGTTAGAGGGACAAAGAACTTTGCAGACGCCCCCGGCATCCTGCGGGGAGAGCGGCCGGGACGAGGTGGCCGGGACCCCGGGCAGAGCCCGTGGATGTTTTGCGCGCGGCCTGGGAGCCGCCGCCGCCGCCGCCGCCGCCGCGAGAGGAGGAATGCACCGGCCGCGCCGCCGCGGGGCGCGCCTGCCGACCCTGGCGTTGCTGGCCGCGCTGCTGCTGGCTGCGCGCGGGGCCGCTGCCCAAGGTAAGAGGCGCATCCGCCGGGTCCCGGGCCCGCCTGGCCCGCGACCCTCCAGTCCGCCGCCTGGCGCTGGGCAGCTGGGGGAGCACTGCGCCCGTCGGGGGTGGGGCGGCCGGAGACCCGTCGGGGGGTCTCGCAAACGCGACTCCGGGCGCCGGCGAGGGTTTGCCCGGGAGCCCCGCCGCGGTCCGGGGGTGCACCCGGGGGCGCACCCGGGGGCTTCCTCCTCGGCGCCCAGCAGCAGTTGTCAGCGCTGACAGGAAGCGTGGAGGGGTTGGGAGGCGTGGGGCGATGGGGGCACTTCCGTGCCGCTGGTCCCCCAGTCTCTCGCTGGACCCCTAAAGCGCCCTAACCCGTGTTCAGGCAAGTGTTCGGAGTCCGCAAGTAGCAGCCGCCCCGGAAGGCGCGGTCCAGGAGGGAGTTTGTATTTTCAGTGGTGCCTGCGAGAGCGCAGGCTGTCCGCAGACCGACCCAAACAAAAGCGCTTGCCTCCCGAGGCTCGGACGGCCTCACTTATCCACCGTCCCCAGCTCTCCTGCCTCTGAGGTTCCCAACGTGTGCGCTGCCGCCGTCGCCGCCACTTTGTGCAAAATGTGCTGTCAGAGGCGGCCTGCTGCTCCGGAACGCTCCGAGCGTGCACGTGTGTGTGGTGTGCGTGAGCGTGTGTGTGTGTTACACACAAGGGGGGAAAAGCCATCTAATGCATACTTGATTTTGGTAATCTCCAAAGACAATTGAACAGTTAGAGAAAGACTTCACCGAAAGCCCGAGCGTCTTAGTTCGCTGCGGGAAGCTTGGATCCTCGCTGCGTCTGAGCCGGTACACAATGAGAGGGAAGAGCCCGGCTGTGCCTGTGGAGACAACCGATTCATTCTTTGGAGGTTGGAGGGGGAAAGTTGATTAAAGTCTCCGGGGTCTTGGGCCTCACTTTTAACATGCATCCCTTGAGGGGGTGCTGGAGTCCCTGGATTCTGCCCTCCCCCACTCCCAGGCCAAACCGGTGCAGATAAATAGGTTTCTGCTCTTTTATCATGCATCTTTCATTTTTAAGTTAGCGCAGTGCTTTGGAAAAGAAAAGGCTTTGGGCTATTTAGCAGTTGAGGGGGAAAGATCTATTCACTACATAGACAACATATGGCCTCGGAATTAGTTTTCACTAAAATCTAGCTCATAATTTTCGTAGGTGGGACACACTCTGAAAGGAAGTTGTGTGTGAATTTTGATTTCTTAGAGATGAGTTGGGGGAACTACATTTTCTGAGGAATATTCTGAAATTGATCCCATGGTGTGGTTGTGGTAATCTGGAGACTCCTCGGGATAAATACAGCTCCTAATTGTAATTAAGATGTCCATCAGCAGGGAGTGCACCTTCCTGATGAAAAATCCTAATGAAATGTAAACAGCTTGGTCTCAGGGATGTTTGCTTCCTTGGGGGATGCCAAACATCTGGCCCCATGCCACAACACCTGGGTGAAAAAATAAAAACCGGGCCATGCTGCCTAAACAACAGAAACATCCTTCCCACCTGAAGTTGCCCAGCAAATTGCGGTGGAGATAATCAGGGTGATTCTAGCTAAGGTAGGGCACCTAGTGTGGGTCCTTGATTAATTTGGTTATGTCACCTCTTCTTTAATTTCGACATAACCTTTCAACAGTGGTTGCTCTTACATCATGGGATTGGGAGGGGGAGGAAGGTACCTTTCTTTGGTCACCTGCCTTTAAATAAATGTCCATGCAATGATTTTGCTGAGAGTAAGATGGTCTTGTTATCAGCAGTCAGCCAAACTCTGTCTTGTTTAACTGTCTACAGGCTTTAAAAAAAAAAAAAAAGAGTACTGTCTATTCCAAACTCTTCAATAGTGAGCTAAAGTCTGTTATCATTGTCTTATTTGTCATCTTATAAATCCCTTTCCATTTTTGTGTATGCTTGATCTTTTCTCTGAGGACAAATCTTCCAGTGGAACTCAGATTTACTTTCTTGTCTGATCCAGGATTCTTCAGGTAACCCAGCCAGTGGCTCAAGAGATCAGCTTAAGGGGAGATAGGTTTCAGTTACTTATTAAAATGATGCTCAATATTTCTCCCGTCATTTTTGCATTTTGGTAGCCAGGAGGGCAAAACTTTATATTTACTTTTTCTTTTTCTGGTCTACTCATTGTTGATCTCCTCGTCTACCTCCTACCTACCTAGAGCTAAGCCTCTCTGGGAAGCTGAAGCCGTTAATATTGTACCCAGAGCTCAGGGCCTTCGGAACCCACGTGGGCCTTTCTCAGTATCCTGTGGATTCTGTGGTTTACCTCTTAGAGTCAGAGGGAGGTGGCCTGCTACTGTGTTTGCTGTCATTTCATAAACCTTCCAGTGCCATTTTAATAGGTGTCTGTCCTGTCTACTTTTAGAATAGGAGTCTCTTGGGGGCAATAAGACTGTCAGCTTTCCTGGTGAAAACACTGAAAGCCAAGTTAGCCAGCCCCGACTTTATTGGAGATGCCTGAAAATCGTCCCTAGGGGAGCCACACAGAGGCCCGCTAGACAAAGGGTGTGGTGAAGCTGCCTCTGGCAGTGTGTTGAAAATACTTAATCCTCAGTACTGATTCAGCATACCTGGGAGGCTGTTTTGCTACTCTGATGCTGGCACTATCTTTCTGATACTTACTTAGGAGTTTTCTTAAAAACTCAGCTTTCGTCTCTATTTTCCTTTATCCATCTCCTGCATCATGAGCAGAGCCCTCAAATGAGACTTGAAAGTTTGCAAATGGTGTGTCACCTGCATCCATTAGTATCCAGTTTGGCTGTGGTTTGATGGTGACCATATACCCCATTTCAAATATTTTTGAAAATTTTATGCAGCATCCTATAGAGAACAGAATGCTTTGTAGCCTGTATGTATGTTGATGTAAATATGTATCTACATATAAATGACATACTGGTACACATCTATATAGTAAGCGGTCCATAGATTTTTTGTTGAATGAGTAGAGAATAACTTTTTTTGGTTGCATGTAAAATGTGGGGTAATATTTGCTTTTCTTAGTAAAAAATGCAACATGACATACTTTCAAGGACTTCTTTTCTTGCCCCATCTTTTGGTGTGAATGGAGTATAATAGAACTTAACAGTAGGGCTTAATGGTTATAAGCACAGGCAATGGAATTTAACAGACATGGGTTTGGATCTTTTCTCTGCCAGGTACTAGGATAGTCAATTAGTTTTTCAGGACCTTGCCAAGTGTGAAGAGATTTAAATGAAACCTGTGTCAAGTACTGGAGAAGAGCACCCAGCTGAGAGGGTCTTAACTTGGGGTACCTGAAACTGAGGATATGCAGACCCCCAGAAATAATAATCAAAAATTTATGTGCATTTTCGTGTTTGTATGTTTCTAGCTATAATCCGATATTCTGAAAAAAACCTCCAATTCCCAAAAGATAGAAACCGTTGATTCAGAGTATTTGATGCCTGGAACACTAAGTTGACCTCCTGGGTAGATTGCAAGGAGTTGAGGGTTGGTGGTGGGTCCTGGGCCTTACCATAGATCTGCACAATTCATGGAGCCTCCACCTCTCCTCACTTTCCAGTTTCCTTCCCACCAGGCCAGCTGTTACCGGGCTTGGGAGAAGCTGAAGAATGGTGCTAAGTCCTTTGACCTCAACTAAGTATGTATTTCCCTGAATCCAAGCATGCTGAGATGCTTTTGTTTATACAATTTATTTAACAAACGCTTGGGTAATCCTTAAAATGGCCACTCTCCATTCTGAGCATTTTGCAAATATTAGCTCACTGAATCCTCACCACAAATCTATGAGGGAGATGGCATAATTAGCTCATTTTAATGTAGACACAGAAACCTTTCTTAAGGTCACATGGCTAGGAAATGGCATTGCTGGGCTTATAAACCCTGAGTTCATCCTCTTAACTGCTGCCTAGACAGTCTTTCTTGGTTTAAATCTTTTTGTTTTAATGTTTATTTATTTTTGAGAGAGAGAGAGGGAGAGAGAGGTAGAGAGAGAGGGAGACACAGAATCTGAAGCAGGCTCCAGGCTCAGAGCTGTCAGCACAGAGCCTGATGAGGGGCTCGAACTCATGAACCTTGAGATCATAACCTGAGCTGAGGTCAGAAGCTTAACTGACTAAGCCATTCAGGCGTCCCTTCTGGTTTAAGTCTTAAAATTTACACTACGTAGGGCCAAAGGTGCCATTTCCCCATGTTTTCCAAGAGCAATGGGATGTTTTCTTAGCTGTATCTAGGGGTTATAAGAAATGATTGGAGACAGCCAATTTCAATTTTTCTTTCTGTCCTGGAGGTCCCTGAGCCAGTCTTGCTGCAACTCAGACCAGAAGGGCCTTTGGAGGTCTGCACCTCTCATCAGGAGGAATTACATTGTTGTAACTAATTGCAACTGGCTTGAAGAGTGTGTCTGGAAGTTCCTTCCAAACAGCCATGGGATATATCTTGATGAAGGGCCTTTGTATTTGCATCTTGGTGTACAACTGGGTTGGTAGGCTGAGCAGAGTGATTTATTAGAGTATTCTTTAGTGGGAGAGCTGGCTTGCCAGCCTCAAGGTCCCTTATGTAGACCAGACCCTGGCAAATCCAGCCCCATTTGGGAAACAGTCAGGTCTCTGCGGCCTCTTTTCTCAAACAGAAGGGCCTCAACCTGGCCTTACCAATTCCCCTGGGGTGTGACAGGAGAGCCTGTTCTGTAGACACACGAAGAGAAAGGAATAGTCTTCTGTGAGTCTGAGAAAGTTCTCTGGAGTTGAGGGGGAAGGGATGGCAGGGGGTGGGGTGGGGTGGGGAAAACTCTTCGAAATCCTTAACTAAATGCAGCTGCTTGTTACACGGAGCCTGGCTTGCATGCCAGGAATATCTAAAAAGCTAACGAATACAAAATAAAAATAAACAGCAGTAAAAAGGCTCTCTCTTTGTTGCAGTAAGCTCGGTTGGGGTTTTCGGTTTGTTTAGGAACGGGATAATTGTGGCATCCACTTTATTTTGGTAAGGCAGTGAAACGTGGATTGATGTTATGTCACTGGGATGCTCCCACCACCTGAACTTTTTCCTTCACACCCGCCTCCCTCAGAGCGCCCAGGCATGGACATCCACCAGCCCGAGTCCCAAACTGTTGCCCCTGAGTGAATTACACTGGAAGAGGGCAGATAATTTAATGGGATAATCTTGGCAAGGCCAGCAAATTTCACACCCCATCTCTCACTAATAGAAAGGCAGTAGAGGCTACAACATCCTCAGATGAAAAGGTTGTATAAAAAGGCCCTGCTTAACAGTAACTGTCTGTCTATAAATAAGGTTCTGCAGAGTTTTGATCCAAAAGCTGTTATTAAATACTGATAAGCCAAGCCTCATAATGTTTGGCCTCCCTACATTTCCTTTTTTTTTTTTCCTTCTCTCCATAGAACCACAGATTTTTTTTTAAGAGGGGGAAGGGACCTCAAAAGATCAACCAATTCAAGCTGATTATTTTCTCTAGTATTTCTAGACAGAAAGGACCTTCGTTTGCAGCCATTTAAAAGAGGTAATGTGGAATAACAGAAATGGAATGAGTTTGGACCCTGAAAGAGTAGGGTCTGAACAGGGACTTTGCTGATTCCTGGCTGTGTGACCTTAGGCAAAGTTCTTTGCACTTCTGAGCCTCAGTTTCCTTCTCTGCAAAATGGAGAGTTTTTGGATTTTTGTGGGGTTTTTGTGGGAATGTAAGGGAATAACAAACATAAAATACCTAACACAGCGCCATGGACTTAGTAAACACACAGTGTGTTAGCTGCTCTCATTACCAGGGGCTTGCGGGGGAAATCGGAAAATTTGGCTCTGAAGCAATGATCATTATGCTATAAGATATGAACCAAGACTCAGAGAGCAGCTGTTTTTACAATATTTTAAGATGCTTGAGTGTTTCGTTTTACAGGGAGCTTATAGACACTCTAGAACTGAGCAGTACCCAGGTCAGTGCTGGGGACCCAGATGGGAGATTCCACAGTGCGGTTTTGCAAGCCTTAAAACAAAGGCTTTTTCAGAACTGCGAGCTCTTTGGGGAAGAGCACCCCCTCCCTGGTGCTTGGTGTAATTCCAGAATCCTGCAATGGGGAATGTTACATTTCAGGGACCTCCACTTGTAATCTGACCGTTTTTAGCTCCAATATCCAAATAATCTTGCTGAGCACAACTTAAAAGAGAAGGATAATGGCCGGAGGAAAGAATCCTGAGGTGCTCTGTTAGCCATTTAAAATATCTGAGTACAAAAAAAAAGTTCACGTTACCCGAAGAAAGAAGAGTAATGAAGTGTGGGAAGGGGGAGGGGAGATAAAAAAAACTTCTAAAGACCAAGGCAGTGGTTGTGTTTTTTATTTTTTATTTTTATTTTTCAACACTCATTCAATGCATTTCAACTAACATTTATTATATATTTATTTTGTGCAAATATGGTGTTGGTGTCCAGGAATAAAACATTACCCTTGCCCTCAAGGGTAATGGAGGAGGGAAATTCTTACTGTTTGAAAAACCTACTATGTGCCAGGCATAGTTTTTTTTTTATAGATATTAGGTTTCTATGTCCCAGCAGCCCTTTGTGGCTGGACTTCTGACCCCATCTCACAGATAAGGAAATTAAATCTCAGGCGGTATCTTGGTGAACCTCACACAAACTATTAAGTTGGGATGTGGCATTTGAACCTAGACATTTGATGTAGGTCTTTTGACTCTCAAGTGTATGCTATTTCCACTATCCTTGAGTATAACTGGGGAGAAAGGACAAACAGATATATACCTCTATATGCCAACTAGTTCTCCCCCAAGTGAATTACAGGAAAGGGGTGTGGAGAAAGTGCTATGGGAATACAAGGGTAGAAGACATCAGTTCTCACTCAGGGAATTGTGGGGAGAACTTTAATGTCCTTCACAGGCTTATTATGAGGATGCAAGGGAATAATGCGTGGAAAATACTTAGCACCTTGCCACACACATAGTGAGTGCTCGGTGATAGTTCTGTAGTAATGTAGCCAGAGAAAGGCTCTGCCATGATTTATTTTCCTCAAAAGCCTGTGCTCTTCATTTTAACACTGCGGTCCTTTTCAACAGGCATGTGGTTGGAAGAGTAAGTGTCTGTTTAGTCCCTAAATGGAAAGGACAACACTAAGACAGTTCCTCTGGTATCTTCCCCACCTGCCCTAATCCAGATTTTTGGACTCAGCTCTGCTTTGGGAAGGGAAGGGGGTTTGTACAGGTTTGAATTTGGAGACAATCATGATGCCTCATCATAAACTGTAACACTCCTGGAGCTCTGGCTGGGATCTACCATATTCCCCATTCATTCACTGATCATACATTTTTCTATGCACTTACTGTGAGTCAAATATTTTGCTAGTCGCTAGAGATAGAAAGGTGAATAAGGCTAGGTCCTTGCCTTGGAGGATTTTTCAAATGGCAGATTTCTGGAAGAGATTTTGCCAGCAGAAGAAAATCTGTTTCCATCTCTTCTTGGTAACTTGGTTAGACTACACTTCCCAGTTTCCTTGCAGTTAAGTGAGGCCATGTGACTAAATATTAGTCAATGGAATGAGATTGGAAGCAATGAGTGTCAGTTACAAGTGACACCTAATAGCTTGGCCCATAAAAAACTTCCCCAGGCAGGATTGCTATGATCCTGTACATGGTAACCTTAGAAGTCATGTGTTGAAGATACAGCAAGATAGAAACATCCCTCCCTTCATCCCTGCACCAAGGAAGGCACCTGTCGGTCCATACTCGTTTAGGTTTTATGTGAGTAAGAAATAAACTTCTATTGTAGTAAAGGCTGAGATTTCACAGTTTATTGGTTACAGCTGCTGACATTACTTTAACTAACATTATTTATGTAACTGACATTATATACATATATAGGTCCCCATCTATCTCCCCATTCCACAATGCAGCAGTCAGGACCAGCATTTTTAGACAGAATATAATAGGAAATTTCAGAGTGCATTTCGTTAACAAAATGAGTATTGCTTTAAGAAACTTTAGCTTCATTTCTGCTTATGCTGATCTGGGTTGTTACTGGGCTCCCATGCTCAAAATTTTGAAAGCCGCTGGTCTACTAGTGGCAGACAAGTCAACAGCCCTGTACAAGGAAGTGCGGTGGTTATGACGGTGGTTAAGTCCCTGTGCTACAGAGACTCAGTTAGGGAAGTGCCTAGGAAGCAGAGACAGCAAAAAGGGTTCATTTTTCCAGTTGGTTGGTATTGGCTGCTTGCGGTGCAGTGTTGAGAAGGATTTGAGGTTTCTTTCAGGATCTCTGGGAGGGAATACTGTGATCTGATAGCAACATTTACCATGGGCTTGGGGAGGAGGAGTAAGGTGCAGACCTAGCTGGTATCTGACCACTTCACATGGAGTCTGGGCTCCTTCCAGTGAATTAAGCCCCTTCCCAAGTTATTTATGGCACATATATGGTGTCTCTAGCCCCGTGCTAAGCACTGTGGGGAATTTAGAAGCACTCTGACTAGCTAGCCCTTGGAGAGTTTACCTTTTTAGGGGCATTAAAATAGGCACTTGTGAAATAATTATACACCCGGTGAGTACAGAGTTGGCAATTATAGATGCAGAATGCCGAGGAGGGAGCCGTCTTTCAGGAGGAAGTGGGATGTGAAGTGAGCCTTGAAGGATGGAGAGGATTAAGATGGGGACAGGAGGAGAGGAGCCAGACTTTCTGTAGCTGCCCTAGTCTCCATGGACTTGCCCAGGCTGTCTTGGGTTCTTCAACTGGGCCTCCACCCTGAAACGGGGGCTAGTTTTCATGGGATGAGAGAGTTGGGAGAGTTAGGAGAAAAGGGGGGGCTTTGAGTGGTGCCTGTTATGTTTTTCTTGCATACGAAGGAGAGCTCGTGGGGGGAGCAGGGTTTTACTGGGAGCAAGAGCACGTATCTTTCTCTCCAAAAGGGCACCCCAGAGAGTACTCTTAAAATACAGTCCATTACATACCTTGTCAAAGGTATCTTACGTCTGCTACAGCGATTTTGTTTTGTAGAGCAAGCTACTAAATCCCAGTCCACATTTTGCCTGCTTGATGAAAATCATAATAGTATAGTAATGATTAACGCATCAAGCATCCTGTCTGCCAAGAACCATTTTAAATTCTGTAAGTATTTTAACTTCTATAGTCTTCAGAGAACCCTATGAGGTAGGCATGAATTATTATCCCCATTTTCCGGATAAGAAAACTGAGGTACAGAGAAGGTAAGTAACCTGCTCTAGATCACACAGCAAGTTAAGTGAGAGAGAGCAGAATTTTGAATCTAGTTATTTTGAGTCCAGGGCTTTGTCCTTGACCATTATGCCAGACTGCAGCTCGCTATATTTTTTTTAATCTAATGATTCAAATTCTCTGTAAGATTGCAGCCAAATAGCTGAGTCAAAATAATTATAATTAAATTCTCCATTGGTATAGGGTTTTACAACTCACAAAATTATTTCATGTATAATATTATCATTAATTTTCCAAATAATCCAATAAAACAGGACTTCTTTCTTTCTTCTTTCTTTCTTCCTTTTAAAATTAGGCATGTGAGGGGTGCCTGGGTGGCTCAGTCGGTTAAGTGTCTCACTTCAGCTCGGGTCATGATCTAGCAGTTCATGAGTTTGAGACCCGCATCGGGCTCTGTGTTGACAGCTCGGAGCCTGGAGCCTGCTTCAGATTCTGTCTCCCTCTCTCTCTGCCCCTTTCCTGCTCCTGTCTCTCTCTCAAAAATAAATAAACATTAAAAAAATTAAATTAAAATAAAATAAAATCAGGCATGTGAGGTTGGTGGCTCACCTAAGGTCATTGTAGCTGGGGAAACCTGCTTGAAACCCAGCCTCTTTGACTCCAGGCTCTTAGTGCTTTCTGCTCTAAAAGACTACCTGTGCTTGGAATTTGTGATTCTAAGATGCTGATTGATATGTCTGTTTTCACTGTACCTTCACCAGCAAATGAATTTGCCTGATTCTCTTCAAACCAGCATTTTTGTTTTTCTAGAAAGAGTTGTGAGACATTTGTAGGTGGGACCTGGAGCTCTGATTCCTGTAACCTAAGGAAATCCTGTAACATTGCTGAACGACTGAGAGAACTTACCCAAAAACAAGGAGTTTCCCATTGTTTGTTGCTTTTGAAGCAGGTGGAAGAGCCATTGATGTGAAAGGGCTTTGTCATCAGAAGGTCTTGGTGTAAAACTGGGGTCACTGCTTTCCTGTCAGCAAATTACTTCGCCTTTCTGAGACTCGCTTTTCCTCACCTGTAAAATGGGAGGCATAATGGTGCTTACCTTGACAGGGTTGGGAGAGGTACTGTGCAAAGTGCTTGTACAGCACCTGGGTCTTGTTCCATGTGTGCATCCTACTCCTGTGAGGTGAATGGACACCAGCAAGAGGGCACTTCCTCCTTTGAACTTCTCCCGGGACATGATGGGGCAAAATTGCTGAACTTCAGCACCTTGTTGGCCTTTATTTTATGATATAATCATCTCTGGGACACACCTTCCTAGCACTAGGAACTTTTAGGTTATAATTATATTAATATTTGCCAAGGACATAACTTTCTTATGCTTTGTGAAGATTGAACACCCTAAGGTAAAAATAGATCCTGCTGCCTGAAATCCTAGATTTCCTCGAAGGGCTCCTACCTATTCTTCATGGGAAATTGGCCCCATTTCCTGGTGAGTTTAAGTGTACATCGAAGCGATTTATTCTACTTTTCCTCCATAAGAGAGGTTATATCCTCATCTTGGATTTCATTACGACTTAGGTATTTAATAGTTGTTCCATAATTTTCATACTCCCTGCAGAGTATTGGTTGTTTTTCTTCTCCCCACCTGAACTTTTGGTGTGATGAAAGTTAGCCCTTCCTCTGGAAGGCGTGCCTTGAGAAAGTAGTGCTTAACTTCGTGGTGGCTATTTACCTCCTCCCTTCAGAGAATTGTGTGTTGTATAGGAACTTCCAGCCCCCAAGTATTGCCTGTTGATGAGTAGCTATGTAGACTGCTGACAAGAAGCAGCATTTTTTGATGGTGTTCTTAACTACTGTTGAGTTACTCTCTTTCTCTTGATGCTCACAGCCCTCTGTCCACTCACATCTGGTGTCCCTAAACTAAAGAATCAAGTGCTTTTCACTTGATTATTTGCCTGTGATTATTTGCCTTTGGTAGATAATCTCCAGAGTCTGAATCTGCTTGGGGGCCTCCCAGAGGATCCCTGATAAAGGGCATTCCTCTTGCCCACTTTGCAAGGGAGGAACCGAGCTGAGCATTGTCCTACCCAACTCATCAATGAGTCACTGTATTGTGCTGTGCAACCTTCTGCAAGGAGTAGCTGGTAAAGGGGCAGTGAGAGTCCAGCATTTAACACTAATTTTTTTCCCTCCCCAAGACGTAGTACTAGGTGTAGGGCAGAAAGCATTCCTCCCTTACCCTGGCTTACAACTTTTTTTTTTTTTTTTTGAGAGAGCGTGAGTGGGGGAAGGGCAGAAAGAGAGAGGGAGGCAGAGGACCCAAAGTGGGCTCTGAGCTGTCAGCACAGAGCTTGATGTGGGGCTCGAACTCACAAACCATGAGATCATGACCTGAGCCAAAGTTGGATCCTCAGCGAATGAGCCATCCAGGTGCCCCGGCTTGATTTTTTTAAAATGAGTAATTGCCAGATTTCATGGTTGTGTTGGGGTTAAAACTATATACAAAGATGAGATGGTCAAAATAAATAACCCTGCCACATCTTTGGCTCAGGACTCTGATTTCGCAAGTTTCTCAACCAACCCACGATGTTGGCGAAAGTGGCTTCTCCCAGACTGAGAATCAAATCAACATGACGGTTGGTCTGTCTGCCCAGTGTTGATGTAGAGTTGTGAAGGAAAGAAGGGATCTGAGAGGCAAAGCTCCTTCACCTGTCAAGTGATGTGTCCTGTGTAAACTACCAAGAAGTCACTGGCAATTCCATCTGTTAAATATTTATTTAGCCACTAAAGTGGATGCAGAAGAAATGTATGGCAATATCCTCTCCTGTAGGAAGTTTATTGTTTTTGTTAGGGAGGCAAGATTGATACTCCCTAATGGAATGAGAATAACATTGAATCACAACTCACTGTTTTGATCTTTGTTTAGGGCTCTGTCTTGCAGCTTCTAGAATCCCTGTACTCTAGCACCTGCCCCACCTCCGTGGCACAGCAGGGTCCCTCTCTCCATCTCTCCTTGCTGAAATCTTCAACCCCCAGTGCTCCCACATTCAAGAATTCACTTTCTGCCCTTCCTTCCTCTGTACCCCCACATCCAGCCTGTATTTTCGGATAGACCACTTAAGTCATGCTCACTTACTCTGATTTAGTGCAAGATTTTAATCTTTGTAGTAACAGTCACCATCATTTATTTTTAAAATTTATTTATTTTTTAAATGTTTATTTATTTATTTTTGAGAGGAGAGAGAGCAGGGGAGGGACAGAGAGAGAGAGAGAGAGAGGGAGAGGGAGAGAGAATCCCAAGCAGGCTCTGCACTGTCAGCGCAGAACCTGACTCAGGGCTGAACTCACAAACTGTGAGATCATGACCTGAACCAAAGTTGAGAGTCAGACGCTCCACCAGCTGAGCCACCTGGGCGCTCCAGTCACCATCACTTATTGAACATCTACTATGGAGCATACATCTGGTGAGACGTTTTGTATTTTATAGCAGAATCCTATTATTTTGTCTCTCCAGAATTGATGCCCCCCTCCCCTCACTTCCTCCTTCTGCTCCTGTATGCATTTGGGAAAAGAAACTACTTTTGCCTGTACTCCAGCCTTGTTACGGGCAGAGTGCCAATCATAACCCCTGACTCCTAGCCTCA
Source organism: Cryptoprocta ferox (assembly GCA_028646485.1). Classification (NCBI taxonomy): domain Eukaryota; kingdom Metazoa; phylum Chordata; class Mammalia; order Carnivora; family Eupleridae; genus Cryptoprocta; species Cryptoprocta ferox. The sequence continues at coordinate 51,557,837 of CM053570.1, read as the reverse complement.
CCATGATGGGCTAATCATAGTACATCCATGGGATTTAGGGGGTGCCCCTCTGGGGCAGAGAAGATAGTAGATGCCCTTGGCCATGTCTCTGCCCTGGAAAAAAGCTGGCCTGAGTGGGGACAATGACTTTGATATCTAGGGCAGGCATTGCTGAGAGGTCTGGCAGTCGTCTAGTCTGGTCTCCATGTCTCTGAGATTTTCTGCTCGGAGCCCATAGACTCTGCTTTGGGTGAAGTTACTGTGTGCTGACCATGCATACAACTTACCTCACTAATTCTCACAACCAAATGAAATGGGATCATTATTATTTTTAACCTAAAGGAAACAGTTTTAGTGCTTTTTCTCATGAGAAAATATATGTCCATGAAAAACACAATCATAAATGTAGTTATGAAAACAAAATTACCCACAATCCTACCATTCAGAGATAATCTCTGGTAGTCTTTTCTGTACATGTGTATTTATAAAAGGAAGTCACACTTTTACTCCCAAGAGAAAACTGAGGCTCGGAGATGCTCAATAACTTCTCCAATGTCACATAACCAGCCGCTTTCCATTCCATTCAGTTCTTTGTGAGCAGGGACCAGATCTTATGTCAGTTACCTACTGCCAGGTCCAGCACATTTCACTCAGTAGGAAATCACCAAATATATGTTGAGTGAATGCTCAGTTCAGTGCAATTGAGTGCCATAAGGAAGGTGCATCCAGTAAGTTTTGTAGATCAAAGAGAGAGGTGTGTGTTGTTCAGAGTTTTCTGAAGGAGGTGGGGATGGTGAGCCAATAGTAATCTGTTTCTTACCAATACGCAGTGTCCTGAGTGGTCAAAGCCAGAGAGCAGGGACACTGAGTGCCTCCCACTGTCAGAGCTGGATACTGCCTGAGACTTAATGAGGACATTGGAGTTTTTCTGAAAACACAAAAGGGATCAAGTGAAAAGGTGTACCCATGGACATGGCGGAGAGGATGGGAGGAAGAGATACACGATATCCAGAAGGAAATGCACAGCTGTTGGGGCAATAGGAAATCAAGTCCTAAAGAGATCAGGAAGGGAGTGAGAGGGTGCAGGCACAATCAAAAATATTATCAAGGATAGTCTGGCAGGACTTTCAAGCAGGCCTTGTCGGCCTATCTCCTGCCTCTCTCAGGTCTCATCTGGCACTTTGTACATGGTGGCTTTTCCATGGACTGTCCTCTCCCACAGAAACATCATTCTGCAACCTATCAGCTACCAGTCCTGCTCTGGCTTCACTGTCCATTCCCTGACTGGCCAGGGTTGGGTTCCCACTTACCTGCTTTGATAGCACCCTATATTTTAAAATATTCTTCATTATGGTTTGTAATTAAACATTTATTTGTGCAACCATTATCTTTTCTATCACTGGATTGGATGCTCCTTAGCATGAGCTTGGATCACAGCCACTACGGTGCCTGGTGACCCGTTGAATCGACTCTACTTACTTTTACTAAGCTTTGTTCTTACTTCCTAGAGGCCGGGATACTTCCAGCTTGCTTTGCTGTTACTATCTGGCAATTTAAAAATACATCTTTGAACAACTGAAAATCTCAAGGCTATCTCTTCCAAAAGATGAGGAATTCAACCCTGTAAAAAGTCAATCTGGACTCAATTAAACCTGCTGTGGGCTCTGTTTGCAGGCGAGCAGTGGGCAGCTTGAGAGCTGGGCTGTTTTCCCAAGATGAAAAATCTGTGATAACTCTGAGTTCTGCTGCTATAAATTAGGGTCACTCTGCCCTTAATTGGCAACAAATTAAAATTCTCCCTTAGAGTCCTCCTCTTTCTCTTCTTTCATGTATAGTATGTTTGAGAGGTGTGGAGAATATTGGCCCCCTGCCACAGGGGAGAGGGCACAGTGGCTGAGCCTGCAGGCAGGTTTGGGCTATGAGGGCCGCTGAGGGCCGGGGGTGCTGAGTGATTCTTCCCTGCCCTGACAACCTCCTCCTCCCTCCTTTGGTTCTTTTAGAAGCTCTTCCCTCCCCTTTCTTTCTTCAGGAATTTTCAAAGGTCTCATTACTAGGGAAGTATCCCCTGGAGAACTCTTACTCGCTCTTCTTTCGCTTAATAAGCAGAGGGGAAAAATTCTCTTAGGTTTTGAACTTTCGAGCAATCTGGATGCAAATATGATCAGAAAGACCTGTGTGTCTTTGTATTTCCTACAGCACCTCTTTTTAAAACCCTAGAACCTCTGCTCTAGGCTGGGCTACCTTTCCTTCACACAAGAGAGAGGAAACGGAGCTTAACAAAGCTTTGGATAGGTTTCTTGGCCCCTGAGGCAGTGGTCAGGGAGAAGAAAGACCCGGGCTGTGCCGGTTCTGGCCGTCCCTGTGTTATTCAGGGGGATGGTTGGTCAGGATGTGCACCGAGGTGTCCTGGGTGCCAGGCGCTGGGCTGGGGCTGCAGGCACTTCTGGTGGGAGCTCCAAGGCTGGCCTTGTGGGGAGCGGGACTGCCGAGCAGTGAGGACATGGGCCAGCTACTGAAAGTGTGGAGGAGGGGCAGGCAAATCAGGGCTCCGGGTAGGACTGACAGAGAGGGAATCAGGAAAGGTGTCTCAGGGAGGCTTCCCTGAAAACAGGAATCTGTGAGGCCCTAAAACAATAACCCATAATGCATTTTTTATACCATTGATCATAATGGATGGGTTTATTTTGACAAACGAGTTCTTAAAAATCTGCTGTCTATGTTTGGTGCTCATCTAAGTGATAGAAGCATTTCTTAGGCCCCTCTGTGTAAACCAGCCCTTTTCAGGGAGCCTCAGCTGCTCCAGGGGGCCACAGCAACTCAGACGAGGCCGAGACCCTGCTGTCTGAGGGCTGGGGGTTGGGGTAGGGTTCAGAACCCAAGCCAGCCCTCTGCCTCTCCAGGAAATTGCTCTGCTCAGAGTGCTGGGGTCTCAGTTTCTTCATCTATGTGGCAGGGATTATAACTCCTTCCCTGAAGATTATGGAAGATTAAAGGAGATGAAGGGTGTAAAAACACCTTTGTAAACTTTAAAGTCTTATCTGAGATCGAAGGGTCAGATAGCAAGCAAGAGTTTGTCTCCATTTCTTGGTGAATGGACTCATGAGATTTCCTTTATTCACTCAGCAAATATGTATGTAGCTGGCTGGCATTGTTCTAGATGCTGGGGGTGAAGCAGTAAACAAAACTAAGGCCCTGCTCATGGAGAAATGTATGTTCTATCAGGTTATAGTAAGTGCTAAGGAAGAGGAAGCAGGGTGCCAGACTTTGTGATGTACTAAGTGATGGGGTGGGATGGGCGGCATTGTATGGGTGGCAGGGATGACCCCAGGTAAGGTGACTCTTGAGAGGAGACCTGCACAAGTACAGGAATGAGCACTGTGGAGGGGGGGGAATTGGGGGGAGTCCTCCGGGAGGGTCCAGCCAGCACAAAAGCCTTGAAGTGGGAGTGTGTTCTCAGTTAACAGTAGAGCAGCGATGAGGTGTTACCACTAGTAATGTCTGCAGAGTGCTTACTCCAGTGACAGGCAGTAGTCAAGCCTCACCTCACGAGACAGCCCCACCCGGGAGGCTGTGTGTTATCATCCCTATTTCCTAGATAATGAAATTAAGACGCCACCAGCAACAAGCTAAGCATTCAGCCCACTGGGGAAGAGGCAGTGACTGTCATTTACATAAGGGTGTATTGGAGGCGGTCCTGCACAGAGGAAAGACTGCTTGGTTTGGAGAGAAAAAAAATCTGGGTTTGGGCCATGCATCTGCTGTGTAATCTTGGGCAAGGTGCTTAACTTCCCTGGGCCTCCGATTCTTAATTTGTAAATTGGGCTAATAAAATCTCAGAGGATTGCTATGTATATTAAGTGAGAAGTTAGGTGAAAGGATGGTGCCAACTGCATAGCACTGTGAACAAGATTACTACTACTCTACCACTATTACTACTACTACTGCTACTACTACTACTACTACTACTACACCACTATTACCACCACTACTACTGCTACTACTACCACTACACCAGTTCTCCTTCCCAGCCTCCTGAAAAGAGATTGAAAGAGAGGGAAATGGAAGTTTGTAGCTTATACACTTTCCTTTGTTCTTTCCCTGAGATTTTATTTTATGTTAGTGTCTCTGAGGGTGAATGAACTACCGTATCCAGTTGAATTGGACAGTATTTTTCTGTAAGATTAAAGAACTCTGAGGTACACTTGGTGGTGAGGTTGCTCATGTTTCTGAAGAAATCACTTGAGGTCCTGGAACTCCCAGTCTACTCTCTTCCCTAATACTGGGCTCCTTATAATCCCCAAACCTAGAATTTTATGGTAGCTTTCTCTAATTTTGCATTGTGTAGATTGTAGTTGCTCAATAACTTTTAAGTAAGTGCCTTTAATAATTGTACCCTTTCAAATTATTCTATTAAATTGTTCTCTGTATTTGGCCCAGTGTCTCATGGGACAAATGACTAAATCATGGGGATTTGGAGAGATGGGTATTATTATTTGGGACTATAGAATGGGAAAACTGAGGTGACAGGACCTATCTCAAACTGGAGAACTGATGGTGAGCCTTGATACCCATTGTCATTTCTGCTGAGGAACACTTTGCTTCCGCCACCATGGTGGTGGGTCAGTAAAGTCATTTGAATGTTCATCATCTACTCTGTGCCAGGCACAGTGCTAGGTGCTAGGAATGCAGCGATGCTTTCTTTTGGGAAGGCCCTTAGGAGATGCTCAGGACATATCATTTAATTTGAATACTTGCTGCCGCCCTCCCGGCAACTCCAGAAAATGCAGAGATAGTAGCTGCTTCGTGGTCACTTGCTGACAACTGGCGGACGCACACCCATCTAGCTGGCACATCAGCCGGTGCCTGTGATGGACCTGAGTCATGCAGTCTGCGTTTTGTTTCCCCAGCGTGTCTGGCTTCCTGTGATAAGCTCCATCTTGGCTGTGATGCTGCCCTCGCCTGAGGTTGGGATAACAGCCTCCTGGGGACAGTGGCTAATCTCAGGAAAAGCGGAGCCCCCAGGGAAAGAATCCTGTCTCTCCTTGTGTGCACCTAGGATTAGGCGGAGCTGCCGCTAATGCACTTAATTAGGTAAGAGCCAGAGGTGATTGCTGGGAACTGGAAGCTTGGGAGTGAACCTCCTGTCTGCCCCCAGTGTAGACCTCCCTCACTGTTACCTTTTCTTGTGGCTCAAGGCGTCTCCTGAGAAAGCAAAATTAGATGAAAATCAAAATGCGGGCTCTGGGAGTCAGCTAAACCTGTTCATCTATCTGTGATCTTGGGCAAACCTCAAAAGCCCAGTTTCCCTATTTGTAAAACTTGGGGTACAAACCATGCCTACCTCATTACCTTTTGGTGAGGATGAACTATTGTAATATTCCTGAACCATTGGCACATACTGAGTGCACACAGTAAGCATCAATAACTATGAGCTAAGAGGACCATTTTACAGGTAGGCAGTCTGAGGCCCACACTGGTGTTGATCAGAATTAACCACCTAGAATCCCTCAGTGCTGGAGTCTGGAGCAGAGTGATGGAGTCCCCATCGCTGGGCCACCAATGAACCAACTTCCTTCTCTCAAGGTGGTAACCCTCGGTGCCCTGCTGTCTGGCCTGGAGACAGAGAAGAGGAGGGACTGGGATAGCTCAGCCACAGAGGCCAGAGGCTGGAGTGTCTCTTCCAGCTAGGCCACTAACTGGACCACCACATCCCTTCAAGTTTGTACTGAATTTCCTCATCTGTAAAATGAGGTGTCTTGACTGCCCTTCTGGTCCTAAATGTTTTTAAAGATGCCTACTGGAGGAAGCAGAGAGCCAGAGGTGAGAAGTGCAGGGAACATATTAATAGTTAATAAAAACAGCTAGCATTTTGTAAATCCTGAATATGTATCAGGGACTATATTGGGTACCAGGGTATATTGGGAGCAGAACATTATCCCTGTTTTCTAGGAGCTCCTGGACTCATGGAACTGGGGGGAAGGCGGTGAAGATAGGGAAAGACAAATAACCAGAAGAATTAGGATTTGTTGTGACATTTGCCTTAAGAGAAATGTGAATGGTGAGTTGCGGCTCCCAGACACGGCTGTCCTTCGGTGTTGTGTGACTGCCTGCACGTGCAGAACCATCAACACACATGGTATGGTTCCAAAAGGTGTACTGTCAAGGGGAGCCGGAGCCCTGTGTGCTGGGGAAGGGGGGGGAGTCTGTGGTTGAAAGGGCAGGACCAGGAAGATTGGGGCTGGGGGGGGGG